>JAEAOA010001233.1:1452500-1800000 GCA_016746295.1 Potamilus streckersoni
ATGCAACTTTATATTGCTAATGGAAATCTCTTGCTAACTCACAAACAAGAATTGAAAATATTTGAATTATAATACGTAATCTGAAGCTGCAAAGAAAATAAACAAAAATAAACGTGATATTAATATAGTTATAACTTATAATATATTAAAGAAATTAATAAATAACTTACATACCTATACAGCTGAAGATGTGCAAGTCTTTAAATATATTGCTCACTGACAAGACGTACCGTAATGTAAAGATTTTAGTCTTATACTGAGGCATTTATTCCCAGATTATGCAGTTCTACGTCGTATGTGAGCTGGAAGTATTCGGTTCTTCCCATCGAAAATACTTTACAGGTGCGGAATGGATGAACCGAACTCACTATTTCAAAATATTATACAATATACATTAAGTCACCCTCGGGTATCGATGTACACAAAAACAAATCTCGAGTACATGTATTTAATAAATAAGGGGAATTTACCATTCCGTGACAATCGGCGACATTAAAAATTATCACATTTGGAGGTGGCACTAATGCAATAGTTCATTGCAACCATTCTAGAATTTTTAGCAGCTGAGGCTCCTGCGGTTGCAAAAATGACTTGAATATGGGGAGTCGGAACAACATTCAAAATTACTTTGAACAATCGGCGGGATGACGTATACGAATGGAAAAAAGAAGAAAAAAAAAGAAGGAATATGTCTTCGATTGGCAGCGCCAAGTAGCAGAATGTCGTCAGGTCAAGGTCTTCGACTACATGTTACAGCTCGCAGAAGGCCACGCGTCCATTGACTGGACTTGATTTATTCGTGATCGTAAAGTCAGTCAAGGATTTTCTTGGGACCTTTATGCGAAATGAACTCGAATCGATGGTGTAAAGCAAATTGGATTTGACAACGAGAGATGGCACTCATTGGTTTGTATACGCAGTGACACGCAATAATTTATTATATTAGGACTGATACGGACTTGCACCACCACTTGAAGTTGTTAGCTATTTAACAGAAGCTGACAAAATTGTCTATCGTTATTTTATTCAATTTTACCGATGTAAACTTGCTTAGTCGAACCCAAAATCATCTTCTTGTTAAACCGTTTTTTATGTACTTTCCAGTTCACCGCAAAACATTTATTGATTTTGCAATAAATACGATGAACATTATAGATAATATCAATATGTATGGACGTTACTCAGCGCGATGAGGAACTAATGAGGATCTAAGCAGGTTTGCCACAAAGCTGATTTGATAGAGTTTACCACTCAGTTGTTGATGTTGACCCAGGCGATCTTTTCATGTTTCAAAGATTAAAGTGGTAAATTAAAAAATCTAACGTGGACATTTAAGATGTTTTTATGATGGTACGAGGGCTCGTTCTAAGAACCTTTTTAATATCAGTGAAAATGGGGAAAACGTGTCTGTCGCTTCTATCAATGATTACGTCGACATAAATAAGGTATCGAAAATTAAAATGCTTGACGATGAAATTAGTGGATATCTTATTACGAAACGAAAACGAATTCATCTGGTTCAAAAACCCATCGATGAGGATATTGATAAGTGGATATAAATTTCAGTGATGTCAAGGGCGTAGTTAGCAGTACTACTAAAACACCCAAAATTCTAATGATGTATAATGAACCACCAAAATTACAAACAACAAACAACAATTTACAGGAGATCAAAGTGTCTGTATCAATATGCTCGGGTACGTAATGAGGATGCCCCAAACACGGATAGCCAGTATAGCCCTCAAATGGTCACCAGCTGGTAAGCGCAAATGTAGACGGCAAAAGATAACATGGCAAAGGACAATGATGACCAGGCTAGAAAGATGGGGATTTCCTGGGGCGAGATATAAGTCGTTGCTTAAGACCGGCCTAGATGGCGGTAGATAGTTGCAGCTTTATGTCCCAGACTAGACGGATGGAGTAACTAACTAATCAAAACCAAGATTTGAAGGATATACTTTATCACAGGTAAATATTAACGATTTATTTAGAATTGCTGTTGATTTGATCCGCGCATTATTTTTTTACTGTACGCGTCTGCTATCACATGGGGGGGGGGCTCTTGTTATTCAGTTAGTTGGACAAAGACAATGACAGAAAGAAGATATTGAAACTCATGAAGCCAAAGCATTAGAATCTCAGGATTATCCATATAATCTCAGGATTATCCTTAGAATCTCAGGATTATACATTCAGGTATGATCCCAATGATAAATCACTTAAACATTTTCTTTTTCAGGTTCATTGAAGATTAATAATCACGAAAGAAGTTAGATAAATGGGTTAAATACTGCAGCTGTGGTATTAACCGTAGTTGGTGTTTGTGCTTAAGATCAGATCTATAATCACATGTAAGTGATGGAGTTGCGGAATGTACCCTCAAGGTGTTGGATCAGTTGACCACTGATGCTAACAATGATAGTAATTTCGTTCAACTTACTGGCGAATATCTGTATTCGAAACGGTATTATCATACCCTCATATACACTTAGATATAATCTTGTTAAGGGCCAAAATAAAAATAAAATCATGGGACCACCCTGGTGTGGACATAATAGCTCGAAGTCAGCTTGGTGTTATAGCGTTAGCAGAGAAAAATGCTCAGTTGTTGACTGCACCACCAAACAGGAGATCTCTCACGAACCGTTTCTAAAACGAAGAAGTGGAATTACCGCTAAACATATCATGGTTACATTTCTTAGCGAATATATTATACCAACATGGATACAACTAAAACAAAAAAGATCTCGACTGTTATAAATCAATGAGGTGTCAAACGTTTCGGTATGATCGATTCTGAGCGAAAACCATAGACAAGTTCAGTCAGACATTATTCAGTGGTATAATAAGTATGGTTTATCTGAGAATAATGCCAGGTCCCAAGAACGTACCATTGTCGTAAATTTAAATATTCCTAAGTAGATTAATTTTCTATGATGGCATGACATTTGTACTGGTAAAGAAGGGTAATTGGTTGAAGTAAGCTTGCATGTTGCACCTGATCGGTGTGGGACTGTCGAGCAATTATACTACATTATTAATACAATAACTATGGTAAACTCTCAGAGAAGATAATGGAAGTCTAACAACAGTTACAAAATGAAATGGGCAAGAGAACTGCTTTGATCAAATAATACTATCGTTTGCTTATGTGTGTATGTATGTGTGTGTGTGTGTGTGTGTGTGTGTGTGTGTGGTAGACACTGTTTATGGGCTTGCTGCTGCATCAATCGTTGGTCTATTTATAGCGGGAATCACGACAACGACAATCATCAAAGGTTCATCAATTGGAATTATTGAACGGGTTGTATCAATACCATCCAGCGTCTCTGGTGGTGCTAGCAAAATAATTTTTTAATGGTTACATGCACAAATACTTGCTTATTCAGAACTTATTGCGGCAGCACACAATAGTCTCAGCACGATTAGTAAATTGTACTCGATAGCGACAGAAGATAAATAATGGTGGAATTCCAGAATTTGTTGATGTCAGAATAAACAACCGTGTCTACTATAATAGTGTGTTAATGACGGCTTTGTCGGTTACTGATAAAGATTACCGTCTTCTATACCCCATGATTTTTTTTTTGTGGCCAACTATTGATCACTTTCACAGAATACAATCTACAGATCGCAGGCATGCATGTGTTATTTATTCTGTGTGTGTGTGTGTGTGTGTGTGTGTGTGTGTGTGTGTGAAAGTGTGTGTGCTTTGGATTTTTAACATTGCTTTAACAGCTTTTTAGTCATATAGCTATGAAGTCTTCAGTGTGACAGTTTATAGAGATGTCCTGCATTGGGACATCATGCGACAGACACATAACATGCTGTCTCATCCAGTCGCATTATCCTGAGAATAGGCTGACTGGTCATAAAAATAATCTCTTAAGTCTGAGCGCCAAGTGAGACAGCTACCGGAGACGTGTTATTTATTGTAGTTTTTTTCAAAAAAGTCATGGGGGATATAAGGCCGTGACATATACAAGTAACACAGGTCCATACATATTTTTTTAATACAAACAATATTATCATACAGGTTAGAGAAATTAAATTCGTACTCTACGGAGTTTCGAACCCAGGTATATATACGATAGAATATCATGACCAACATCATATTTCTCAATATACAGGTTATTAAAATCTTTTATCAAACAGGAGGTAGCAAGGAGAAAAGCGCTAAACGTTTTCATGTACTTGTGTATCTGAAGATTATAGATGTAATACATAAACGGTAAAATAGCACTACATTTAGCGAGACGTGATCAAACCCACTAGCGGTGAACACGGTGTAAGGGGAAGGTAATCTTTCATGAAACGTTAACTTTTTGTAATTAACGTTTTTACCTATCAGTTCCAGGTACAGTTTAGTTTAATGTCTGCTGTGTAGCTTGCTGCTGTTGTAATTACATTTTATAGACATTCGTGACAACTATAATAAACGTATGCATCTGTCGAGGGACCAATCTCTATTACTAGCACAACACATATACAACTGCAGGTAGCATAACTGCAGACCTGTCGCATCATAACGTGCATACGGATTGGGGTCTATGCAAGAGAACAATATATACCCTAATCAGGTATATTATGCGAGATCATGTCAGAACCTACTCTGTACGCTGTTCAGTACCATTTGGTGAACAAATACGGTAATACAATAGTTCAAGCACCCGTGACCTATAAGCAGATCCGGGCAGTTCATTTTTTGTTAGTGTTTTAGAGCTTTTATCCCGTCTTTCGAAAGAGTGTTATTGAGCTGTCGGTTGGCGTTACGCGTTCTTTCTAGAGCAATTTGATTAATACCTGTACGGTAAATATTTGACCACCACTTGCAGTGACATTGCAAGATGACAGAAATACATAAAGAATATGAGAACGAAATTCAGATCCTGTGTATCCAGGACCTTATCATCAAGAAAAGGGATGGAAAGCAAATGACCCAGAGGGAAATAGAGTTCTTTATTCGGTGTGTTACCGAGGGTTCCATACAACCAGCACAACTAGGTATGTGTACTGAGGGCTTTAGGCACTACTTCCTCTTACTTTTTCCAAACAAAGCCGTGCTATAAAGTAGGTGTGCACTCTCCATACGAATAGGGTTTGAACAAGAAAACAAACACTTTGATTCTAAGCTGTCGTCAAATTTAATTAAGGTGTGATGCTTTAATTTTGAGGAAACAATGAATAATTAATGAGAGTGTGAATCAATTAGATAATCTTCTAAATATTATTCATTACATCCTCTACTTATGGATATACTGTCACGAGATACATATTTTGGACACATTTAACATGATCTAAAAACGGAATATAAAAGCGGTTGTATTTATTTACAATCTCTCTCTCTCTCTCAGAGTAAGTGCGTGTGTGCCAGTGTTGGTCGTTCTAGCACAAAATGAGGTGACGACAGAGAAGAAATCGCTTCTCTTTTCTCTAGCAGCAGGGAGGGTGAACCCTACAAATTTTTGCGACAAAATCGATTAAAGCCTCAGAATGCCAAATGGAACCTTCCTACGAAATCTCATATTTTAACCAAAAAAAAATTAAAGACCCCATTTTACAAATGGAGCCTTAGCGATTTTGTCGCAAATACATTGTCATAACCACCATCGAAATTGCTGCCATCTACGTCGCAAATATGTTGTCATTTCACCCTCCCTGCTGCTGATTAATACAAATTATTTAACCAAATTATTTGTTAGCTTTTCACAAACAGATTAATCGATAATACTTCACCACGTAGATCAATCAAATTATTTGACTGATCGGTGAGTGTAAAATTAATTCTAGTTAGTAAATCATTTTGACATTGCATATAGACTGGATTAGTCGGATTCTCAACAATTAAAAATCCGGGGGGTGCTGTTGGTGAAAATGAATAAAGAATGTAACCTTGTCGGGCTTGATTTGATTGTTCCATATTAATTTGATAACTTCCTTCGATTACATCACACGTTAAATTAAGTGCGATCACCGATGAAATATTCACATTGTTCGGTGCGATATGTCTACCGTCGCCGTCGGGAGAATTATTATAAGTGAGGATAATAGGCTTCGGCTGGCTATCTTTCCATGATTGATAAATTTTATTAAATCCTTCGTCGATGGCAGTTCTGAGTTTTTTCTTTAACTCGGGAACATTATAACCTGGTAATTTATAATTTGGATTTTCATTTATATTTTTTTTATAATCTTGAGCTGAGCTAGTTTTTGAAATCGGGCTATTTTCATCAGTGAAGAGATTAGTAATCCTCGAATTAAATATTTCCATGTCATCGATGATTTTATTACCCGCGGCGACTACACTAGTAAACTCAGCTTGTGTAAGAAAGCCAGATTTAAACGACGGTAATAGCAACAAAAAATCATTATTCATTCTATCAAGGATGTGATCTTTAATGTCTACAAATGTTGGACTTGTTTCATGTATTTCCAGAATTTCACCTTCCTGTGGGATATAATCATTAAAAAATGGAATTCTCCACACATCTTCACCATATTGATTCTTATATCGATATCTTTTTGTGAAGTTTATATCCTCGAATTTTTTATAAGTTTTTGATGGATTTTCAGGTCCTATTTCATCAGTGACGTAATCAGATTTTACAGGCTCGGGCGTGGAATTACCAGCACTTCTAGGTGGATCTTCGGGCCATCCTAATACTGTTCTTATTGAACTGTTATAAATATCTACAACGTACCCAGGGGAGCCTATTTCAATTGTAGATGATAGTGTTGGTTCATGAACTGTTATCGCAATTTTTGATTCTTTTTTAGTAATGGATTTTATTCTACGTTGTAATTCATTATTAATTTGCTCAATTTGATAGGACCCAGTTGGTATTGAAACAACGTTCCAATCTGGAGTGTCATCTTTTTTATTCCTATATGCAAATACCAGAGAATTATTAGATCTCTGACCACCAAATGGAACCGATCTGATATTAGGCCAACTATGATACACTCGTAATTTTGCCAACGCGATTTCCTTTACTGAAACAGGTGAGGGAAAATTCACACTGAATTTAGGGTTTGTTGACGATATTGATATCATGCTTGTTTTCCGCGGAGTGGTATTTTCTGCTATCCGCTGAAGTAGTTGAATCTCTTGCGACATTATTATTATTATCTACAATGTCTAATTTTGCAATAGATGAAAAAACGCTAGCGTTTTTAATCGTAGTATCATAAATACGTATCATCGCGGAGAATTCGTCTTCGGTAATTATCGTATCATCCATCGATGATGACATCAACGAGGATAATTGTGAGTAACCGTTAGATACTGTTTGATGTTTTACTATATAGTCGTTAAGTTTTTCTTGAGAACACGATGATATTTTTTTAGTAATAGCATTTGCAATTCCAGCAAATATTGTCACCGCGGAAATAGCAATTGGGACAGCAATCGGAGCTACCATTGTTACTGAAGATAGTATAATACCAGCACCGGCCATTATACCAGATACCGAGTATACTGTAACATCAATTACGGTAATTCTCCTGCGATACTTTTTAATTTTTATTTCATACTCATCAATGAGTGTTTTGAGTTTTGTTAAGAACTCTTTGACGGTATCATAGCGATATTGCGATGACGGAATCATATTATTTTAAAATCTCAAGTGGTTTCTAATTGTTAAAAATTCTAATTTAGATCAGCTACAAACTCCATGTACCATACAAATGATGTCTTATTTAAATTAGGATCAGTGCTTGTTATTGTAAACCGTTTGTATTCATCCAGGTCAATAGTCGTTGAAATCACGTTGTTGTATCCATATAAAGTCGATGATGATATATTAAACTGATTCAGTGACACTATTGTTAATCGATAAAAACCAATCTTTGACACAGTGAGAGTTATTGTATTCTTTTTAGGTTCCCAATCTAATGATCCAGAGAGAACTGTGTATACCATATTTATGATATTCCTCTCATGAGGAATCTTTATTCTTTCAAGTAGCGGAAGATTGTCTGTTTTAAATTTTGTAATATCCTCGATAGATTTTTTAATACTATTAATGTTATCTCTAATAATACTAAATCCAGTATCATTAATATTTTTAATATTGGATTTAATTTCATCAAAATTGGATTTAATTTCAGCGAGAGATGGAGAGGTTACCGCTGGTGTTCCAAAAAATTTATTGATAATATTTCTACGAAGGGAAGTATATGCTGTTATATGTTTTTCAAGTTCTTCATTTAAATTTTTTAATGCATCTGTGATTGTAGAAACAAGTACACCTGGTTTGAGTTTTCCATCATTTGAATATAACGCTATTGTATCTTCAACGTCACGTCTTCGTATTAAGACATCATCCAATGAAACATTACTAGATTTCAATTTGCCCTGGCGATCTTGAAATACAACTATTTCCCCAGGATCTACACTTGACAAATTTAATGTCTCGGCGATTTCATCTTCGATTATTTTTTTTACACTTTCCACAGCGAATTTACTATCGGTTTCTGTTTTTTTTGATTCTGATAAAGGTCGTCCCCAAATATCAATCATTATACGAAAACGCTACGTTTTTCTAAATCATAACGCTATCGTTTTTGCCATTGCCTGCTAGTATATTCATTAGCAACAACTTGTGGTGGTTTCCTTGGAAATTTAGATATCTCTGCAAGGAAGTTTAATACTTCACGACCGCATATCGGTGGATCATTTAACTGTTGTGTTGGTAGCGTGGAATAAAAAATTGGAGATGACTTTGTTATTGTGGATACATATCGCATGAATTCTTTTGGTGGAGCTAATCCATATGAATCAAAATAGACAATTCCACGTGGATCAATTGCATATGCGACCCAATGAGTTCCTTTTCCGCTGCTGTTATCGAGATTGATAATACCCGTTTCATTTTTCATTGGTTTTGACGGTAATTGATCTCTCATGAAAACTCCTCTAAAGTTTTTTATTGATAATGATTTTACAGCATCAATTAAATCAAAATTGGACATTGGTGAAAATCCTAGGGATTTTTCCACTAATAAGCCGTTCCTGGTATTCTTAGGCCCGTGCCCTTGTACCAATTGTGTGGGGTTCCTGGTAGTCTTAGACCCTTTCCTTTTTTTTTATAGCCTTTCCCAGTAGCTTTTTTCAGGGCCATTCCTGCAGCAGTACCAACGGCTCCTAACGCTGCCGCCTTCGCAACCGCTGGGGCAGCCGCTGCAATCAATGCTGGAATAGCAGCTAACAGCGGGAAATATCCACCTGATTTTATCATACTGGCGATTGCTGCTTTCGAAAAATCAATTTGAACTCCTCGTTTGTTCTTTAGCGCATCATTGAAATGTTTTATTTGACGATCTGTCAATGATAATTTATGTGCACCACCGGACATTTGAGTGGGTTTCAGCGTTATTGTAGTTCCACATTCTTTAGCCGACTTTGATTTCAATTTCTTGACCTGACCATCAGTCAACTGGACATTAACAATACTATATGTCATTCTATTCTAAAATGTAATTTACACTTTCAATTGATCTTATTGTGAAAATCCTAAAAATGTTTTGGAAAATCAAAGGTTTTTCCACTGGTGCATCAATAAGTCTCATTCGTCCGCCAACTCCTTCTAACAACATTGATTTATCACTGAGAATGACAGCAACTGCTCTATAATCGGCTATACCAGCAGGGCGTTGTACCCGAGCTTGGAAGTATATATCAACAACAGATTGTCTCATCATGTCAAGATGTTCCAATGAAAAGTAATAAATCGGATAGTGTTTTTCAAAATCAATTTGCGATATTTGCAAACCAGTATCAACATTTTGATCACGACCCATATACGACAATATTCTATGATATACACGAGCTATGTTGTTGTTTTCATAATTAAGCTGTACAATCTCTGCTGGCTCTTGTTGTCCGTTTATTCTCAACGAAACTTCACTTACTCCTAATTTATCAAATATCATATGACTAGATAATTGACGACCCACTCGATTTGCATCCTGTAACGCTATAAAGATATGACGTGGAGCTGAAACACCTTGTTTTGATGCTAAGTGCCATGTAAATGTGCCATTTACATTATCCTGCTTCGTATCAGTCGTTGTTGTTAGCCAACTTAGCAATGATTTTCCACCTGTGTCCATAAACGATAGTAATTTGCTCTATTGTAACTGCTGGTGACAAGACGGGTATCCATAAACCAATTTATTTAAAATGACTTTACCATCATCAACACCAGCAGCGCCAATTGCATCATTGTCATTTTCCTTTTCGCACTAACACGACTGTATGCTTTGCTCCATAGATGACTTTTCTGACATTTCTACAGAATCCGAATATATGATGTAAACGGAATTGCACATGAAAACCGTCGATGTTGTCCTTTTAATGCTGCTCTTTTCGTGTTGCAAATCCTAGATTGAAATTATCATTGACCCTTTTTAAAATGTCGAATTCAGCGCCTGGTCTATCTTCACGGTCTAGATTAGCTGCGAGTTGTTGATCAGCTTCTGCAGTAGCTTGCGCAGTTCGTACTTTAATAAACTGAATATGGTCAGCATGATCAGAAGTATCCTTAGCAAACATCATAGACGGACAGCCGACCTTGTATAATCATCAGAATATCTCGCAAGTCCGATTATTGTTGTTGCAATATCAACATTTTGTTCTATTGATTCAATTTCTTTTCCATCAATGATATATCTTGCACTGTTAAATAGCGCCATAATGCCATTATTTACGAAACCAACTCGGATATTTGGTCATTCCCATATGGTGTATCAGCTGCAACATTTGTTACAAGCTCTCCTTCTACTTCAATAAACGCCTCACACGGCAAAAAGTATCTACTTGTATCTTGAACTTGAAGTTCAACTCTCCCCGTTGATTAGGCTCTCTTGCAGGATAGGCATAATACTGATAGTTAATTTTAGAATCATCTTTATTTACCGGTGCTGCCATATCAAACGCTGGATCAGCAATTTTTTAAAATGCCATTTTCTTTTTCGTCTGACATTTTTACGATTTCCTCCAAGACCGCTTCCCGCTATCATACTTGCAATATTACTACTATCTGGTGAAGTCATTGCTAATGATGCTAGTTTTTGTTCCACTGCGTTATTTATCACTTTACTGACATTTGCAGGCATCATTGTTGTTGAAGGTAGCGGTGTTGGTGGTGGTTTTCGTCCGAATCTAGATTTCACCAATGACGTTATTCTATTCTTTGCGGTAGAAAAGGCCGTCCTGCAAGATCTCCAACAGCGTTAATTCCCTTATTACGAATAACATCAATGGCTTTCATCGCTAATTGTTTAGCAATTGGTGCTACTTTTGGGGCTATTCTTGTGAATAAACCCGCTATGGTATTTCCAAGGCCGTCTCCATAGTATGCCTTATAAACGGGCAATCTTGAGTTTCACTACATACACGTTTGTTGGTTTATTGTGATTATAGTGTACTATCATCTTATTTGAAATGACTTTGTAATTTCTAAATGCAAGCAATTAGAAATTTCAATCGCTATAATAACCACTAAATTCCCCTGGAATTCCGTCCATTAACTCATCCAAGAGTTCTCGATACGTATGAATATCAATTATATCCCACCTTGGAATAATCGTCTGCAAATATCAAATGCTTCATTAGTTATTTCGACTGAGTTATTCCCAGCTCGCTTACCTCCCATAAGAACCTCAAGTCGTGATATATCATTAATGACATTACTAGACACATATGAGAATCATGATGAGAACTTCCATAACCCTCTCCTGAAGAACTTTCTGGTTCGGAAACGTTTTGAATTTCTGGAGCTGGTTCGGAAACGTTTTTCTGGAGCTGTTCGGAAACGTTTTGAATTTCTGGAGATTTCGACTCGACCTCGACCTCGACCTCGACCTCGACCTCGACCTCGACCTCGACCTCGACCTCGACCTCGTTCGACTTTTTGTTGTTCTTTTGTTGTTTTGTTGTTTTTTGTTGTTGTTGTTCTATACCATACGCATCAACTCCCATTTTAAAAGCTCTGTATTCCAATGTATCCTTTTTAAATTGCCGGGTTTTTTTTATTAATTTTAAATAACAAATCCACCCATAGATCTCTTTTTTATTGTGTTTTTTTTATACTCGTCTTTTCAAAATTCCCCCCCTGTTATAATAACTTTTGACAGCAAAGTCACCAAATAACGCATAGTCTTCTTCAGTTTCAGCAATTGAATTGTCTGATTTTTTTCTTCTATAGCTTCGTTCAGTGAATTTCTCGTTAAAAGGAACACTTTTTTTAGTGGAAACTTTTTCAATAGAATCACTAGCATCTTCAACGGGGTTATCATCATATCAATATTACCCATTTGTTGTATTTCTCGCTGAGTTTGTAACTCACCTGAAAGCTGTTTTATTCCCTCGTGAGTTTTTTCAGTTTCTGTAGCAATCTTTCCTAATACATCAATAATAGGTACTGCTCCCTCTTTAGGGATGTCGCCGTATATAGCACGTTCTGTTGCAAGTTTCATATCTTTAGTGGCTTTAGTTACAGGGGCAAAAAGTTGTTCGCTTCCAATAGAAAAGTCAGTCTGCGCTTGCTGTCTAAGTTGTAGTTTATCTCGCACGTATCTCGAATTGGTATAAACTTTTTCAGTAATGCTAACCTCTCACGGGCTAGTCTGGTAGTTAATGCTTCTGATGTCATTATTGGAAATGCTAACGTTTTTTCAATTGTGGGTTTCAATACTTGCATTTTCACTTCATCAATCAAACGTCTTATAGATTTCACTTTCAAAGCAATCTCTGACCGAACTTGGTACTGTTCCCCGAGTTTCTTTCTAATGGCTTCAACTATACTAAAAAGCCGAATGAATAAATTAATATCATTGTTATACAAAGAAGCATTAACCGCTTTTTGGATTCTTTTTATCAGTGAATACATTTTAGGTAGAACATATCTTCCATGTTTCAATTGTATATCAATTTGTTCAAATTCATTCAAAAGTCTGTCTTCATTCAAAAATTCAGAAAGTACGATTCCTTGATTTCTTAAATTTGATATTTCTGTGATGATAGATGTAATATCTTGAAATTCCATTTATTGAATATTATTACTAATGTATTTCTTATCTTTAAAATATTTTTTATACATATAAAAAAAAAAAAAAAAACATATACAATGCCCGTCTCTTCCTCATTCGAGTTTCGAGGCAAGAAAGGCACATACATTAAAGACTTATACAATACCCTTAACCCCCAAATCGAGTTCAAGGGCGGGTTATATGGGTATTAGACGTGAAATCCAAGTGATTTCTTTACAAACATTGAACATATAACATGAAGCCTCATTTGGAAACCTCTTTCGCGCCAAACGACGTCAAAGAGGCCCAGAGGGGGGACAGCACATTCTTGGAACTCATTTAGTGCCTTCGCATTATATAAGCCCAAGGGCCACAAACATAGATCTCCCAATTGGAAGCTCTAACGTAACAAATGCTATATTAGGTCTTCCGGAAGATATGTTGTGGGGGGGACAGTACATTACATATAGGATGATTATATATACAATGCGATATATACAATGATATATAATGAATATATATATACAATGATATAGGATGAATATATATACAAATGAATATATACAATGGTATATATATATAATATATATGAATGAATATATTATATATACAATGAATGATATATATTATATATATATAATGATATTTATAATATATATATATATATATATATATATATATGCGTGATAGGATATTATATATATATGATAGGATGGTATATATATATGATAGGATGGTATATATATATAGGATGTTATATATAAATGATAGGATGGTATGATAGGGACAGTACAGGACGATACAAACATGAAACGACGGGGCGGACCTACACCCAATCTGCCAATCAAAAGCAACCCAAGAAATTAACCCTGGTTGCAGTTGAAAAAATTCAACCACACCATGTCAATGGCGTGGGAGTTTTGATTGGCAAATTGGGCTTCGTTTTAAAGCCCCAAACTTATTACGGCTCATATTATATATAAGGTGAACTAATACTGCAGTGTCAATGTGTAGGTGTGTATTTATTTTCCTAGCATTTCATAATGAATATTGTGTAGTAATTTCAATGGAAGCTAAGTATTTAAATAAAACATTAAAACAAGAAATACAACTGTTAAATAATAGCAACTTTTTTTTTTATTAATTTCTATAATATTACGATTAAATAATCGTAATAATAATGGATTTACATGACGAGATAACTCTGTCATGGGGATCCCTGTCAATTCAGGACCTGCTGCTATTTCTTGAATCGAGAATGATATTTTTCTGATTGATTTTTTATTACACATAGCCACACTAAAAAAAAACTAAACTACATGTAGCGCGTTTTACTATTTTGACCTCACATACAATCTATTTTAATTTGTAATTTTAAAGTAATTTCATTTTCATACAAAATCTAAAACGCTGTTAACGCTGTCTTTGTAATTGGGATTTTTAAAAAAAATATTAATAGACCCTGACCCTTGATTCCCAGATCTTGTGTTAAACGCGCGCGTACAGGTTTTACAATAACAAATATTTACTACTGCTGTTCTCTGTTACAGTCTTTAGAAACAAGAAACAATAACACAAAATCAAAAATACGTACATATGATACGTATATATACCGAGTTAACCATTAAAAAAATACATGAGACACACATCATTAATTCAATCCAATTTCACATGTATTTTACGATTTTGCCATATCCGGGAATCAATATCGAAAGTAGGATAGTCACGTGACGATCAGTAGTAATGAGGGGGGAACAAAATGATAACAAAAAAATAGCATAATTATTGAGAATTATCTTGTAAATAGGAAAACTTTATTCTATGTCCATTTTTCTTTGAGATAGCTGTTTGATAAATCCCTTCAGCAACAACTTTTTTCGTACTGAAGGAATACATATTCCAAAATATTTTCCCGCAGCATTCATTGAATGAAAAACTCTTTCTTCATTCGTCGTTGTATCAAATGACTGTACTGGTCTCTTTCAAACTGACTTACAAGTCCCTGTCTTTCCTTTTTTTTATATTCTCTCTTTGAGAAATACATTGTAAATTGGAAATCGCGTTATTTTGTATATGAGAATCAATGTGATCAATAACACAGCAATCTTTATTGGGTCCCATTTAACACTCTTTGTCTGGCCTATGACAGAGATATCGCTGTCCTCCAGCGGTAAATTGCAAGTATCCCTGATTATTAACAAAACCAATTGGTTTTTTTCAGTCTACAGTGTCTAACAACACCATTACGAGATATTTCATAATTAACGAGTATTGGATGTCTGAATTCTTGCTCCATTTATATATAATAATACTATTTGTCTAATTCATCATTTGCTTTAATTATAAATCTATTAATGTAGTCTTGAGGGTTTTTTATGATTTTGTCTTTGACAGAGTCATGGTTAGGGTCAATGATAGCGTTTTTTATTCGTTTATCATAATAACGTTTCAATTCTCTAAACCGCTTACCCCCCACAATTGATACATAATTGTGATTTTCCTCTCACACCTTCCTCTCACACCCACCCCACAATTTATGCATGGGGACGGGCCTGTCGAATTATTTCTGACACTCTGTAAGTGAT
The DNA here is from genome assembly GCA_016746295.1 of Potamilus streckersoni. Lineage (NCBI taxonomy): Eukaryota > Metazoa > Mollusca > Bivalvia > Unionida > Unionidae > Potamilus > Potamilus streckersoni. The sequence goes on from JAEAOA010001233.1 coordinate 1,468,118, forward strand.
ATCCACAGAATTCACCTCTACACGATTTATTGCATGGGGTTACTGATCCAATCATAAGCCATTTGCAGTGATTCATTATATATAAACAAACTTTTCTATTTAAATACTTGTCTTATTTATATGAATGAAGAATTCAAGAGATTATCGGCAATCAAGCCTTGGAAAAATATTAAATTCAATCTTGATAGAACTCTCGAAGACGTACCAAAAGGAAGACGTACCAAAAGAGAGAATAAATAATAGAAGTCTGATTAGAAAAATACGAGATTGTGTTCATGAGTTTAAACAGGACGGTGCATCACACACCTGGTCAACATTTAAAATTGATGGTGTTGTTGATGCTAGAATGAATGATGAAACAGCAGCTATGATACTATCACAACTTGGCAATAAACGGTATTTTTCTCAGAGTGAAATTCATTATCAATTTAGAATCGGGCGAATGGGTTATAAGAGACAAATTTGTTCCAATTCTCAAAGATGGGACAACAGTCATTGTTAGCCGTGATTCCAGACCAGGGCTGTTAACTGGAATTGATAAACCATACTATGAAAAAGCGTATCCAGAAACAGCAATCGTTTATGGGATGTATCCGTTAAATAAACCTGACATTGGAAAACTAGCACCAATGAAACAGTCAACGTCAGTGGAAAAGCCACTCACTGTGTGGCACAAAGAGTCTTAGAACACTTTACAAATGCACTCCGTGGGAATAAATTAACCGATCTAAGACATAAAAAAATAGATCAATGGGAGCTAACAGTGAAAGAGAACGGAGCAACTATTTCCGATATAGCTAGATTGGAAAAGTCGTTGAGATTTCCGATAACCGTTTTAACGATAACTGGCGAAGTATTATACGAATCGAAATACAATAAAAACGGAGCTCCAATCAAAATTATTGATCATAACAAACACGCATGGACATCCGGTTACAATATTCCCGCGAGACAGAACAGTGAAGTATATCCCAGAAGAATTCACCAAGGATGGTATTCTCACTGAAGAAAGATTATTCGATGATGCTATTGCTAGTTTGTGTAAAAACGACCCTGTATCAGTATGGCTACTTCATAGTTTTGAAGATGAAGAATGTCAATTCAATCAATTTGTGAAACCTAACGGTGAATTATATCGTAGTGAAAGTCTACATATAGGATGAAAAATCTAGCAATAAGTCTCAGTGAAAACGCTAGCGTTTTTAATGAAAAATCCGAAGATTACGAACAGTTACTTACAAATTGTTTTACAATTCCATCGGTTGCAGCTCATTTTGCAAGAAAGAAAAATAATTGGAAACCAACACGAAAAGAGTTTTTACAGGATGTTCAATCCAGCTGTTTGGAATATTATCATGGCGGTCTATGGAACGTTAAGTACAATCGTGAAAGTATGATATCAGTTGATATCGTTGCCTGTTATCCAGGAAGTTTTCTAGGATATGGATTCGCTGGTGAGTATTTTAAACGGTTTGGACATCCCACACATGAAATGACTCGCGTTGCTATTAATGGACCACTGCCTGATTTTGATTTGACGGTTTTGCTTGCGTAGTATCATTTGAATTCGCTGAAGGACTTCATCCGTGTTGTTATGTTTGGATTGGTAGACACATGGCTGAAAGGATGTGGTTACCAATAGTGTTATTGCGATATATGATTGATTGTAAAATGTTAGTTTCGTTGATTGTCAGCGAAGCGATTATCATATCAAAAATAAACCAATGTCTGGTTACCAGAACCAGAATGTCTTGATAGTATAATCGATAAGTCTAGAAAACATATTGATGCTGACGAGGAGTACATCATTGAATGGTCAAAAAAGATATTTAATCAACGAAATAGTGAAGCAAAGGATCTCGGCCGAAGAATAATCGGTAAATTTACACAAGGTGGAAAAAAATTTAACTTTAAAAGACAATCCTCACGATTGATTATAGATGATGCCGAATACGACTTCGTTATTAAAGATGCAGTAGAGAAAAATAGATACGCAAATTGTAAAACAGCCTTCTTGTCCAATAAAACAAAGTTAGGTAGAATTGTTACTTACAGTGATGGAGAAAGCTCTGCATATATACATTTGAGAGCTTCTATGCTGGGTTATGCATCTATCAATTTATTTGCAATGATAAATAGATTTCCTAGTATAGCAGTCAGAGTTGCAATTGATTCAATGTATGTCGATAAAAAATATATCAAAGAGATAACTAAATTTACTAATAGCGAAGAGACTTGGGGAACATGGCGAATTAAAACGAAAATACAACGCGATTATTCTGAATCAGCAGACGTTGAGATTAAAAGCAGTTACCTGAAAAACGATAATTCTATCAGTGAAAAATCCGAAGGATTTTCTATGTCTAAAGCACCACCGATATCAGATCCAATTTGTAGATATAAAACAGTTTATTTAAACGGTTGTGGTGGATCTGGAAAGACAACACGTGCGATAGAATTATATCGAGAGAGAACGTCCATGATTGTACTCACACCAACCCATAGACTAGCGAGAGAGATCAAACAACGAAATGTTGAAGCTTGCACGTATCATAGTTTTTTTTTTCGATACAAGGGCGATGCTTGGACTCCTGAGCGAATGGGTGAGAAATTTATTCCAGCGGTTATTATTTGGGATGAAGCATGTACTGTTTCAGAAGATGTATTAAAAATGTTTCTTGATTGGTTATTGCAAAATAATACAAAAATTATATTGTGCGGCGATCATGGTCAACCACCACCATTTGTTGGTAGAAGTCCACATAATTGGTTAAAAGGATTTGTTGATTATTACGAAGAAATTGATACTGACTATAGAGCACTCGATGAGCAGTTACGTGAGTTTAAAAAAACTAATTAGATTACAACCCGATAGAATTCAATGTGAAGTAGCGCGTGAAATAATTTCTGAAACACCTTTGAATGATTTTTGGGAAACATGGAAACCAAATGATTTTGTAGTAGCAAGTAGAAAGATAGTCAGAGACGCACTTCAGAAAAAGTTGTTTGAGCTACACAAGAAAAAATTCCCAACGTTTCCAGTACCGTTGTGTTATAGACCATTGGATACACGAAAGCAGAATATTGAAGTTGAAATTCCAGGCCAGACGGAGAAACAGATTCTAGTGTTAAATGATATTGTGCTAGTTGATATCAATACTGTAGAAGATGCATTATGCGCTGATAAATCACCATGGACGCTTGGTTATGTAACAACAATACACTCGTCACAAGGATTTGACCATCACGGATACAATTGTTTGGATAGTTGATAATCGCATTGAATGGTCAAATTTAGTCTATCTCGCAGTGTCCAGAGTACGACGAATAAATCAACTACGAAGGATTGTTTTCGATGATGATTTTAATGCAAACGATGATAACACTGATATTAGCATCATTAATAAAAAAAAAACTCTCTGGTTACAAACAGCAGGACAAAAAAAAAAAAACAACGAGAATTTGATATTGATGCTGAAGTAATAATCGCATTAAAAGAACAACAGAATAATCACTGCGCCAGTTGCAATTGTATAATGCACTGGCAGTATTCGGATAAAGACCCTCGACAATTCACCGTAGACAGAAAAAATAACAGTCTTGGTCATGTCAGAAACAATGTGATGTTGACCTGTCTTGAGTGTAATAGACGTAACGGAGCTAGTTAAGACCATGTGGCGGTAATTGAGTATCGTCCGGAATGACTTGTAGTTGTTCGCGTGTAAAACCACGCTGAGAGCAGTTGAATCCAATCTGTAGATTGGAGGTCTACCAGTTGATCGCGTTATGGTTGAAATTTTATGCGTAGTAACACTCCATATAGGATCAGTAGCTCTTCTTTTACCGCCTTCAAGCTCTCCTGGTTCGTATAAATATCTCACAGTAACATCACCGAGAAGTGGCTGAGTGCTAACCCGCTGCGGTTGTTCGGGAATATATTCTTTTTTTATTGCAATATTTGGTTTCATATTAATAGTTCGAGTAATCTCGTTATTTAACGCTGCAACTACACTCGGTAACCTTTGGACCCATTCACGAGATCGTTTTTCTTGGATGAATTCTTTTGCATATTGATATCCAAATAACCGTTCTGCAAGAGTTCGATTAAATCGTTCTACAATTGCCTGATCACGATGTAACGCAGTATGTCCCCGTCGTATATTGTAACACTATGAGTTTTCATTGTTGATAGAACAGCACCTTGAAACTCTTTGCCAGGATCACTTGTAATGATAGATTTGGCCATCTTAGAGGACCTCGTCGATAAATCCTTTCAAATGCAGAAGCGACTTCAGAAGCTGACTTTGTTTTCAATGGTTCTGCTTGTTTAAATCGACTCGCAATATCAACTACAGTTATTGTAACCATGGTCATGTGGTAAAAACAATAAATCAGCCTGATGAACTTCATTGGGTACGGTAACATCAAAATGAGAATAATTAATTTGTTTAGGCGGTGGTTGTTAAATTTTGCATATAGCTTGTTTGGATAACCAATCTTTTGCAGTGGATTTTTTCACTTTTGCAGCGTTAGCGAGTTTACTGATTGCTGCTTTACCCCCCCTCCAGTATCCTTTCGGAGAAGAATAATAAAAAGATTCCATACTATAAAAACACTGGTGTTTTCAATTACCAGCACCTAACACTAATTTGCCTTTCATAGCTGATTTGACCAACCATGAAGCCAATTTTTCTTTGAAGGATTTATCGGGAATAGCATTTAACGCATGAATTAATTTTACATCCGCGATGTCTTTGTTGCAAATTATTGCTTTTATATGCAACATCATGAGCATGACATGCCTTATCAATAGCATTTATCGGATACTCACCAGGCCGGGGCTGATTTTGATCATCAAGTCTGATATCTAATCTCGTTCCGGGACCACAGTAGCTATATCCTGGAAGGTGTTTTTTCTCCGGGGTATTTTGCCCATGGGGTTCCGGGGGAGTTTTCCAAGTTTTGCGGCAATATCACCTCCGAGTTGCTTTTTTTTTTTTTAAAATCGAAATTTTTTTGTACCACATGTTACACACTTACCAGTAAGCGCTAGTCTATTGTTTTTTAGTTGTAATGGTTGTCTGATCGGTTGTATCAGTACGCTGTTTACACTTAACACAATATAGATCCATAATTTATATATAGCGTTATGAATATAATTGATTTTTCAGCGACTAAAAGAAGAGAACCGGTAAAACACCACGCAGCGCTTCCGAATTCTGTCCGTTCATTATAATCGGACCATCTGGATCAGGCAAAACACAATTGCTGCTTAATTTGATAATGCGATTTATGAAGTGGGATAAATTATATTTAGTTGCCCCATCCGTAGATGATCAACGGTGCTATGAAGTGCTAAAAGATTATAATAAAAAATGCATCAGAAATTAAAGGTGAAAGTGTAATCGACTTTATTACTGATATTGATGATGCACCATCAGTAGAAGATCTCGATGGAGACATAAACAATCTTGTAGTGTACGATGATGTAATGTTAGATAATCAAAAGAACCCTGCTAGAATATTTTCCCGAGGTAGGCATAAAAAAACACTGACGTGATATATGTCACTCAACGATATACTCAAATTCCAAAAGTGATTCGCGATAACTGCAATATTCTTGCTGTATTCAATGGCGTTGATACACATACGCTACGAAATATTTGGCAGACATGGTGTTCCGATATGGACTTCAATGGATTTAAAAATTACTTTAGTCATGCTCAGTCTGTCCCATATGGATTTATAACAATAAATTTACACGACCCTCGGTCACGATATCGTATTGGACTTGATCAAATATTTGGTTAAATAATTTGTATTAATCAGCAGCAGGGAGGGTGAAATGACAACATATTTGCGACGTAGATGGCAGCAATTTGAGGGTGGTTATGACAAATTTTTGCGACAAAATCGCTAAGGCTCCATTTGTAAAATGGGGTCTTTATTTTTTTTTGGTTAAAATATGAGATTTCGTAGGAAGGTTCCATTGGCATTCTGAGGCTTTAATCGATTTTGTCGCAAAAATTTGTAGACGTAGATGGCAGCAATTTGAGTGTGGTTATGACAATGTATTCACAACAAAAAATGTGGGAATAACCCTCTTAAACTCATAATATATACTATTTATTTATATACGCATTAATTTTAAAAATTAATTTCTTAAAACATGATAATTATAATTTGAATAATAAAATAAAATTCATCCATACAAGTTTATTAAAAAAAATATCATTTATTTCAGGCAATTTATTGCATATAAAATGTTAATGATTATGAAAACTACTTAAATTATAAATCATCTTAAATATTTTCAAACATTGTATAAAATATTTAATTCAATAATCTAAAATGTGCCAGTATATAAAACTTAATATAATAAACAAAATGAAAACGTTTATAAAACGAAAAAGTTATTTTAATTGTTTTTTTATTTTAAATTTGAATTAGTTTACTTTGACAACGCAAAAACATTAATTTATGCGTAAAATTAGCTATATGCATAATTGCTTTCATTTACATTGATTAGAAATATTATAAAATTTTATTATATATATTTATATAATGCAATTTATCAGGAGAAATAAAGCCATTTAACTATAATTTTACTAAAAACAACAACTTTGCCAAAATTTACAAAATTATGTAAATTCATCCAAAACTATAATGTAACTCTAAATTTCATGAAACAGCTATAACAATTATTAATTAAAATTATATCATGGTACATTAATTATGCATTTATTTTTTTACAGAAATTGTTTCAAAAATTTAATTTAAAAATTATAAATTCAACTTAAAAATAACATTAGTATTATATAAAAAAATTAATAATGCATAAATTTTGATATAAATTATCCTGAAAAAACAAAATACAGAAAGACATATTTTAAAATGATATCTCCACAATGTTATTATTTATGCATTCATACATAAATTATAATTTAAATAATAAAAAGGTATTTTAATCTTATTAATTCAAATGATAACAAATTTATTTATCATTATATATATAATTAAATGTCTTTTAAATAATATAAAATAATATTATTATACAAATGGCACGAATTAAAATAATATGACAATGCATTTGGTATTCATGTAGCAATATAATGTTCTATCAATATAAATTACATAATTTAAAAAAAAATTAACATCATTACATTTTTTTTAAGATTTTTCAGTTCTATTAAATAAATGTAATATATTAATGTTTATTCACAACATAAATTTAATTACATAAATATTTATATTTTAATTAATATCAAAATATTAATTTTTTACTTTTTTAGTAAATTGTATGAAAAAGTATTCAAATTGACAATTAACATTCATTATATAGAAATATGTACAATTGTATTCAAAATTAAGTATTAAAAATTTATAATTTTAAAAAAAAATGATTTTAAAATAAAATAACTTATAAAATGTATTTTTTTATTGCCAATTTAATATAAATTTTATTAAAATTTATAATATTATTTAATGCTTTATATATATTTATACTATATATTAAATATTATAAATAATATATATATATATAAATATATAATAATTATAGAATATATATTAAATTATAATATAAAATATTAATATATATATATATATATATATCTTAAAAATATATAAATATATAATAATATATATTAATATATATAAAAAATATATATATAGCATATTAATAATAATTTATAAGAAAATTTTTTTATAAAAATTTATTAAAATCCATGTCAGTGCACCATGTTTGCCAGATATTTTTGTAATGTGATTATCAACTCCGTTAAATACAACAAAAGAAAATTACAATTATCGCGAATAACTTTAGGGATTTGAGTATCGTTGAGTTAGTTGAGTTAAATAAAACATATCAGCATGTTTATGACGACCTCGGAAAATAACAAAGCCGGTCCTTTCTGATTATCTAGCATAACATCATCGAATACAATCATGTTATTTAACGATACATCTAGATCATCTACGCCAGGACATTCTGTAACATCATAGATAAATTCTACTGGATCAAAACCTAAATTATCCGCTGCGGTAGAATTAAAATCTTTTAACACAGTATAACAATCTTGATCATCTACGCTAGGTGCAATTAAATATAATTTATCCCAATTGGTGTATTTCATTATCAGTGTCAACAATAATTGTGTTTTACCAGAACCTGAAGGACCTATATAATAATACCTCGGATTGAATTTGGTAACATTTCATGATGTTTAATTGGTGGTTTTTTTTTTTTTAGCTGAAAAGTCAAGAACTTCCATTTAATTATATCATAATAATATTATGGATTTATATTGGGTGAAATGTAAGGCTCGCACAGGTACAAATGACTGACTGACAACGATTTTAAAAAAAAAATAATAGACAAGCTGAATCTGAAATGTGAAATTTGCAATAAAAAAAAAATTAGATTTATAAAAAAAAAAACTACCGGAGGTGATATCGCCAGAAAACTCTCAAGACTCCCAGTACTCCCTTGGGCTAAATACCCTGGTGAAAAACATCTCCCATGATATAGCTACTGCGGACCAGGTACCCGGCTAGATATACGATTAATGAAAATGATCAACCTAATCCAGGAGAATTTCCTATTAATGCTATCGATGAAGCTTGCAGAATACATGATATAGCTTATAAAAGTAATGATTTACAACAAAGACATCTCTCGCTGATGTTAATTTAATTCATGCGTTAAATTCAATAAAAGATAAAAAGTTTAAAGAAAAAAGTTGCAACATGGATTATTAAATCCGCGATGAAAGGTAAATTGTTAGTTGGTGCTAGTATTTGAAAATCTGTAAGATTTTAAATAATGGCTGAAAAAAGAAAAAAAAAAATTATTATTCTCCTCGAGATATTGGAAAGGTAATTCTGCAGTAGATAAATTATCTATCGCGGCTAAAGTTTCTCATGATGTGGCAAAAACTTGGTTATCAAAACAGGCTATATGGCAAATTTATTTACCAAGGCCAAAATCTATTAAATATGGTTCATTTGATGTTTATGTTCCAAATGAAGTTCATCAAGCTGATATTTTATATCTTCCGCACGATAAAAAATATAAATACGCGTTAACCGTAGTTGATATAGCTACCAGATACAAGGATGCAGAACCTCTTATCAACAAAAAAATCTGCAGAAGTTATAAAAGCTTTTTTTAAAAAGATTTATAAACGAGGTCCACTTGATTAGCCAAATTTACTTCAAGTTGATCCTGGCAATGAATTTCTTGGTGAAGTTACATCAACGATGACAGAAAAAAATGTTACTATCAGACGTGGACATAAAGGAATTCATCGTGATCAAGCTATCGTTGAAAGATTTAATAGAACTCTTGCGGATAAATTATTTAGTTATCAGTACTCAAAAGAATTTATTCAGCAAAATAGATCACGGCCAATGGGTTAAAAGACTTCCTGCGGTAATAAAAACTATTAATGAAGAATATCAATCAAAAAAAAAAAATAAAACCAAGAAATATTTTACCAAATTCTGCAGAAAAAAGAATTCCATGGGATTCAACTGTTAGATATCTCTATGAGCCAGGTGAATTAGAAGGTGGAATAAGAAGATCTACTGATCCTATATGGAGTACTACAACGCATAAAATATACGGAATTTCATTCATCGGTATATAGACCAACTTATTATTCGCTTAGATTTTAATGCTCCACAAAGAAATTTTACTTCTGAACAATTATTAGTTATTCCTGATGATACTCAACTTCCGCCAAAGAATTAAAAAAAAAACTCTTTTTATTTGATTTATTCGACGAACTCTACTAATAGCTAAATATACTAAATTATCCCAGTTGATAAAATTATCGATAATCCAAAAATTGTATTGTATTGTATAGTAATAGTTAATCCTTGAGTTGAATGAATCGTAGAAGCATATAGCCGCCACGGTGAATTTTTCATGGTTAATGCATCATTACATTAATCATTTTTACTTCAACGATATCATTTAAAACTTTTTTTTTTTCTCATCCGAGCCAGGAATATCTACTAAAATATTCTGTAATCGTGTATCTTGGGTCTGTATATATTGCAAAGGTACTAACACATCGGGAAATTTATTTTTATGAATCTAAATAATTGTTTTGTAACACTATCTCGGGCATTTTTTCTACTACTAACTACGATAAAATCTGATGGTTTCCATAATTCTAAAAATTCATTAAATGTATTTCCAGGTATATTCTCACGAAATATTTTAACTTGATTTCCATTACTAGTACATCTTATCAGAGTTTTTAATTCAGCTAATTCAGCATCTAAAGATCTATGATCCACTGTCATTTCCTCGTAATAATCAACCTGTAATTTTAGCCAACAATGTGGGGAAATATTTCCGAATGGTCCTGGTTGACCGTGATCTCCGCAAAATATAACAACGGTATTTTTTGTTTTCAGGTATTCTAGAAACATTCTTATTACTGGTAAAGATACAGTACAAATTTCATCCCAGATTATTACAGAATGAATAAACTTATTTCCCATTCGTTCAGGTGTCCAATCTCCTCCACTGTATCTAAAATAATTATGATAAGTATCAGCGTTAAATCCTTGTTCTTTAAAATATCTAACTAATCGATGAGTTGGACATAAAATAATTAAATCATTTTTGATGCATTTGAAATGTTCCATAACCCTAGTTGTTTTACCGCAACCTCCAGGACCATTCAAATAAATACCAACCTATGACCGGCCGATAGGATCATGTATGCACACTTGGAGCATTTGAATATTCATCATCATCTTTGATTTCAGGATCAACAAAATCATCATTATCTTTAAAAATAGAATTTATATTATTAATTATATCATGATATTCTGTTTCATCGGAATAATCATTGTTTGAATTATAATTATGTAATTCTTCATCTTTGATTCTCCAAGTACCCCAAGTTTTTCCATCTCCGAGGTATTTTTATTAACATCGTTGATGATATATATTTTTTAAAATTAAAAAGAATCAGTAGCAACTCTAACTGCGGTACTAGGAAATCGATTTACCATACTCAGTAGATTTATTGTTACATAAGCGAGCATATATGATCTTAAATGATAATATTGAGGCATTTCATCACCAAAATATTCAACAATAACTCCAAGAAATTCTCCTGATGATAAATAAGCATTTGTTTGCCGATGTAAAACACCTTTAGATACTGCATCATCAACAACAAATTTTAATTCTCCAGGATCTAATATTAGTTTTGCTGTTCTTCTTCGACGAATATCATCATATTCATATTCTCCTTGAGTAAATTTTCCGATTATAATTCTATTAATTCGTTTACTTTCACTAATAACTGAATCACGAAGAGCTTCATCATTGTAGTTTTTATCTTTTTCCGGAGTTGGTAGCCAAATATCCGTTTGTTTTTTGCTAAATATTATTTCACTGATAACTAAATCAGTTAATATTCCAGCATCCAAAGCCCACCTTAATGCAACAGTTGGAATCCATTTTTTCTTAAAAATGTTTTCCAAGCCATAAATAACTTACCGGATGTAATCCATCAACAAGTTTTGCGCGTACAACTTTTTCAAATCCTGTTAGATCATAATCAGGTAAAGGTCCATTAACTGATCTTCTTATCATATTATGGCTAGGAATTCCGAATCGATTAAAATATGTATTACATTACATTCTCCACCAAGAAAACTTCCTGGATAACATGCAATCATATCGACGGATTTATATCATTATTTAACTTGTGTAACAGTATTCCATAATCCCCATGGGAAAATTCAATACAGCTGTTTTTAACGTCATTGATAAATTTTTTTTTAGTTGGTTTCCATTTTTTTTTTTTCTTTAGTTATTTGATACGCGACAGATTCTACTGAAAAACTTATTTGAGGTTAATTTTTCAACATCATCGGTGGTATATCTACTAGCCATTTCTTCCATATCGATCGATCTTGCAGTTTTTTTTTCTATAAATTCCCCCGAAAGAAAATTATTTTAACAACAAATTGATTATATTCATCCTCGTTGCCGAATAACCAAATATTTATTGGTAAATCTTCCATATTTGATTTAATCCAATCAAACATATTTTTTCCCGAATCAAGAGAATAATATCTAATGTTTTTTTTATCTGGAAAATCACCTTCGTTGATTCCCCAGGCGTGAAAATTATGGTCGAGAATTTCAATAGGAGAACCAGCTTTTTTATAACAACCTGAATTATAAAATTCTCTATCAGGAAACATTTTAACTACAATCGGAATTTTAATTTTTTTTTCTAACTCAATTATATCTTTTTTTTTTGCTCCGGAATCTCCAATTTATTATTCCACGATTCAATAATCTCTTTTTTTTCGTTTTCAGTTAATCCATTTCCTCGTTTTTTGAATTTTTCAAAATGTTTGATCTTGTTCAGCAACACAATTTAGCGTTGTCGATAATCTCATTCTACCTAACTTCATTTTCATTCGGGTGTGTGGTACTAAATATACACCATATATTGTAACACTATACGGATAATCTATATTATAATATCTACCATCGATAAACTAAAGCTTCGGGTGGAGTATTTCTATCTAGCACAAATAATCTTTATTGCCATCGCTAACTCGGTTTCTATGATGAAATAATCTCCAGGTTTTAACGGATTTGTTACTCTTCTTTAAAGTTTTTTTATTTAAATAAATCTGTTAAAACTTTATTTTTTCTAAATTTTATTTCCTCTTCCGTTAAAGTTTTTTTAAAAGTTAAAAATGAAGATTCCATCGTATATTTTTTATTTTTTCGAGAATAACCAAAATCTATCATCGATAATATTTCCCTAGCTCGTTTCATCGTGATATATTTTCATCTCGGCTAGTTAATAATACGAAAAATACATAATCAGCTCCATTTTCTCTATGATTTTTTTTTGCTTCTCTGATTCCATGAATTATCCGCGATCGATGTTTTAAAGGTTTTATAGGATCATCTAAATCAAATCTTTGTCTCTCACGAGCAGGTTCTATAATAATCTAACTTCGAATTTTTTAGACATATATTTACTAGAAGGTTCTATCATTAAATTCCGAGGATTTTTTTTTCCCAAAAATTGAAATTCATCATTATTATCATATATATATATATCCATATATATATATATATATATATATATATATATATATATATATATATATATATATATATATATATATATATATATAAAATAATAAAATAAATATATATATATATAAAATGTCAAATAGATGCAAGTGGATATGGAAAAATGATCGAGGATTATGTAACGAAATTGCGTCGGAGAATACTGTGCAACACATAATCAGCAATAAAAAATGGATCCCCGGGAATTGGGTAAATGCATTAGATGCAACGCTAGCATCAAAGGTAAAACTAAATTATGCTACGATTGCGGTGGAAAACGATATCGAACTTTTTGCTAAATATTAAAAAAAATATATATATATATTCACCGAGGATGATTTTATTACCGGAGATTATAAAAAGAAATTAAGTTAAATAATCTGTATATAATATAATGGATAAAGATCTATTTATTACAAATGATATTTATGCAAAAAAATATGAGTACCATGATGGTAATATTCAGCAAAAAAAAAAATAAAAAAAATATTGGCTGCATAAATCAGCAATACGGGATATATACAAATAGGTATTCAGGTTAATAGGAAAAAAAAAAAAGTATTTATTAAGTAGATTTATTGGGAATTTTTTAATGGTAAAATTCCACCGGGTATGGTAATCGATCATATCAACCGAAATAAACTAGATAATAGAATAGAAAATCTCAGGTTAGTAACTCCAAGGGAAAAATTCTTAATAAATCACCGAAATTAAATCATCACAACGCCGCCGTCCAGTATTGGAGTATCTGATGGTGGAAAAACTTTAGAAGAATCTGAAAAATATTTTCCATCGATTTATTCTGCAGAAAAATATTACATATATTATCCACAATCTGTAAAATTTTGTTGTGAAGATATTATAAAATCAGCTTTTCAAAAGTTCAAATATTCGGTTTCTTTCGTATATCAAAAATTTTAAATTGTTGGGTTTCTTTTATATATCAATGAAATATAAAATATTGAAAAATTTATAATGAAAATCGCAAAATACGCGATTAAAATTCCATAAAAAAAAAAATTTTAAAAAAAAATATAATAAAATAACAATGAACGATGAAAATATTGCTGAGTTATGTGACGCCCTTGATTCCATCAATAGACAGCTATCAAAGATACTTCAACAAATTCCAGCAACAGCAACGGTATTTTTTCATCGATTGGGTAGCCCGTGAATATAAAATCGTCACCGAGATGAGAAATCGAGGAAAACCTTCTCATCGCAACGAATATAGAATTATAAAGACGCTTATTAATGCTCGTACGGAAGTGTTAGCTAGACATAAAGAACATCTAAAGAACATCTTAAAGAATTTATTCCCGTATGTAGAATTATTAAAAATATAGAAACCGCCGTCAAAGATATATTTCAAAAGGAAAATTCAATCAGAGATGTTTGTGATGCAATGGATAAATTATTGTCTGAAACTAGTGATTAAGTCCCTTTCTTCAGGCGTTAACAATTTTTCAGTAATTATTTTTTCAATAGATTTCTTTCCCGTAGATTTGTCTACGGTGGATTTGTTTACGGTAGATTTGTTTACGTAGATTTGTTACGGTAGATTTTTACGGTGGATTTCTGTTGTTCTATAATATTTTTACTTTCTTGGATTTGTTCATCTAGGTCTCTTAATTCGGCTAATTGGTTCTGTAGTGTTTTTTTTTCCTAGTTTTTCTTTTTTTTTTCGTTATTATCTTTAAGTTCGCGACTATCTTATTAGCGTTTGACGTTGATGTTTGTATTTTTTTTTTTTTTCGTTTTGTTTTCTTTTTATTATTTTTTTTTTTATTATCTTCGTCGATCTTTTTCATTTCATCAAATTTTTTTTTTGAAATCGTCGTGTTGTTTTCTAAGTTTATCAATCTCAGTTTTTAGTTTCTTCGTTACCTTAGTTAATTTCTTACCCGCTTGAGTACCTGTAACACCACCGGGAAATTCTTTATCCGGAGTAGAATTAGTCCAGATTTTATAAAGTCTGGTTAAACCTATACTATATTGAACAGCTAATTTAGCAGGGGAAATTTTTCCTCGCAGTGAAATAATTTTATCTGTTTCTTCACGCGTGAGATATTGAGATCGGCCTGGCATATATATACCTTGATATAATCAAGGGGACAAAAAATTTTTTTTTATTATTACTCTATTATTTTTTCCATTATTTTTTAGCCTTGATAATCGGAATTGGTAATTATGAGGTAATTATGAGGTAATTATATCAGTAACTATAGCGTAGCTATGGCAGTAATTATAGAGTAATTATACCATCATCAAGGCATGAATATTCATAAAATAACAATTATGAGATGACTTACATAAATACAGCTAACTAATCGTGAAAATAAAAGTGTTATAATCATTATATAATTACAATTATTCCTACTATTACCGTCATAATTACTCTATAATTACCGCCATAGTTACTGGTATAATTACCTCTATAATTACCTCTATAATTACCAATCCTTGATAAATAATATCAATATATCATGATAAAATAAATCAACGTCATAAATATGAATAATATTTTTTTAATTTCGTAGTTTTTAACAATATTTTAACAATATTTTAACATATTTTTTTAATAAATATTTTTTTTACCAATTAATTTTGTAGTTCATTGAACATTAATAATATTTTAATAATATCCTTGATCTTCAATCCTGATCAGGATTCAATCAGGAAAAACAAGCTTATTGTTATAGTTTCACCACGCAAATCTATCAAATTACCGTCTTGATCTGCGAGTTTAAATTTCATCTCGGAGATTAAATCATTATGTGTTCTCATATATACTGGATTAGGTGGAGCATCGATGATCAATATCCAGGGCTTACCGATGGTGCAGTAGAATAAAGTAAATCTGCAGGATGAGCTCGATTAGATTGTTCCATATTTACTTGATAACTTCCTTGACGACGGCAACATGTTAAATTAAGTGCAATAACGTTAGATATATTTACGTTACCGGGAGCTTTATGTCTACCGTCGCCTTCAGGAGAATTATTATGAGTGAGATAATTTGGTTTAGGTTTTTTATCTTTCCACGCTTGATGAATTTTATTAAAACCTTCTTCGATGGCTAAGCTTTGAGTAAAGTTTTTAGTTCAGGTGCGTTATAATGAATTTTTAAAATTTCTTTAATCCTTTTTTTCGAGTATATAATTTTTCTTAGTCTTTTTTTTTTGGTTCTTGATGAATTTTCATCAGTAATTTTATCATAATATTTTTGAATAAAATTTTTTTATAAATCATCAATAATTTTATTAGCTGCGGCGACCACGCTGATGAACTCATCCTTGGTAAGAAGACCAGATTTCAACGACGGTAATAACAATTTAAAAATCTTTTTTCCAAAATAAAAAGTTTCAATACCTCAAAGATTGAATAAAAATGTATTTTTTAAATTCCAATTTTCCTTTGGGATATTTAATTTAAAAATTGGTTCGTTTCCAATTTTTGATTTTAAAATTTTTTATAGGTTTATCCTGTTTTCAGGTTTATATATCATTGTAAAATTTAATTCTTCAAATTTATTATACCTTCTTGACGGATTTTCAGGTCCTATTACATCTGTGGTGTAATCAGATTTCTTAGGCTCTGGTTCAGGAACATCTTTGATAACAATTTCAGGCTGCACTTCAGGCCAACCTAGTACTGTTCTTATTGAACTCTTATATATATCTACGGAATATCCTTCCGCGATTTCAATTATCGTCGATAATCTAGGTTGATCGACAAATATTTATTTTTGGTTTTTCTATTTTTTTTTTATTAGGATCAGGATAACTGATTTAACACCATAGAAGATTTGCTGATTTTATATTACGGTTGAATTCTTTGATAGCATCATTTCATAACTTTCAGGCGGGATATTAACAACATTCCAATCTGGAGTACCATCATCGCGATTTTTATACGCAAAAACTAAGGAATTATTAGGTAGTTGATTACCGAATTGTTTAGATCTGATATTAGGCCAGCTATTGTATACTCTGAGTTTAGCTAATGCAATTTCATAGACTTGAATCGGAGATGGAAATCTAACGGAGAATTCTGATGTTTTTGACGATATAGAAATCATACTTGTTTGTCTCGGTTATGTGTTATCCGATATTTTTTTGGAGAAATTGAATTTCTGACATTATTATTTAAAATTGCCAACAATTTCTAAATACTAGGATTTTTCAATTTGTATTTTGTATTTTTCCTTGATTACATCAAGGTTAGAAATCGTAGAATCATCTTGATTAGAAATTACCTGTAATCGTAGAATCAATGTGATTCTCGCCATAGTGGAATTATATAACTGAGTTATCGTGTGAAATTCATCAGCGGTAATTACCTCATCGTCGAGTGAACTTGAAATCAACGATATATATTCTTGAATAAGCAGATTCCGTTATGGTATATTTTGTTAAATAATCCGTTAATTTAACTTGTGCACAAGATGATAATTTTTTAGTGATCACGGTAGAAATTCCAATTACAGTTGATAACGCAGATATCGCGATAGGAACTGCGCAATTGGTGCTATCATAGTTACTGAAGAAAGTATTATACCAGCTCCTGCAAGTAATCCTGAGACGGAATAAACTGTAACATCGATTGCAGTAATTCTACGTTGATATTTTTTTATTTTTATTTGATATTGATCAGCAAGTGATTTAAGTTTAGTTGAATATTCTTTTAATGTTTCATATCTGAAATTATTGGCGAAAACGCTAGCGTTTCCAAGACTTTCAGTAGATTTATTCATGTTTTTATTTTAAAATATTTTAGATATTAATTAATCAGCCTTGATAAAATCAAGGAAAATTTATTATTCAGGTGTAGGTCCTAGATATTCCATCACGGTTGAAAATTCAACATTATTTACTGTACTATCAACTGGATCAAATTCAAAAATTAGATACAGATTTGATGATGAAAATGTTATTGTATTAATTCCACTACCTAATACCTTACTTTTATCTAATGTTTGTGTGTTGTCGTAGGTATAACATGTAATATTAAATTGTTTACTCGATACTATTGTAAAACGATAAATTCCTCCTACAACATGAGGTCGTGGAAGTAATATAATCCTAGGAATATCAACTTAAATATATTCTGAAGTTTTTCCAATATCTATAACATGAGTAATTTGCCTAACTTTATCTGCTGGATGTGTAATTTTTATTTTTTCAACTGTTTCAGCTATCACAGGAATACCATTTTCGATATCTTTTATTTTTTTTTCAAAAGTGGTAGTTTTTAAGTTAAAATTATTCGATAGAGTAACTAAATTTACTCCAAATCTGTTTACTGTATCGGTGACATTTTTTATTGAATTCTGTGCTTGTATAAAATTATTATTGACTGTCTCATTGAGGCTATTAACATCATTGATGGCATTTTGTTGAATATCTAAAATAACAGGTAGAGTTTTTGTAGGATCAATATCATCTAATTTTTTAATTTCCTTACCATAAAACCTTTCAAAAGATTTATCAGTCAAATTATAATTTCTTCTTAACATCTCAAATTGAGATGTATGCGTGTTATATTTGGTTACATGATCATTAAACTTATTTACGTGATCAATATACTCAGTCTTTAACTCTCCTAGATTTTTATATACTTTTTGCTCATTAAACTTTGTAATATGCGCATCATATTCAGTTCTAAGAAGCACTAGATTATCAAGAGAAGCTTTAATATATACTGTTTGTAAATTAAATAAATTACGCGGAGAACCTAAGAAATCGTTTAGAAAATTCTCAAATTCAGCGAGTTTTTCGGTGATCTTAGACATAATCATACTCGGCGTTAATTTTCCTTTTTGAAATACTACTATTGAATCATCATCCGCGGTAGGATTTTTAGTTAGTAGATCATCCAATAAAAGATTACTAGTTTTTAATTTACCATATGTTGTCTCAAATATAACTATTTCACCGGGATCAACATTTGCCAAGTTGGTTGTTTTTTTAGCTATTTCATTTTTTATTTTTTTGTTATCTCGGTGATGTCAACATCAGCGCTGATTTTTTCTTTTTTATCTTTTTTATATGATCGTCCCCAAATATCAACCATTATTATCATTATTATCTTAAATCATCAAATATTAGATATTTTTTCGCCAGCGATTTTTTCGCTGGTATATCTATGAACAATTGTATGCGGTGGTTTATCAGGATTTCTAGATATTTCATCGAGGACGTTTAATACCTCTCTACCGCAAATTGGTGGATCAGTTAATTTTTGAGTTGGTAATGTTGAATAATAAAATGGAGTATTTATTCCAGATTTATAAATATGAGATATATATTTTATAAATTCTTCCGGTGGAGCTAATCCGTATGAATCAAAATAAACAATACTTTTTGGATTAATCGCGTAAGCTACCCAATGTGTTCCAGGTCCTGTATTATCATCGAGATTAATTATTCCGGTTTCTTTGAAAACGGCAGCGTTTTTCAATGGAGTTAATGGTAATTTATCTCTCATAAAAACTCCTCTGAAATTTTTTATTTTTAATTTTTTTTGCTGCATCGATGAGATCAAAATTAGACATAGGAATCTTAAACGACTTTGTTAATACATCGGCGGTCTTCCTAACCATAATTCTCTTCCCTTTTTTTTTATATCCTTGTCCGGTAGTTCTTCTTACATTTGTAGCTTTAAGGATAGCAGGAAGAGTTGCAGCAAGAAGTGGAAGTATTGGCAATACTCCACCTTGTTTTCCACCTTTTCTATATCCTTGTCCGAGAGCTTTCTTTAAACCTATTCCAGCGGCTGATCCAATAGCTCCTAACGCAGCAGCTTTAGCAACAGCTGGATCAGCAGCAGCAATTATTCCTGGAATAGCGGCAAGTAATGGAAATATTCCTCCATTTTTAATCATATCGCTGATAGCAGCTTTTGAGAGATCTAAACGAACTCCTTTTCCAGCTATTTTTGCTCTATTAAAATGATTTAACTGAGTTGCAGTTAACGATAATTTATGTTGTCCAGTGGACATTTGATTTGATTTTAATGTTATCGAAGTTCCACATTCTCTAGCGGATTTTGATTGTAATTTCTTGTTTTGACTGGGAGTTAATTGAACACTAACAATATTATATGTCATCTTTATTGTAAATATTTCTTTCAATTGAGTTCATCGTGGAAATTATTCTAAATATTTTTTTTACAATGGAGCATCAACTAATCTCATTTGTCCTTCAATTCCTTGAATAAGCATAGATTTATCATGAAGAATAACTGCAATTGCTCTGTATTCACCACCAGCAGGAGGATTTCCTACTAACGCATTAAAAGTTATATCAACAACAGATTCTTTCGTTAAATCTAGATGTTCCAGTGAAAAATAATAGATTGGATATAATTTTTGAAAATCAAGCTGAGATATTTGCAATCCTGTGTCAACATTTTGATCTCTTCCCATAAAAGACCAAAGTTGATGATATATTCTCGCGACACTATTTTCAGTATCTGAAGATCTCAATGTTATTGGTTCAGCTGGCTCTTGTTGTCCGTTTATTCTTAAAGAAACTTGAGTTACGCCTAATTGATCAAATATCATATGCGAGCGACTTTGTTGACCATTACCACGCGTTCTATTGCTATTTTGCAGCGCAATAAAAATATGTCTTGGGGCTGAAATACCTCTCTTTCCTGGAAGATTCCACGTAAATTCCGTCTGATTACTTGAAAGAGTATCCGTTGTAGTACTTAACCAGCTTATCAAACTACTTTCTCCTGTTTCCATCCAAGATAGCAAACGTTGATTAACAGCCAACGATGGAGTAAGTACTGACATCCATAAAATTAATTTAGATAAAACAACTTTTGCATTATCAGCTGCTTTGGTATCCTCATTTGTGACATCAGCAGGAACTCTCCAAATTGCTCTATTATCGTCAGATCTTCGTTGAAGTACAACTGTATGTTTAGCTCCATAAATAACTTTTCTGACATTTCTGCAAAATCCAAATATATGAGATAGTGGAATAGCACATGAAAATCTTCTTCTAACTCCTTTTAACATTGCATTTCTTGTTGCATGACCTAAATTATAATTAGTTGGAGCATAGGGCAGCAACATCCAATGGATAAAACATCAAATCAGCAGCTGGTCTTGCATATCCATCACCAGGATCATCCTGCGATGCATCAGCGCGCGCGAGTTTTTTATAGCCTTATATTGGTTTACAACGGGATGATCGGAATTATCTTTAGCAAACATCATTGATGGTCCAGCAGATCTTATGTAATCATCGGAATACCTAGCTAATCCAATAATGGTTGTAGCAAGATCAACATCGTTATTTATAGATTCGATATCATTTCCATCAATCATATATTTTGCACCTTCAAATAATGCCATAATTCCATTATTTACGAATCCAACATTTACTCTGCTGCATAATGATTTCCGGTTTTTATTTAAAATTTCTCCCTCAACTTCGATATATGCCTCACATGGTAGAAAATATATACTTTTATCCTGAACATGAAGATCAATTCTTCCACTTGAGTTTGGTTCAACTGCTTTATAAGCAAAATATTGGTAATTTCCTACGGAATCATCTTTAGGTACAGGAGCATCCATATCAAATGCGGTATCTATTATTTTCTTAAATGACATTTTTATACTTTAGTATTTTTATTTTCAATTACCTTTTTCTTCTAAGTCCACTTCCTGATATAGCACTTGAGAGATTAATATTTTGCAGTAATTCTGGCGAATTCATTATCAACGATGTTATTTTTTCTTGAGCCGCATTATTTATAGCTCTACTTGTTTTTGCTGGCATATCCTCAGTTGAAGGCAACGGTTGAATCTTTGGTTTTTTCCTAAATAATGAACTTACTTTATCTTTTACGAAGGAAAATGTTTTACCTGCTGCTTCTCCAACAACTCCAAGTGCTTTATCTTTGATTACACCAATAGCTTTTTACCAAGTTGTTTAGCAAATGGTGCTACTTTTGGTGCCATTCTAGTAAAAAATCCAAGGATAGTATTTCCTAATCCATCACCGTAAAATGTTTTATATACTGGTAGACGTGAATTCACAACGTATACCTGAACAGGTTTATCGTGATTATAATGAATTATCATTCTTATTGTAAAATCAATGGATTTCTAATTAGATTTAATCGCTATAATATCCTTCATTATCCATGAGATCATCGATGAATTCCCGGTATGTATGAAGATCAATTATTTTATTTTGAAATAATCTTTGTGCAATGTCAGCTGATTCATTAATAACTTCAAATGAATTATTTCCCGCTCGTCTTCCTCCGATGAGAACTTCTAGTCGTGAAACATCTCTGACAATACTATCTGGACATATTTGCGAATCATGATAAGAAGTTGATCTAGATTTTTGATATCCTCTTCCATTTTTTTTTCTCCAAATAATCCCATTAAATCTTCTTCTCTTCTTTTTCTTCTGATGGATTTATTGCTTGCATTGAAGTTGAAGGTATTTGTAATGGAGTAGAATCAGCTAAAAATTTCCCTTTCTTCCTCTTTTTTCTTTGTTCAGCAATTTTTATGTATTTTTTTTTGAGCTTCATTATCAAATATAAAATATTCATGATCATTTTTTTATCTATTCTAAATTTACCTTTTTTTAACTTATATATCGCATTAAACCATTCTTCAGTTTTTTTTTTTTTTCCATAATCTTTATGTCATCTTTAAATTTTTTTCTTCATCTTTAAGATTTAGTTTTTATTATTAATATTTTTCATTAGCAAATTCAGCAAATGTTTTCATATCAGTATTTTCTACTTCTTCTAAAAATTCATCTTTAAATCGTGCACGATGTTTTATCATTATTGGATCATCTAAAAATTCTTGTGATGGTTTTATTTTTCTTTATTCTTTCTTCTTTCTTCTTTTTTTCTTCTTCTTTTACTACTGGTACAGCAGGTTTAACATTTTTGGAAATTTTTTAAAGTAATTTAGCTATAGGTTTTTTTATCCTTGGTGGATTTAAACGCATCATCAGGATCTCCAGATAATGTAGTTTTAATACCTGTAGTAATCGGCGCAAACATTTCTTGACGGCCTTCAAGTAAATCAGTTTTTGCCATCTGTTGACCTTGTAATTTTTTCTTTATACGTTCGTGTACTGGTAGAAAATTTTTAATCGCTTCGAGTTTTTCCCTCGCATATTTTTTTGATGGTGCTTCTCCAACCTCCATAATATAAATATATATGTTTTTTATATTGTAAAAGCTGATTTACTTGAAGGTCGTCAAGAAATGTTTGCGCCGATTACTACAGGTATAAAACTACATTATATGGGAGATCCTGATGATGCGTTTAAATCCACCAAGGATAAAAAAACCTATAGTTGAAATACTTAAGGAAATTTCTAAAGATGTTAAACCTGTTGTACCAGTAGTAAAAGAAGAAGAAAAAGAAAAAAGAAAAAAAAAAGAAAGAAGAATATATTGATCATGGGAAAAACAACAAATAGATAAAGACAACGTGATCGATTTACTGAGGGATTAATGAAACTAAAGAATAATGATAAGAAAATCTTCCTCTATTTGCGTAGCATCGTATGCTAAAAGAAAAGATTATTTAAAAAAAAGAAGAAAAAAAATATTTCAGTAAATTAAATGAAGACGAATGGGCCGAATTATTATTTAGAGTAAAAAATGAAATTCCTAGGATTAGATCAAAAGATCCAAAATATGTGATGTATTCTAAAAAAATTTAATTTTGCAGTTAGACAATATGACAAAATGATACAAAATATTGAAAAAAAAGTTGAAAAATCAGGAAAAATGCAAGTAACAAAATCTATTGAAGGAGAAAAAAAATACGATACAAAATCTTTTGAAGAAAAGAAAGGAAGAGGAGAAAGGAAATTTAGCTGATCTAATCATTACAAATACCTTGAAATTCAATGCAAGTAATAAATGAAAAAGAAAAAAAGAAAAAAAAAATTTATTAAAAGGATTAGAAGTTCTCATCGGAGGAAAAAGAGCGGGAAATAATTCATTTGAAGTTATTAACGAAGCAGCTGACATCGCACAAAGATTATTTCAAAATAAAATAATTGATCTTCATACATACCGGGAATTCATCGATGATCTCATGGATAATGAAGGATATTATAGCGATTAAATCTAATTAGAAATCCATTGATTTTACAATAAGAATGATAATTCATTATAATCACGATAAACCTGTTCAGGTATACGTTGTGAATTCACGTCTACCAGTATATAAAACATTTTACGGTGATGGATTAGGAAATACTATCCTTGGATTTTTTACTAGAATGGCTCCAAAAGTAGCACCATTTGCTAAACAACTCGGTACAAAAGCTATTGGTGTAATCAAAGATAAAGCACTTGGAGTTGTTGGAGAAGCAGCAGGTAAAACATTTTCCTTCGTAAAAGATAAAGTAAGTTCATTATTTAGGAAAAAACCAAAGATTCAACCGTTGCCTTCAACTGAAGATATGCCAGCAAAAACAAGTAGAGCTATAAATAATGCGGCTCAAGAAAAAATAACATCGTTGATAATGAATTCGCCAGAATTACTGCAAAATATTAATCTCTCAAGTGCTATATCAGGAAGTGGACTTAGAAGAAAAAGGTAATTGAAAATAAAAATACTAAAGTATAAAAATGTCGTTTAAGAAAATAGTTGATACCGCATTTGATATGGATGCTCCTGTACCTAAAGATGATTCCGTAGGAAATTACCAATATTTTGCTTATAAAGCAGTTGAACCAAACTCAAGTGGAAGAATTGATCTTCATGTCCAGGAAAAAAGTAAATATTTTCTACCGTGTGAGGCATATATCGAAGTTGAAGGAGAAATTTTAAATAAAGCTACCGGAAATCCTTATGCAGCAGGAGTTCAAGTTGGATTTGTAAATAATGGAATTATGGCATTATTTGAAGGTGCAAAATATATGATTGATGGAAATGATATCGAATCTATAAATAACGATGTTGATCTTGCTACAACATTATTGGATTAGCTAGTATTCCGATGATTACATAAGATCTGCTGGACCAACAATGATGTTTGCTAAAGATAATTCTGATCATCCGTTAATACAAACCAATACAAATCTTATAAAACTCCTATGGTGCATCGCAGGATAATCCTGGTGATGGATATGCAAGACCCAGCTGCATTTGATTTATCCATTGGATTTGAATCTCAAATCCTAATTATAATTTAGGTCATGCAACAAGAAATGCAATGTTAAAAGGAGATAGAAGAAGATTTTCATGTGCTATTCCACTATCTCATATATTTGGATTTTGCAGAAATGTCAGAAAAGTTATTTATGGAGCTAAACATACAGTTGTACTTCAACGAAGATCTGACGATAATAGAGCAATCTGGAGAGTTCCTGCTGATGCAGCACCCAATGCATGATGACGCAAAAGTTGTTTTATCTAAATTAATTTTATGGATGTCAGTACTTACTCCATCGTTGGCTGTTAATCAACGTTTGCTATCTTGGATGGAAACAGGAGAAAGTAGTTTGATAAGCTGGTTAAGTACTACAACGGATACTCTTTCAAGTAATCAGACGGAATTTACTTGGAATCTTCCAGGAAAGAGAGGTGTTTCAGCTCCAAGACATATTTGTATTGCGCTGCAAAATAGCAATAGAACGCGTGGTAATGGTCAACAAACTCGCTCACATATGATATTTGATCGATTAGGTGTAACTCAAGTTTCTTTAAGAATAAACGGCCAACAGGAACCAGCTGAGCCGATAACATTGAGATCTTCAGATACTGAAAATAGTGTCGCGAGAATATATCATCAACTTTGGTCTTTTATGGGAAGAGATCAGAATGTTGACACAGGATTACAAATATCTCAGCTTGATTTTCAAACTTTATATCCAATCTATTACTTTTCATTGGAACATCTAGATCTGACAAAAGAATCTGTCGTTGATATAACTTTTAATGCGCTAGTAGGAAATCCTCCTGGGGCTGCTGCTGGTGGTGAATACAGAGCAATTGCAGTTATTCTTCATGATAAATCTATGCTTATTCAAGGAATTGAAGGACAAATGAGATTAGTTGATGCTCCATTGTAAAAAAATATTTAGAATAATTTCCACGATGAACTCAATTGAAAGAATAAGTATTTACAATAAAGATGACATATAGTATTGTTAATGTTCAATTAACTCCCAGTCAAAATAAGAAATTACAATCAAAATCCGCTAGAGAATGTGGAACTTCGATAACATTAAAATCAAATCAAATGTCCGCTGGACAGCATAAATTATCGTTAACTGCAACTCAGTTAAATCATTTTAATAAGCAAAAATAGCTGGAAAAGGAGTTCGTTTAGATCTCTCAAAAGCTGCTATCAGCGATATGATTAAAAATGGAGGAATATTTCCATTACTTGCCGCTATTCCAGGAATAATTGCTGCTGCTGCTCCAGCTGTTGCTAAAGCTGCTGCGTTAGGAGCTATTGGATCAGCCGCTGGAATAGGTTTAAAGAAAGCTCTCGGACAAGGATATAAAAAAGGTGGAAAACAAGGTGGAATATTGCCTTTTTACTTCCACTTTCTTGCTGCAACTCTGCTTCCTGCTATCCTTAAAAGCTAAATGCAAGAAGAACTACCGGACAAGGATATAAAAAAAGGAAGAGGATTAAGACTAGGAAGACCGCCGATGTATTAACAAAGAATTTAAATATTCCTATGTCTAATTTTGATCTCATCGATGCAGTAAAAAAATTAAAAATAAAAAATTTCAGAGGAGTTTTTATGAGAGATAAATTACCATTAACTCCATTGAAAAACGCTGGCGTTTTCAAAGAAACCGGAATAATTAATCTCGATGATAATACAGGACCTGGAACACATTGGGTAGCTTACGCGATTAATCCAAAAAGTATTGTTTATTTTGATTCATACGGATTAGCTCACCGGAAGAATTTATAAAATATATATCTCATATTTATAAATCTGGAATAAATATTCCATTTTATTATTCAACATTACCAACTCAAAAATTAACTGATCCACCAATTTGCGGTCAGAGAGTATTAAATGTTCTCGATGAAATATCTAAAATCCTGATAAACCACCGCATACAATTGTTCATAAATATACCAGCGAAAAAAAATCGCTGGCGAAAAAATTTATCTAATATTTGATGATTTAAAATAATAATAATAATAATAATAATGGTTGATATTTGGGGACGATCATATAAAAAAGAACTAAAAAAAAAAAGTAGCGCTGATATTGACATCACCGAGATAACAAAAAAAATAAAAGATGAAATAGCTAAAACTCCAACTTGGCAAATGTTGATCCCGATGAAATAGTAGTATTTGAACAACATATGGTAAATTAAAAACTAGTAATCTTTTTCTTGGATGATCTGCTAACTAAAAATCCTACCGCGGATGATGATTCAATAGTAGTATTTCAAAAAGGAAAATTAGCGCCTAGTATGATTATGTCTAAGATCACTGAAAAACTCGCTGAATTTGAAAATTTTCTAAACGATTTCTTAGGTTCTCCGCGTAATTTATTTAATTTACAAACAGTATATATTAAAGCTCTCTTGATAATCTAGTACTTCTTAGAACTGAATATGACGCGCATATTACAAAGTTTAATGAGCAAAAAGTATATAAAAATCTAGGAGAGTTAAAGACTGAGTATATTGATCACGTAAAATAAGTTTAATGAACATGTAACCAAATATAACACGCATACATCTCAATTTGATATGTTAAAGAAGAAATTATAATTTGACCGATAAATCTTTTGAAAAGTTTTACGGTAAGGAAATTAAAAAAATTAGATGATGTTGATCCTACAAAAACTCTACCCGTTATTTTAGATACTCAGCAAAAAACTATCAATGATGTTAATAGCCTCAACGAAACAGTCAATAATAATTTTATACAAGCACAAAATTCAATAAAAAATGTCACCGATACAGTAAACAGATTTGGAGTAAATTTAGTTACTCTATCGAATAATTTTAACTTAAAAACTACTACTATTGAAAAAAAAATAGAATATATCGAAAATGGTATTCCTGCGATAGCTGAAACAGTTGAAAAAAAAAAATAAAAATTACACATCCAGCAGATAAAGTTAAGCAAATTACTCATGTTATAGATATTGGAAAAACTTCAGAATATATTAAAGTGGATGATGATAATCCAAATAGCATTATTATATTATTCCACAACCTCATGTTTTAGGAGGAATTTATCGTTTTACAATAATTATATCGAGTAAACAATTTTAATATTACATGTTATACCTACGACAACACACAAACATTAAAATAAAGGTAAGGTATTAGGTAGTGGAATTAATGTAGTAACATTTTCATCATCAAATCTTTATCGTAATTTTTGAATTTGATCCAGTTGATAGTACAGTAATAATGTTGAATATTCAACCGTGTGATGGAATATTAGGACCCTACATACAATAAATAATAAATTTTTCTTGATTTTATCAAGGCTGATTAATTAATATCTAAAATATTTTAAAATAAACATGAATAAATCTACTGAAAGTCTTGGAAACGCTAGCGTTTTCGCCAATAATTTTAGATATGAAACATTAAAAGAATATTCAACTAAACTTAAATCACTTGCTGATCAATATCAAATAAAAATAAAAAAATATCAACGTAGAATTACTGCAATCGATGTTACAGTTTATTCCGTCTCAGGATTACTTGCAGGAGCTGGTATAATACTTTCTTCAGTAACTATGATAGCACCAATTGCGGTTCCTATCGCGATATCTGCGTTATCAACTGTAATTGGAATCTCTACCGCGATTACTAAAAAATTATCATCTTGTGCACAAGTTAAGTTAACGGATTATTTAACCAAATATACCATAACGGAATCTGCTTATTCAAGAATATCATCGTTGATTTCAAGTTCACTCGACGATGAGGTAATTACCGCTGATGAATTTCACACAATAACTCAGTTATATAATTCCACTATGGAGAAGATTCAATCTTTCAATCAATTGTGATTCTACGATTTCTAACCTTGATGTAATCAAGGATAAAATCAAGGAAAATACAAATTGGAAAAATCCTAGTATTTAGAAATTGTTGGCAATTTTAAATAATAATGTCAGAAATTCAATTTCTCCAAAAAATATCGGATAATACCTCACAGAGACAGACAAGTATGATTTCTATATCGTCAAAAACATCAGAATTCTCCGTTAGATTTCCATCTCCGATTCAAGTCTATAAAATTGCATTAGCTAAACTCAGAGTATACAATAGTTGGCCTAATATCAGATCTGAACGATTCGGTAATCAACTACCTAATAATTCCTTAGTTTTTGCGTATAAAAATCGCGATGATGGTACTCCCGATTGGAATGTTGTTAGTATCCCGCAAGTTATGAAATTGAAGCTATCAATGAAGAATTCAACCGTAAATAAAAATCAGCAATTGAATCTTCTACTGGTGTTAAATCAGTTGCTGATGATAAAAAAAAGAAATAGAAAAACCAAAAATAAATATTCTTGTCGATCAACCTAGATTATCGTCGATTAATTGAAATCGCGGAAGGATATTCCGTAGATATATATAACTAGTTCAATAAGAACAGTACTAGGTTGGCCTGAAGTGCAGCCTGAATTTATCGTATGATCAAAGATGTTCCTGAACCAGAGCCTAAAAAATCTGATTACATCACAGATAAAATAGGACCTGAAAATCCATCAAAGAAGTTATAAAATTTTGAAGAATTTAAATTTTAAAAAAAATACATAAAAATGAAGGTATAAAATATACCTTTTTAACCTCGGACGATTTATAATTAGGATCAATACACTGAGAGTATTTGTGTAAGAACTCTTGAGAGTTATTTAACCTTTCTTTACCATATCTATGATGCTAGAGCATTTTACACATAATCCAAGAGTCGCAAATTCAATACCCGCCCTAACCAGTCGGGATTGTCTGCCTCTGTGTGTCCGTGAGAAAGACACTTAGCAGCCGTTTACTTGGGGGAATTACAACCAAAAATGTGTTAAAATGTCATTTAAACCAACAAATTCAAACTCACCTTCTGTTTAACGTAAACTACCATTTCGTGTAATGCGTGATAAAGCAATGTACCTGCTATGAGACTAGAACTATCTCCAGTTCCAGTGACGTCTCGTGTAGAATACATGATCTTGTCTGCGGGAACAAGATTGGCTGTCTGTCCAACAATACAGCAACCAACCTCCTTTAAAGCTTCCACCATCTGTTCATTGGTAAGAGAGGTAGTAAAGCCTGGAATGGATTCTAGCTTGTCCAATGTCCCGCCAGTGTGCCCTAAACCTCTACCAGACACCATGGGGACCTTAATATAATTGTATACATATTGATTTGCATATTTAATTTATATTGTGTGTTTGCTTTTCTTCATGGTTATTATATAACTATATTGTGTGAGTGATCTTTGTCAGTAACCGAGTTACGGTGCAAAATGACTAATGCGATATTTTGTACACAACATAATTCATAACTAATATACTTTTATGATTATAGATTAAATATTCATATTATTATTGCTGGAGCTAAACATGTTTACTCGAGTTTGAATTTAGAATAGTGGTGTCCAGCTTAAAAATTCGCCTGTTGTTTTGCAAGTATCTTTACTAACTTTGTAGCAAGAGATCTCACTTATTACAAATTGGAAAATTCTCTACATGAATTTGATGCGCAAATGACCCTCGTATCTGTTCTTTGGTCGTTTCTTGGATTTTTATATTAGGGTTTATTATATCAGAATTGCTTATTCATACCGTAATATTGCAAGTGGAATCAGTCTTATTGTTGTGTTCAGTTTATATTTAAAGGGATTTATATTTTGAAATTATTAACTGGAATTACAATGTGATCATTAATACCTCATAGACCAAATCGCTATCTTGGGATTATTTTGAATCCATTCAATGAC
The DNA here is from genome assembly GCA_016746295.1 of Potamilus streckersoni. NCBI lineage: Eukaryota > Metazoa > Mollusca > Bivalvia > Unionida > Unionidae > Potamilus > Potamilus streckersoni. The sequence continues at coordinate 1,499,223 of JAEAOA010001233.1, forward strand.
ATTTTGGATTCATCATATTCATCATCATCCTCATCATCATCATCATCATTATCATCAATCACTTAACCCTAGAGGTCGTTAGGGGCACCACAGTTGACTTTACAATCAATTCTTTCCATCTTTCTCTGTTCTTTACTGCCTTTAGGAATTCCAAATTCCATGCGTGTCCACTCCTTAATGTTGTCTTCCCACCTATTTTCGGTCTGCCTCTTCTTGCGCACCCTCGCACTGTGCCTTGCAAGGTTGTTTTGCCAGTCTAGAAGATTTTGAGATATGACCGTACCACTTCAGTTTGCATTTTTTTACAGTAGTCAAAAGGTTTTCAAAAGATAGAATGGCTCGTTAGTTCCTGTTGTGGACATTTTCGTTGGTTACATGGTCAATGTGTGAGATGCCTATGTTCTTGCGGCAGAATCTCATTTCGAAGGTTTGAATCCTTCTTTGTAGATCTGATATGAGTGTCTATGTTTCACAAGCATACAGACAGATGGATATAGCAATCAAACGCATCAGCCTTATTTTGGAACTAAAACCAATGTTGATAACTTTTCATCATGGTCTCAACCTTGTTATTGTTGCTGACGTTGTCTGGGCAATCCTGCAGAAAGTTGTTCTCATTTTGGAGCGCTCATCTGTGATAATTGATCACAATCACTTGAAACTTGCGATTCGTACCAGCTTCTTTCCACCTTTATTTTCTGCACTGATGCCCATGGTGTTGTTTATCTTCATTTTGGTTTCTTCGGCGCTAATCTCCATACCGTATGCTATGGAGGTTGTGTCGATGCGCTCAACCAAGTCAGCTAGCTCTTTTTCATCTCCTGTTAAACCATCAATATCAGCTGCAAAGCTAAGGTTGGTGATTGTTTTTTCCAATGCTCACAGTGCCCTTGTGGTCATATAAGGCATCCTCCATGATACTTTCCGGGAACATGTTGAAGAGTGTAGGTAACAGTAAACAACCCTGACTGACTCCAACTGTTGTTCAAAACCAATCTCATATGCTGCTTTTGATGAAAACAGCACTGGTGGCTTTGTCATAGAGGTGCTTAACAACCTGCACCAGGCTTGATCTGATGCTTTACTTCCTCATAGTTACCCATAAGGCTGTGTGTCATAGCCTATCAAATGCCTTTTTGAAATATATAAAGATGTAATAAAGATTCTGCTGGTGCTTGAAGGTACTTCTCGCAAAGAAGTCTGATACTTACGATTTGTTCTGTGGTATTCCTTCCTACTCGGAAGCGTGCCTGCTCTTCAGCAATATTTTTTTCTGCTTGAGGGTTTAGTCTGTCGAGAATTATCTTCAGCATGACTCTGCTCGGATGACTGATGAAATTGATTGTTCTGTAGTCATAGCTTAGCTGTAGGTTTCCTTTCTTGGGGCACACGATGACCAAGGACTGAGTCTATGTGGTGTGCGATTCTTCTGCCTGCCATATCTTGCTGAAAATTGTTGTTTGGACCGTAACTATCTCTTCTCCCCCTGCTTAAATGAACTCTGATGGTATGTTGTCCATTCCAGATGACTTTCCTTCCTTAAGTGATCTAACTGCACTTTCTACTTCTTTACGAAAAATGGGGTTGTCTCCAACTTATTCTGCCTGAGGGCAATTTAGTACTACTGCATCTCCATGGATCACCATATTTGTACAGTTATGAGCAGTATTATATCCATTGCTTGAGGGTCTCTGGATCTTCAGTGAGGCATGTTTCATTTCATTTTGGATTATATCATTGATTTATTAAGACTGTTGTCACATAATAACATTCAAAAATCGGATATCATTTTGAACACCGCTGGAGAATTCATTTAAAATACTCTATACTTCTAGACCTGTGGTGAACGTTTAGGACTATTTGGTATTTAATTTACAATTCTGTAAGTTCTTTCTTAATTTTTCACTTTGTATTTTATGCGAATAAATTATTTGACAAAACATGTTGTTTCCACTCTTTACTATTTCTTAGTTTAAGACAATATAGTCGCACCAATATCTACATGTTTAAAATGTATACCATTCAATTTACGGTTATGAAATGAATGCTCTAATGTACTATTGGATAAGCTTTAGTTTGGATGATCGCCCACTTTCTTCGTTTTTCGAGGATGATATTAACTTGCGTAGTTTCATAAGCAACATTTCAACCATATGTTTGATCGTCGTCATTGCATTAATTGATATTTGTTTTTTATCGCGAGCTCGAAGATGGTTTGGTTTCTAACAGGAGGGATAGAGAGTCTATGACGGAATATGGAGCCTTTCAGAGTCACTCGAAATATATTGTACACTCTGTAGGTTTGATAAACCATTTCAAAATATAATTAGTGTCTCATATTCATATTAAGACTGCTAAAATGTATTGCATATACTATTGGTATAACGATTATTCAAAACAATAAAATATTTGTAGGAAATTATATTTCTCTATAATTGATTATAAACGATCAGAAGACAGCATCACACAATTATTCCTCTTAAATATTTCCGTTGAGATCCTTGATTGCAAGCTAGGTTTTTGAAAGTCAGTAGTAGCAAAAGACGATTAAGTTGTATTTGTTTAAAAGGACTTAGTTCACTTTTCCACAGGTACTTAGCTCACTATTCCTCAGCTTCATAGATTCAATAATGTGTAGTGCATCAGAAGAAAGCAGACCAATGTTTGCCTATCATGGAGCCTCTCCATCATGCGTAGCTCATTTGAGATGAGAACTGCGACAGGTTCAATTTTATTTATGCTAGGCAATGGCTACCGTTTTGAAGCTCCTTAATATATGTTAACAGAAAGGAATTTGCTCCAAGCATGTTTTAATATAAGGATATTTAATCGATTAAAAATTGACGATGACTCGATTAAGATGGATCAGCATTTTGAATTATCAATTAATTCTGAATACTACAAGCGATGTATCTTTGCAACATCTTTCAGATAATTTTAACTTACTGTTCTTGGAGGGTAACGTACCAATGAAAAAGATTGTACATTAACTTCAAAATTTTCAAAAACATATTACCTTACATCCACACGCCGCTAGGGCAGGCGCCAGAATCAGACTAGTTTTGTCACCGACTCCACCTGTACTGTGTTTGTCTACAATGGAGCCTCTCCATTCTCGCGGCCACTCCAAAACATTCCCTGACGAGGCCATTGCCCGAGTCAAGTAGGTAACTTCGAGGTCACTAAGCTCTTTAATATAGACAGCCATTAACATGGCTCCTGGAAAGAACATAGAGAAAATCAGCATTTGCTAAGGAGTTGTGGTACACGACATAATTAGAAACTATATTGCATGTAAATTCGGTCATTTTCTTAACGCTGCATAGATTAATACACAGGTTGTGTGAGATGATTTCTCGTTGGCTGACACATGTAATTTGAGACAATTCATCCTACGTGAATGTCTTGATTTCACTTACCTTAAAGTGATGTAACAGCGTATTTTGGTGCCGTGAAGCAACTGAAATAATATTTACATCACTCTGAAAAATGTTAAATTTTTACGTGTTTGGACTACATCATATAATAAAATTTGTTAATTGAATTTTATGCTTAATCAATCAGTAAGTTTATGATATTGAACTCTTCTTCGCAGCAGTCAATAAAAGCTTTCCTGTCCTTAAAGCTTCTATCCACCTCAGCAGAGTAATACAACCTACATTTTCCAAATCTAAATGAAACTAAATGTGGGTAATGTTTTTAAGATCGCTTACACTCGACCTCGACGCCATATTGGATTGATTTTATAGCATTTCATTATTGCAATTAGCGTCTAGGTATTGCTATGTATATTTCATTTGCATTCTTTGTTAGTTTCTTATACGTTATGTTTCATTATGTTTTCGGTAATGTAAATTGTACAGCTGACCTAGACCAAAATAAGCAACCATTTTGTAAACAATATTGTTTAACTTATCTGATTAAAGAATAAATATTAGAATCAAAATCTTTGTTTTGGACAAGGATATTGTCTTTGCCATGTTTGTATTATAATTTTAGCAGAATACCTAATTATTAACAAGCTTTAATCTTGTAAAAATCTTTATAACCATCCAGAATGAAATTGACTATTATGACATATATTTCTAAAACATCCTAATGGTGACGTAAGTCAGGTTAAATATAAAATCTTTTTGTTACGAAAAAGAATTATTCCTGCAATATAATCTGAAGCAGAAATCAGTTTTATTGTTGTGTCCACAATTTCATTTCTGCTGGAATTTATTTATTTTATTTAAATGTTCACTGAAAAATACAATGTACTCATCTAAAATAATATTCTTAGAAACAGAGACCTGACTTGATAGCGAAATTCAGACATGGATATATTCTTGATAATAATTATTGTGATTAAACCAAAGACTGTTGGAAGATCATTATTATTCTGGCCATCACGAGCAAATCAACGCTTTCAGCGATGAATTAATTTTGGAAGTTTATTCGAAACATTATTCTTTATGGCTTATGATAGTACTTCCAGGATTATTTGTGATTTTTTATTCTCAATAACGTAAGGTATTCATTTACATTTTCACCTTCTATTCATGGGAAATAATTTCTTATAGAATTTGACAAAACGTTTTGGTTTTCGCTCTTTTCTGATTCTTTCTTCAAGAACGTTGAGTGGAAACAGAAAATGATAGGTCGTCCGGTATATGTATTTCTTTCTAACATTCCATTAAACTTTCTTTAAATTCACCAGTTTCTAAATTGCAGGTATTATGTTCCAATTTAGAAATATTTAGTGAAACCAGCAAGATAAAACAATCTAATTTAAACTGCAGAAATACTTCAAATTCAACCCAGGAAGGGTTAGACTCCTTGCAGACGAAGAATTGCTTAACTTGACAGACAATATGATCTTTTGATCTTTATTAGGTAAATGTTTCATTAACAAAGCAGGAAAAAAATACTTTGGTCAAATATTTTGTGGAAAATAAGGTTTCCGATAAAAGTGTTTATGATTTGATTAGCAAATCTCCATCTGGCCCTAACGTACAAGTAAGGAAATTGAAATTGCAATACAAGAAAGAAATAGAGTTAAGAATGCAAAAACTTCGAAAAGAGGAAAAACAAGAGAGAGAGAGAGAGAGAGAGAGAGAGAGAGAGAGAGAGAGAGAGATACAGTTGGAGTTTCAAAAAGAGGAAAGTGAGAGCGGAAAAAAATGATTATAGACGGATACGAATGCAAAGGCAGAGAAAAGAGATGAGAGAGAGATATAGAGGGAGAGAAAATAAGAATAAAATTTCAATTCAGATTAAAAGAATTAGAGCTAGCAAGTGGAAAACACTCCACAACTTTACACAAAAATTGAGATGTTAAAGTTTAAACAAATATCAGGTTAGTATCCCCTTTTTAAGCACAAAATATAGATCAGTATTTGTTTTCATTTTGAGAAAATTGCTAATCTTTAAAAATGGCCAAACGAGCACTGGACAGTTTCATTACAGAGTGTACTTGTTGGCAAAGATAGTGATATTTATATTTCATTTTCATGGCAGCAAATTGACGATTATGAATTGGATAAAGAATTTATTTTGACGGGTTATGAGTTAGCACCTGAAGCGTATCTACAAGGATTTAGAAGTCGTATATCAACTGACCAAACCTATTTGGTTCTCTTTGGCTTTGTTAATTCCTCTCAATTTAGAAATAAATATGTCATCAGATTTAGTGTCTGATTCCGGAAGAGTATTGTCTTTATCCATTGAGGGTTTTTATTCATTACTAGCAAAAGCTAGATATATGGTTGAGGTCAATCCACTTGTTCTTTGACAAGCATTGTTTGACAAAGAACAATGATTCAATTGAAGAAAAAAAATCCTTGATTTATACCCAGCTTGTGTAATTACTAAAGCTATGGCGAAGAAACCATTTGATCAAACTTCTGATGAGGTCACTATTGCTACTTGTATTAATCAATAAATAGGTATAGATCACAGTAATCATAATTTTACTGCTGCTCATTCTCTTTTTTCAATCCCTGTGAGCAACGACAATTACTTAACGTCGACCAGGATAAAGATCCTGAGATCTGTTTGTTTCAGAGGGCTATTAGCGAAATTGAACCCACAGAAGTGCTTTTTTGTTAATTTGTTAAAAGCAATTTACGCTATTATGCACGATACAAAGGCTACCTACATAGCATATATAGTATCCTAGATTATCGGATTAGAAGTAGATGATAATAGAATCCAAGGCATCAACGTTGCAACTTACAAGGATCATGTGTTCTCGGGAAAATATGCCATGAGTGCAGGGCACCCTATGTTTTTCAGTCTCTCTTAAGGCAATTGAATGATTTAGACACGGATATTTTACTTCATGGTGCATTCAAATGACATTTCGCGATAAAAACCCATCATACCAATCCGGACAAAGATTTACAATGATGAAATGTCAAAAGCATTTATATCCACCTTTAATTGACTTTAAGTATAGATTTTTCCCGTTTTTACCCAAAAACAAAATTGTACAAAAAAGGCCAGTATGTATGTTGCTAAACAAATGTTTATCCTTCAAGTAATATCTCCTCCCTCGAACAGTAATACTGATACAATACTCACCTGTCCTTATTCAAGAGGACAATTGAATCGCGGTGATATGGCTCTCGCTCTATGGGAATTGTTTGAGGGAGATGGTTGTTCAATTATTGTTCCAAATATCAGTTGGAGCTAACGTACGATTATATGAGTCTGAGAAGCATGCTTCAACAAAATGTATCCCTGAAACAGTGTATGTGATTTGAATTTTTAACGTAACTTTAACAATTTTCAGTCGTGTTGCTACGATGTCTGCATTGTGGCGGTTTATTGTGATGTCAATCACTGGGGCATCATGCCGCAGACATATAGGATCATGTCCCACCCAGTCATATTAACCGGACACCAGGCCGACTAGTCCTAACACTAGCCTCTTAATGTTGAGTGCCAAGCGAGGTAACTGCTAGTAACTGCTAAGTTTTTCTATTACTACGCCGGGATTCGAAACTGCGAACTCCGTATCAGAGTCGGACGTTCTAACCACTTAGGCCATCGAAGTGATGCCCTGGAACATTAATTCTAAACTTTTTCTCTTATTGTCAACACTTTTAAGGTGGGTTCTTTACATACCGGCACTTAAGCCCCATCTGAGAGACGTTTCCCTCTTGCTGGTGTTACTGTAAGAAAAACTAAGTTTGTCTCTCGCCTCTGATGCCAGTAATAATATTCTTTTTGACTTGGTTTGATGTTTTACGACACAGAAACACAAATAGGTTAGTTAGTGTCCAGTTAATTTTAATAAGTTCCTTGCCAAAGGACACTCAGGTAAATGACCTAAACTGGTCTTATGATCTGAATTCGCACCATTTCGTACGCGAGTTCAACACGCTAAACACAACGCCTTTTTCTTAATAGCAATTTAACTCCGACAATAAGGTCGGCTTAATGAACAATCCTCTTCTTGTGTTATGTTCACGTACTGGGATCTGTATCAAGCAAGAAATGGTGGGGACAACAATTAATTGTTGCTCATGTTTTTGTTTTAACGCCACTTCTCTGCGCATTATAGGCTATACTTGGCGGTCAGTAGAGGCAGTCTGGTGGGGAAATAATCTGGAACAATCCTTGAAAGAACCACCGAACATCGGAAACTAATAATAAGCTTTTTCACGTATCCACGCTGGCCGAGATTGACACTCGAATCCAAGAAGACACAGATGAGATGTATGTGATATGTACAATCAAGCACATCGGCCAACAGGAAACCGGACAACAATTAGTGAACCGACGGAAACGGACGTTCCTCTGCTTCCAAATCCACCAAAAGTGTACAGCTTCCAGTGGATACTCCACTAACCTTTTTTATGCTCGTTTCACTTCATAATTTACCACATAATTATAGATAGATCTTAGACTTTATTGAATGAAAAATTATACATCACTTTTTACGTATTTTAAGAACATTATAACTTCCACCAGAACTGTATGTAAAGAAATATTTATAATTCTAATTTGGTTCTTTGTCAGTCTTATACATCGGATCAAGTTCCATATCCCCATGTCCCGAACTGAAAGTTTTCAAGATATTTAATATTTTCTTTTTATCTTTCTTTCTATTTAACTTTCTTTAGTTCAATGCACATACCGTCATATATGTTTGTCGACTGACATAATCAAGCAAATATTTCCAAGATATCGTCTTATTTGCATGTTGTATAGCCGTAGCAATTTTTTGGTTAAAATTTGTTAAAATTAGTATTAATTTGGAATCTACCTTAAAATACAGACAACCAATGTTGTTAGAGTATTCTTTCTTGCGTTTGTGCTTATGCGCATGTGCAGGCTGTACGTCTGATTGCAATATTTAATATTTCCATCATGTAAATACATGTAGTAAAATTATGACCATCCTATGGAAGTTTTACCTAATTTGTCATATATTAAACAAATATGGTCCTACAAAATAAAGCTTGTCATAATAATAGGCAAAATAAATACAGATATTAAAGGATCAAATATTGAGCGAGGTATAATTTTCGCATTGTCAGTTGTTTACATATAAATAGCTGCTACATGTAAGCCTAAAGTGTTTATTAGAGAAAGAGACAGAGCTTTGTATAGATTCGATTAAACGGCATTGTTTGGATTTTCGTCGTCTGCTTAAACGCTTAAAAAATTTGGCAAACGTTGCAGATTTAGATGTCACGATAGGAAGCTCTTAGTCATTAAATTTACCCCGAAAAATAGACAGGACTAGTTGACTGAGTTAAATTTTGCAGCATTGGCATGATTGATGCTGACCCTTCTAAATTGCGTGTCAATGTAATTATGCAGGAGCATTCATTCAAATTGAACTAATTATTAATTGTTTTTCTAAACATTAATACTGAAATAGTTTAACCAAAATCTGTACTTTAAATGTCATTTTTTAAATAAAAACTCCATACGCAAAGTATTGATCGATGTGGACCTTTTCAATGGTAGACAGGTCGTAAATTGGGGTTTTTTTTTTTTAAAAAAAAGACGTTGAGTATATCATAACAAATAATAGGTGAGTACAAACGCCTACATGACCGGAAAAGGTCTCTTACTATAGAGATTAGGACAAATTCTTGTGGCACAAAGTGGAGTAAAATTTGATTTCTAAGCAGAAAAGTTTGCTATTATAGCTTGAAGGAGACATTGTGTGCGAAATATATGGATCAGATGACAGTTTGGTGCCACACTGTAAAAGCTAGCACTGATCTGGATATTACACTTGTAAATTGTGTCAACGCGTAGCGGAATTGTTGTTCTATAAATTAGTTTGAAATTAAAAATTACCCACGCGATTGAGACGAAATGTCTACTAAGTGGAGGAATTCATAGGCGTTGTATTCTTGAATGTTTCACATTTCTCCATCCCTTGTTGTTGATGTTGTTGTTGTTCTGTGGCTTAACGCCATTTTTCAGCACACGATACATGGTGGTCAGTATTAAGGGTGGAGGAAGAAAGCAGGAAATCTGCGGGAAGAACCACCGACCCACGAGAAGCTACTGACAAGCTTTCTCACATATCCACATTCGCCGAATCTTGGACTCCAACCCACGCCGACGGAGATGTTTAATCGTAATGGTAAGAGAAGCAGCAGGGAGGGTGAACCCTACAAATTTTTGCGACAAAATCGATTAAAGCCTCAGAATGCCAAATGGAACCTTCCTACGAAATCTCATATTTTAACCAAAAAAAAATTAAAGACCCCATTTTACAAATGGAGCCTTAGCGATTTTGTCGCAAATACATTGTCATAACCACCCTCAAATTGCTGCCATCTACGGTCGCAAATATGTTGTCATTTCACCCTCCCTGCTGCTGATTAATACAATTTATTTAACCAAATATTTGATCAAGTCCAATACGATATCGTGACCGAGGGTCGTGTAAATTTATTGTTATAAATCCATATGGGACTGACTGAGCATGACTAAAGTAATTTTTAAATCCATTGAAGTCCATATCGGAACACCATGTCTGCCAAATATTTCGTAGCGTATGTGTATCAACGCCGTTGAATACAGCAAGAATATTACAGTTATCGCGAATCACTTTTGGAATTTGAGTATATCGTTGAGTGACATATATCACGTCAGTGTTTTTATGCCTACCTCGGGAAAATACTCTAGCAGGGTTCTTTTGATTATCTAACATTACATCATCGTACACTACAAGATTGTTTATGTCTCCATCGAGGTCATCTACGCATGGTGCATCATCAATATCTGTTATAAAGTCAATTACACTTTCACCTTTAATTTCTAATGCATTTTCATTATAATCTTTTAGCACTTCATAGCACCGTTGATCATCTACGGATGGGGAAACTAAATATAATTTATCCCACTTCATAAATCGCATTATCAAATTAAGCAGCAATTGTGTTTTGCCCGATCCAGATGGTCCGATTATAATGGCACGGACAGAATTCGGAAGCGCTGCGTGGTGTTTTACCGGTTCTCTTCTTTTAGTCGCTGAAAAGTCAATTATATTCATAACTCTATATATAAATTATGGATCTATATTGTGTTAAGTGTAAACAGCGTACTGATACAACCGATCAGACAACCATTACAACTAAAAACAATAGACTAGCGCTTACTGGTAAGTGTGTAACATGTGGTACAAAAAAATTTCGATTTTTAAAAAAAAGCAACTCGGAGGTGATATTGCCGCAAAACTTGGAAAACTCCCCGGAACCCCATGGGCAAAATACCCCGGAGAAAAACACCTTCCAGGATATAGCTACTGTGGTCCCGGAACGAGATTAGATATCAGACTTGATGATCAAAATCAGCCCCGGCCTGGTGAGTATCCGATAAATGCTATTGATAAGGCATGTCATGCTCATGATGTTGCATATAAAAGCAATAATTTGCAACAAAGACATATCGCGGATGTAAAATTAATTCATGCCTTAAATGCTATTCCCGATAAATCCTTCAAAGAAAAATTGGCTTCATGGTTGGTCAAATCAGCTATGAAAGGCAAATTGGTGTTAGGTGCTGGTAATTGAAAACACTAGTGTTTTTATAGTATGGAATCTATTTATTATTCTCCGAAAGGATACTGGAGGGGTAAAGCAGCAATTAGTAAACTCGCTAACGCTGCAAAAGTGAAAAAATCCACTGCAAAAGATTGGTTATCCAAACAAGCTATATGGCAAATTTATCTACCACCGCCTAAACAAATTAATTATTCTCATTTTGATGTTACCGTACCCAATGAAGTTCATCAGGCTGATTTATTGTTTTTACCACATGACCATGGTTACAAATACGCGCTAACTGTAGTTGATATTGCGAGTCGATTTAAACAAGCAGAACCATTGAAAACAAAGTCAGCTTCTGAAGTCGCTTCTGCATTTGAAAGGATTTATAGACGAGGTCCTCTAAGATGGCCAAATCTATTACAAGTTGATCCTGGCAAAGAGTTTCAAGGTGCTGTTCTATCAACAATGAAAACTCATAGTGTTACAATACGACGGGGACATACTGCGTTACATCGTGATCAGGCAATTGTAGAACGATTTAATCGAACTCTTGCAGAACGGTTATTTGGATATCAATATGCAAAAGAATTCATCCAAGAAAAACGATCTCGTGAATGGGTCCAAAGGTTACCGAGTGTAGTTGCAGCGTTAAATAACGAGATTACTCGAACTATTAATATGAAACCAAATATTGCAATAAAAAAAGAATATATTCCCGAACAACCGCAGCAGGTTAGCACTCAGCCACTTCTCGGTGATGTTACTGTGAGATATTTATACGAACCAGGAGAGCTTGAAGGCGGTAAAAGAAGAGCTACTGATCCTATATGGAGTGTTACTACGCATAAAATTTCAACCATAACGCGATCAACTGGTAGACCTCCAATCTACAGATTGGATTCAACTGCACCTCAGCGTGGTTTTACACGCGAACAACTACAAGTCATTCCGGACGATACTCAATTACCGCCACATGGTCTTAACTAGCTCCGTTACGTCTATTACACTCAAGACAGGTCAACATCACATTGTTTCTGACATGACCAAGACTGTTATTTTTTCTGTCTACGGTGAATTGTCGAGGGTCTTTATCCGAATACTGACAGTGCATTATACAATTGCAACTGGCGCAGTGATTATTCTGTTGTTCTTTTAATGCGATTATTACTTCAGCATCAATATCAAATTCTCGTTGTTTTTTTTTTGTCCTGCTGTTTGTAACCAGAGAGTTTTTATTAATGATGCTAATATCAGTGTTATCATCGTTTGCATTAAAATCATCATCGAAAACAATCCTTCGTAGTTGATTTATTCGTCGTACTCTGGACACTGCGAGATAGACTAAATTTGACCATTCAATGCGATTATCAACTATCCAGACAATTGTATCCGTGATGGTTAATCCTTGTGACGAGTGTATTGTTGTTACATAACCAAGCGTCCATGGTGATTTATCAGCGCATAATGCATCTTCTACAGTATTGATATCAACTAGCACAATATCATTTAACACTAGAATCTGTTTCTCCGTCTGGCCTGGAATTTCAACTTCAATATTCTGCTTTCGTGTATCCAATGGTCTATAACACAACGGCACTGGAAACGTTGGGAATTTTTTCTTGTGTAGCTCAAACAACTTTTTCTGATGTGCGTCTCTGACTATCTTTCTACTTGCTACTACAAAATCATTTGGTTTCCATGTTTCCCAAAAATCATTCATAGGCGTTTCAGAAATTATTTCACGCGCTACTTCACATTGAATTCTATCGGGTTGTAATCTAATTAGTTTTTTAAACTCACGTAACTGCTCATCGAGTGCTCTATAGTCAGTATCAATTTCTTTGTAATAATCAACAAATCCTTTTAACCAATTATGTGGACTTCTACCAACAAATGGTGGTGGTTGACCATGATCGCCGCACAATATAATTTTTGTATTATTTTGCAATAACCAATCAAGAAACATTTTTAATACATCTTCTGAAACAGTACATGCTTCATCCCAAATAATAACCGCTGGAATAAATTTCTCGCCCATTCGCTCAGGAGTCCAAGCATCACCCTTGTATCGAAAAAAACTATGATACGTGCAAGCTTCAACATTTCGTTGTTTGATCTCTCTCGCTAGTCTATGAGTTGGTGTGAGTACAATCATGGACGTTCTCTCTCGATATAATTCTATCGCACGTGTTGTCTTTCCAGATCCACCACAACCGTTTAAATAAACTGTTTTATATCTACAAATTGGATCTGATATCGGTGGTGCTTTAGACATAGAAAATCCTTCGGATTTTTCACTGATAAAATTATCGTTCTTCAGGTAACTGCTTTTAATCTCAAGGTCTGCTGATTCAGAATAATCGCGTTGTATTTCATGTTTAATTCGCCATGTTCCCCAAGTCTCTTCGCTAGTAGTAAATTTAGTTATCTCTTTGATATATTTTTTATCGACATACATTGAATCAATTGCAACTCTGACTGCTATACTAGGAAATCTATTTATCATTGCAAATAAATTGATAGATGCATAACCCAGCATAGAAGCTCTCAAATGTAGATATGCAGAGCTTTCTCCATCACTGTAAGTAACAATTCTACCTAACTTTGTTTTATTGGACAAGAAGGCTGTTTTACAATTTGCGTATCTATTTTTCTCTACTGCATCTTTAATAACGAAGTCGTATTCGGCATCATCTATAATCAATCGTGAGGATTGTCTTTTAAAGTTAAATTTTTTTCCACCTTGTGTAAATTTACCGATTATTCTTCGGCCGAGATCCTTTGCTTCACTATTCCGTTGATTAAATATCTTTTTTGACCATTCAATAATGTACTCCTCGTCAGCATCGATATGTTTTCTAGACTTATCGATTATACTATCAAGACATTCTGGTTCTGGTAACCAGACATTAGTTTGTTTTTGATATGAGATAATCGCTTCGCTGACAATCAACGAAACTAACATTTTACAATCAATCATATATCGCAATAACACTATTGGTAACCACATCCTTTCAGCCATGTGTCTACCAATCCAAACATAACAACACGGATGAAGTCCTTCAGCGAATTCAAATGATACTACGCAAGCAAAACCGGTCAAATCAAAATCAGGCAGTGGTCCATTAATAGCAACACGAGTCATTTCATGTGTGGGATGTCCAAACCGTTTAAAATACTCACCAGCGAATCCATATCCTAGAAAACTTCCTGGATAACAGGCAACAATATCAACTGATATCATACTTTCACGATTGTATTTAACGTTCCATAGACCGCCATGATAATATTCCAAACAGCTGGATTGAACATCCTGTAAAAACTCTTTTCGTGTTGGTTTCCAATTATTTTTCTTTCTTGCAAAATGAGCTGCAACCGATGGAATTGTAAAACAATTTGTAAGTAACTGTTCGTAATCTTCGGATTTTTCATTAAAAACGCTAGCGTTTTCACTGAGACTTATTGCTAGATTTTTCATCCTATTATGTAGACTTTCAGTACGATATAATTCACCGTTAGGTTTCACAAATTGATTGAATTGACATTCTTCATCTTCAAAACTATGAAGTAGCCATACTGATACAGGGTCGTTTTTACACAAACTAGCAATAGCATCGAATAATCTTTCTTCAGTGAGAATACCATCCTTGGTGAATTCTTCTGGGATATACTTCACTGTTCTGTCTCGCGGGAATATTGTAACCGCGGATGTCCATGCGTGTTTGTTATGATCAATAATTTTGATTGGAGCTCCGTTTTTATTGTATTTCGATTCGTATAATACTTCGCCAGTTATCGTTAAAACGGTTATCGGAAATCTCAACGACTTTTCCAATCTAGCTATATCGGAAATAGTTGCTCCGTTCTCTTTCACTGTTAGCTCCCATTCATCTATTTTTTTATGTCTTAGATCGGTTAATTTATTCCCACGGAGTGCATTTGTAAAATGTTCTAAGACTCTTTGTGCCACACAGTTGAGTGGCTTTTCCGCTGACGTTGACTGTTTCATTGGTGCTAGTTTTCCAATGTCAGGTTTCTTATTTAACGGATACATCCCATAAACGATTGCTGTTTCTGGATACGCTTTTCCATAGTATGGTTTATCAATTCCAGTTAACAGCCCTGGTCTGGAATCACGGCTAACAATGACTGTTGTCCTATCTTTGAGAATTGGTTCAAACTTGTCTCTTATAACCCATTCGCCCGATTCTAAATTGATAATGAATTTCACTCTGAGAAAATACCGTTTATTGCCAAGTTGTGATAGTATCATAGCTGCTGTTTCATCATTCATTCTAGCATCAACAACACCATCAATTTTAAATGTTGAGCAGGTGTGTGATGCGCCGTCCTGTTTAAACTCATGAACACAATCTCGTATTTTTCTAATCAGACTTCTATTATTTATTTTCTCTTTTGGTACATCTTCGAGAGTTCTATCAAGATTGAATTTAATATTTTTCCAAGGCTTGATTGCCGATAATCTCTTGAATTCTTCATTCATATAAATAAGACAAGTATTTAAATAGAAAAGTTTGTTTATATATAATGAATCACTGCAAATGGCTTATGATCGGATCAGTAACCCCATGCAATAAATCGTGTAGAGGTGAATTCTGTGGATATCACTTACAGAGTGTCAGAAATAATTCGACAGGCCCGTCCCCATGCATAAATTGTGGGGTGGGTGTGAGAGGAAAATCACAATTATGTATCAATTGTGGGGGTAAGCGGTTTAGAGAATTGAAACGTTATTATGATAAACGAATAAAAAACGCTATCATTGACCCTAACCATGACTCTGTCAAAGACAAAATCATAAAAACCCCTCAAGACTACATTAATAGATTTATAATTAAAGCAAATAATGAATTAGACAAATAGTATTATTATATATAAATGGAGCAAGAATTCAAACCACATCCAATACTCGTTAATTATGAAATATCTCGTAATGGTGTTGTTAGACACTGTAGACTAAAGAAACCCATGGGATATGTTAATAATCAAGGATATTTGTGTTTTACTGCTGGAGGAAAGAGATATCTCTGTCATAGGGCAGTCTTTGAGTGTTATATGGGACCGATTAAAGATGGCTGTGTTATTGATCACATTGACACCAATCCCTTAAATAACGCGATTTCCAATTTACAGTGTATTTCTCAAAGAGAGAATACAAAAAGAGGAAAGACAGGGACTTGTAAGTCAGTTGGAAAGAGACCAGTACAGTCATTTGATACAGCGACGAATGAAAAAAGAATTTTTCAATCAATGAATGCTGCAGGGAAATATTTTGAAATATGTATGCCTTCAGTACGAAAAGTTGCTGAAGGGATTTGTCAAACAGCTATCTCAAAGAAAAATGGACATAGAATAAAGTTTTCCTATTTACAAGATAACTCTCAATAATTACTATTTTGTTCCGTATTTCCCCTCATTACTACTGATCGTCACGTGACTATCCTACTTTCGATATTGATTCCCGGATATGTAATTCGTGCGAACACATGTGAAATTGGATTGAATTAATGATGTGTGTGATCTCATGTACGTATTTAATGGTTATACGTATCAGGTATGTACGGATTTTGATTTTGTGTTATTGTTTCTTGTTTCTAAAGACTGTATTGAGAATAGCAGGTAGACAATTTGACAGAGTTATGTATGGCCGAGGTCAAGGTTCTATTAATAGATTTTTTAAAAATCCCAATTACAAGGACAGCGTTAACAGCGTTTGTATGAAAATGAAATTACTTTATAATTACAAATTAAAATAGATTGTATGTGAGGTCAAAATAGTAAAATGCGCTACATGTAGTTTAGTTTTTTTAGTGTGGTAATAAAATTCAGAAAAATATCATTCTCGATTCAAGAAATAGCAGGTCCTGAATTGACAGGGATCCCCATTACGGAGTTATCTCGTCATGTAAATCCATTATTACTACGATTATTTAATCGTAATATTATAGAAATTAATAAAAAAAATTGCTATTATTTAACAGTTGTATTTCTTATTTTAATGTTTTATTTAAATACTTAGCTTCCATTGAAATTACTACACAATATTCATTATGAAATGCTAGAAAAATAAATACACACCTACACATTGACACTGCAGTATTAGTTCACCTTATATATAATATGAGCCGTAATAAGTTTGGGGCTTTAAAACGAAGCCCAATATTGCCAATCAAAACTCCCACGCCATTGACATGGTGTGGTTGAATTTTTTCAACTGCAACCAGGGTTAATTTCTTGGGTTGCTTTTGATTGGCAGATTGGGTGTAGGTCCGCCCCGTCGTTTCATGTTTGTATCGTCCTGTACTGTCCCTATCATACCATCCTATCATATAACCATCCTATCATTTCATTGTATATATAACCATCCTATCATTTCATTGTATATATAACCATCCTATATAATCGCATTGTATATATAACCATCCTATATAATCGCATTGTAAATATTCATTCATTGTAAATCCTATATAATCGCATTGTAAATATTCATTCATTGTAAATCCTATATAATCGCATTGTAAATATTCATTCATTGTAAATCCTATATAATCGCATTGTAAATATTCATTCATTGTAAATATTCATTCATTGTAAATATTTATTCATTGTATATCCTATATAATCGCATTGTATATATGTAATGTACTGTCCCCCCTCTGGGCCTCTTTGACGTCGTTTGGCGCGAAAGAGGTTCCAAATGAGGCTTTATGTTATATGTTCAATGTTTGTAAAGAAATCACTTGGATTTCACGTCTAATACCCAATATAACCCGCCCTTAGGGTATTGTATAAGTCTTTAATGTATGTGCCCTTTCTTGCCTCGAAACTCGAATGAGGAAGGGATAGGCATTGTATATGTTTTTGTTTTTTTTTTGTATATAAAAATATTTTAAAGATAAGAAAATACATTAGTAATAATATTCAATAAATGGAATTTCAAGATATTACATCTATCATCACAGAAATATCAAATTTAAGAAATCAAGGAATCGTACTTTCTGAATTTTTGAATGAAGACAGACTTTTGAATGAATTTGAACAAATTGATATACAATTGAAACATGGAAGATATGTTCTACCTAAAATGTATTCACTGATAAAAAGAATCCAAAAAGCGGTTAATGCTTCTTTGTATAACAATGATATTAATTTATTCATTCGGCTATTTAGCGAGAAATACAACAAATGGGTAATATTGATATTGATGATAACCCCGTTGAAGATGCTAGTGATTCTATTGAAAAAGTTTCCGTTAAAAAAAGCGTTCCTTTTAGCGAGAAATTCAATGATGAAGCTATAGAAAAAATCAGACAAATTCAATTGCTGAAAACTGAAGACGACTATGCGTCATTTGGTGACCTTGCTGTAAAAAGTTATTATATTAGGGAGAAATTTTTAAAAGACGAGTATAAAAAAAACACAATAAAAAAAGATCAATGGGTGGATTGGATATATAAAATTAATAAAAATGAACCCGGATATTTAAATAAGAATACAGTGGAATACAGAGCTTTTAAAATAGGAGTTGATGCGTATGTTTTAGAATAACAACGAAAAGAACAACAACAAGGTCGAGGACGAGGTCGAGGTCGAGGACGAGGTCGAGGTCGAAGTCGAGGTCGAGGTCGAGGTCAAGGTCGACAATCTCCAGAAATTCAAAACGTTTCCGAATCAGATCTAGAAATTCAAAACGTTTCCGAACCAGAAAGTACTTCAGGAGAGGGTTATGGAAGTTCTCATCATGATTCTCATATGTGTCCTAGTAATATCATTAATGATATATCACAACTTGAGGTTCTTATGGGAGGTAAGCGAGCTGGGAATAACTCAGTCGAAATAACTAATGAAGCATTTGATATTTGCAGACGATTATTCCAAGGTGGGATAATTGATATTCATACGTATCGAGAACTCTTGGATGAGTTAATGGACGGAATTCCGGGGGAATTTAGTGGTTATTATAGCGATTGAAATTGTATTTAGAAATTACAAAGTCATTTCAAATAAGATGATAGTACACTATAATCACAATAAACCAACAATCGTGTATGTGGTAAACTCAAGATTGCCCGTTTATAAGGCATACTATGGAGACGGCCTTGGAAATACCATAGCGGGTTTATTCACAAGAACAGCCCCAAAAGTAGCACCAATTGCTAAACAATTAGCGATGAAAGCCATTGATGTTATTCGTAATAAGGGAATTAACGCTGTTGGAGATCTTGCAGGAACGGCCTTTTCTACCGCAAAGAATAGAATAACGTCATTGGTGAAATCTAGATTCGGACGAAAACCACCACAAATACTTTCAACACCGCTACCTTCAACAACAATGATGCCTGCAAATGTCAGTAAAGTGATAAATAACGCAGTGGAACAAAAACTAGCATCATTAGCAATGACTTCACCAGATAGTAGTAATATTGCAAGTATGATAGCAGGAAGTGGTCTTGGAGGAAATCGAAAAAGAAAATGATAGCATTACTACATTTAGAAAAACGATACGTTTTAGTATAAATGGCATTTAAAAAAATTGCTGATCCAGCGTTTGATATGGCAGCACCGGTGAATAAAGATGATTCTAAAATTAACTATCAGTATTATGCCTATCCTGCAAGAGAGCCTAATCAACGGGGGAGAGTTGAACTTCAAGTTCAAGATACAAGTAGATACTTTTTGCCGTGTGAGGCATTTATTGAAGTAGAAGGAGAGCTTGTAACAAATGTTGCAGCTGATACACCATATGAGAATGACCAAAATATCCGAGTTGGTTTCGTAAATAATGGCATTATGGCGCTATTTAACAGTGCAAGATATATCATTGATGGAAAAGAAATTGAATCAATAGAACAAAATGTTGATATTGCAACAATAATCGGACTTGCGAGATATTCTGATGATTATACAAGGTCGGCTGGTCCGTCTATGATGTTTGCTAAGGATACTTCTGATCATGCTGACCATATTCAGTTTATTAAAGTACGAACTGCGCAAGCTACTGCAGAAGCTGATCAACAACTCGATGCTAATCCAGACCGTGAAGATAGACCAGGCGCTGAATTCGACATTTTAAAAAGGGTCAATGGTAATTTCAATCTAGGATTTGCAACACGAAATGGAACATTGAAAGGACAGCATCGACGGTTTTCATGTGCTATTCCGTTACATCACATATTCGGATTCTGTAGAAATGTCAGAAAAGTCATCTATGGAGCAAAGCATACGGTCGTGTTAGTGCGAAAGGAGAATGACAATGATGCAATCTGGCATGCTGATGGTGTTGCTGATGGTAAAGTCATTTTAAATAAATTGGTTCTATGGATACCCGTCTTGACACCAGCAGTTACAATAGAGCAACAATTACTATCGTTTATGGACACAGGTGGAAAATCATTGCTAAGTTGGCTAACAACAACGACTGATACGAAGCAGGATAATGTAAATGGCACATTTACATGGCACTTAGCATCAAAACAAGGTGTTTCAGCTCCACGTCATATCTTTATAGCGTTACAGGATGCAAATCGAGTGGGTCATCAAGTATCTAGTCATATGATATTTGATAAATTAGGAGTAAGTGAAGTTTCGTTGAGAATAAACGGACAACAAGAGCCAGCAGAGATTGTACATCTTAATTATGAAAACAACAACATAGCTCGTGTATATCATAGAATATTGTCGTATGTGGGTCGTGATCAAAATGTTGATACTGGTTTGCAAATATCGCAAATTGATTTTGAAAAACACTATCCGATTTATTACTTTTCATTGGAACATCTTGACATGATGAGACAATCTGTTGTTGATATATACTTCCAAGCTCGGGTACAACGCCCTGCTGGTATAGCCGATTATAGAGCAGTTGCTGTCATTCTCAGTGATAAATCAATGTTGTTAGAAGGAGTTGGCGGACGAATGAGACTTATTGATGCACCAGTGGAAAACCTGTAGTTAGGATTTTCGCAATAAGATCAATTGAAAGTGTAAATTACATTTTAGAATAGAATGACATATAGTATTGTTAATGTCCAGTTGA
Organism: Potamilus streckersoni; assembly: GCA_016746295.1. NCBI lineage: Eukaryota > Metazoa > Mollusca > Bivalvia > Unionida > Unionidae > Potamilus > Potamilus streckersoni. The sequence continues at coordinate 1,520,289 of JAEAOA010001233.1, forward strand.
CTGATGGTCAGGTCAAGAAATTGAAATCAAAGTCTGCTAAAGAATGTGGAACTACAATAACGCTGAAACCCACTCAAATGTCCGGTGGTGCACATAAATTATCACTGACAGATCGTCAAATAAAACATTTCAATGATGCGCTAAAGAACAAACGAGGAGTTCAAATTGATTTTTCGAAAGCAGCAATCGCCAATATGATAAAATCAGGTGGTATATTCCCGCTGTTAGCTGCTATTCCAGCATTGATTGCAGCGGCTGCCCCAGCGGTTGCGAAGGCGGCAGCGTTAGGAGCCGTTGGTACTGCTGCAGGAATGGCCCTGAAAAAAGCTACTGGGAAAGGCTATAAAAAAAGGAAAGGGTCTAAGACTACCAGGAACCCCACACAATTGGTACAAGGGCACGGGCCTAAGAATACCAGGAACGGCTTATTAGTGGAAAAATCCCTAGGATTTTCACCAATGTCCAATTTTGATTTAATTGATGCTGTAAAATCATTATCAATAAAAAACTTTAGAGGAGTTTTCATTAGAGATCAATTACCGTCAAAACCAATGAAAAATGAAACGGGTATTATCAATCTCGATAACAGCAGCGGAAAAGGAACTCATTGGGTCGCATATGCAATTGATCCACGTGGAATTGTCTATTTTGATTCATATGGATTAGCTCCACCAAAAGAATTCATGCGATATGTATCCACAATAACAAAGTCATCTCCAATTTTTTATTCCACGCTACCAACACAACAGTTAAATGATCCACCGATATGCGGTCGTGAAGTATTAAACTTCCTTGCAGAGATATCTAAATTTCCAAGGAAACCACCACAAGTTGTTGCTAATGAATATACTAGCAGGCAATGGCAAAAACGATAGCGTTATGATTTAGAAAAACGTAGCGTTTTCGTATAATGATTGATATTTGGGGACGACCTTTATCAGAATCAAAAAAAACAGAAACCGATAGTAAATTCGCTGTGGAAAGTGTAAAAAAATAATCGAAGATGAAATCGCCGAGACATTAAATTTGTCAAGTGTAGATCCTGGGGAAATAGTTGTATTTCAAGATCGCCAGGGCAAATTGAAATCTAGTAATGTTTCATTGGATGATGTCTTAATACGAAGACGTGACGTTGAAGATACAATAGCGTTATATTCAAATGATGGAAAACTCAAACCAGGTGTACTTGTTTCTACAATCACAGATGCATTAAAAAATTTAAATGAAGAACTTGAAAAACATATAACAGCATATACTTCCCTTCGTAGAAATATTATCAATAAATTTTTTGGAACACCAGCGGTAACCTCTCCATCTCTCGCTGAAATTAAATCCAATTTTGATGAAATTAAATCCAATATTAAAAATATTAATGATACTGGATTTAGTATTATTAGAGATAACATTAATAGTATTAAAAAATCTATCGAGGATATTACAAAATTTAAAACAGACAATCTTCCGCTACTTGAAAGAATAAAGATTCCTCATGAGAGGAATATCATAAATATGGTATACACAGTTCTCTCTGGATCATTAGATTGGGAACCTAAAAAGAATACAATAACTCTCACTGTGTCAAAGATTGGTTTTTATCGATTAACAATAGTGTCACTGAATCAGTTTAATATATCATCATCGACTTTATATGGATACAACAACGTGATTTCAACGACTATTGACCTGGATGAATACAAACGGTTTACAATAACAAGCACTGATCCTAATTTAAATAAGACATCATTTGTATGGTACATGGAGTTTGTAGCTGATCTAAATTAGAATTTTTAACAATTAGAAACCACTTGAGATTTTAAAATAATATGATTCCGTCATCGCAATATCGCTATGATACCGTCAAAGAGTTCTTAACAAAACTCAAAACACTCATTGATGAGTATGAAATAAAAATTAAAAAGTATCGCAGGAGAATTACCGTAATTGATGTTACAGTATACTCGGTATCTGGTATAATGGCCGGTGCTGGTATTATACTATCTTCAGTAACAATGGTAGCTCGATTGCAGTTGTATGATCGTTTTTTTTTTTATTAAAATTAAAATCCCCCCCCCCCCCCCCCACCTCCCCCCCCCCCCCCCCCCGCCCATATCTTCTTAACTTGTTTGGGTTTCTTTTCAATAAAAACCAATTTATTTAGCAAACGAACCGCTTATATGTCTGGGGCCTGTGTATGTTTCAAGCAACATACGTTGCTGTGTACACAGTTTGAAACTTTCATTAGTTCTGTAACGTTTGGATCGAAAAACATTTTAAAAAAATTTACGCACGAGTTCCTCCTGTTTGTACGTTTTATTCACTCCCTCAAACCCCGAGCCCAATCCCCTATATTTCCACCACCTTCACCAAAAACCATACACTCCACACAATACCCACTACCTTTCCCTCTCTAATATATCAATCAATCTACCCCTTTCTCAACCTACAACCAATTACCTCCATACCTACTACCACAAATTTCCCCATTTCTATTAAATCCACACACCCACATATACACACATCAACATAAAACACCCCAAAACAACCCAACCACCCCCAATTAATTAACTACACCAATCCCACACACCACATCTCCCATCAATCCTCAATCAATCCCCAACACCCTCACTTTCTTCCCCAAAAAAACCACACCCCCCACCACCACCAACCCCCCCTCATCTCACAACCACCCCAATACTCCAAACCCTACCAACCTCTCCCCCAAGTCAAACAATCAAAAAACCATACAATAATCAGAAATTGTCGCTAATCACTACATTCATACAACAATTATGTCTGTTAACTCCCCTAACATCTAATCGCACATCAGTCTCTCACTGTACCACAACCTCTCCACCTGCTCACACCACATCTACTCTATCACCCGTGCACACTTCAATTTCATGCTACATGTCATACTTCAACATATCGAGCTCCACGCCTGCTACTGTCTATCAAACCTTGAGCCCACGATATACTAAGCATTCATCATACACTCTCACATACTATGATCTAGCGCTAACCATCACACGCTCGCTGACTAGTGCAGTGGTAGTATTCTGAGTGTCAATCACTCACCATCTCAGTGTGTATCTACCTGTACCTCTTCTATATATCCTCCATGACATAAATCTATACAGCTGTGTGCACACCATCCATAGTCCTCACTGCTCAACTAGCACCAGACGCATACTAATATCTTCACCAATCTCAACTATCCTCTCCACTCATCTCACTACTCGAATCTCTTACCCAATATACTAATACCATGAGAACGACACTGTCTACACATGTTATCATGTACGCGTAGACTTACTACTGCCTTCCACTCTTTCAGTTATCTCCTTCCCTCCTCTATCTCTGTGTCTTGTGACTCACACCTGTGACATCAGCATACTCAACGTCATCTCCACATCTCCTCACTCACCCCACACACCAGATCACGCCACTCATGATGTCTCAATAGAGCCCATTATCACACTATCGTAATCTACCCCTGTTCTCTGTGCCTCCGTCCTCAGCAGAGAGAGACCTGAGTCTCATACATCCTTACCCTCTAGCGCTGCTCCTCCCACAACCGCACAAATGGAACACATACACTCGCTCCGCTCCACACACCCTGTTGTAACATAGCCTTGATCTTATCGTATAGCGTTGTACCTCTACCACTGAAATTATCAACCAGCATGAATCCGCACTAAATGTCCTCATAAATTAGTGTCGTATCTCCACACTCCTGTCTCCCTGTGTTCCCACTCGATAATATCATAACACACTTGATACCACCACTCCCAGTGATCTATAAAACTAATTCATCTCCTCTAACCACCATCCAACCTGTCATAATGACTCACCTCCCATAACGATACTCTACACAGCCCTCCAACCTCACATATACACTCAATAGTACACACCCGTAACCATTCACTCTCATCTCCACAGAATAGATCCATATCAACCTCTCCAAGTGTCACAACTGAGATGTATACACCGTACTGCTGATACTCTACCTTCACCTCACCTCCCTCGCACCTGTCTCCAATCACCCACGCTCTCCTCTCCATCGCCTGCGCCCCACCCCCGCGCTCCCCACCTCTCTCTCTCTCCGCCCCGTCTCCGCACTTTTCCATACATCCACCAATTCTTCAAAAAAAATCATATGCTCACTAATAGACCCTACCTATCACACCATAAGACATGTCATCTCCTACAAGTCGTTAGACGTTGACATTGCTCTCACAATGCACACATGTCACTGCGTGTCTAACTGCGATACCGCACTACTACCTACCACCCTACACCCTTGCGTAACTGCGCTCAATCCCATCAGATTAGAGCTATCTCACGATACAATGCTCGTGACCGCTCTCTGCCAGCTACGTGCCCATAATTCTCCATCTCTCCTACTCACCTGCCAGATCACTTGGTCTACTATCTACAGATCCCCCGCTACCACTCTCTCATTAGTATCATCACTGTCCTTCTATAAATGCCAGCACGTGTCATGAGTGTCCACTCACACGTATCAATTACCTCGCCTTATTAATAACCCATTCATACTCCAAATCCACATCATATATAACACATACTCACGCATATAATCTAAAACCGATCCTTATGTCTACACAATCATAAGACGCTCTCTGACCCTATCCACTCCCATCTTACCAAGCCACATAAGACATACAGCCCAACTCTACATACTACACCTACCCCATACTCACTTGCAGCGTATCTCAGATCTCTCAAGTAGAGATATCATGAAATCCCATCATATAACATATGACACATCCACTCTAGTGTAGTCAGAAAAGTTATACCCTTATCTTTACTCCACCACGTCTTCACCTATACTTATTGTCTTCACTCACCTCTCCAAACTATCACTCGCGTTGTGAGTGCTCTCTGCATCAGAGAACAATGTACCACTCTGAGTTTCAACTACTATCCCTACTCTGACACATATGATCCATCATACGCCATCACCGTAGATCACAACACTCTATGTACTCTCTCTACTCACTGTATCCAACACTCATCTCTGCTCTCACACATTTTTGTCGATAGTGTGCCCCATCTCAACCTCCTCTGCTACAACGTGTCAACACACAACTACATAGAACTCTCTCACGGCCGTCGTTAAAATGACCACACCTCACAACCATGTATCACACCCTCGCACCAGTCACATGTACTATCCTATCCATACTTGTACACCTCCCACTCCAATGCCTCATAGACTCCCATACCCCTTTGTTATCTAAGATATAGTGATCCATATCAACTCTCACTCATCACTGTAACACTCTCTCATCGAACATGTTCCATGGTGTGACACTCTATCAATTCAGTCTACACACCGCTACTCTGTGTCTGTTCCACGCACGCTTATCCCTGTCCACAGTTCCCTCTGTGTTCAGCACAACCTCTCACAGTCACTGTCTCAGACTCTTAGCACGCTCCTCTCGTACATCTGAACACTACACGTGTCCTCACATATGTGATACTACTACTCTCACATACCAATACCTGTCTCCAATCTACATCACTGCCACTAATTCTTCTCTCATCCCTCTACACTCTTACTTCTGTGTCTCTCACCAGTACATCACAAAGAATCAGATACATTGCATCGCTGTGATTCATCGCTCTGTAGTACCCAATCATGTATGCCCTGTGATCTTATACAGTCAATCCATAGCACTACTGAGTCTATCAACTACACTTGTGACATACTGTTAAGAGTATCATCTATAACATTATTCAATGCACCAGTACATACAACTAACGCACTAATCTCTCGCACTCATGTTGGCTCTCCTCTCTTCCTCTAAAGAACTATCACACACCTATGAGACCTACTAGAGACCCCCAGTGCTCCGATAAACTAATCCATTGACACTCGTCACATAGAAGCAAGGAATACTAGTGATCTACAACATCCCTAGTGTCATGTGTGTATTGTCTATCATATAATGAGAGTGTCTACACAACGATCTCCATCAAATCCACTCATGCCTGTCTACCACTACCACACTACATCTCGTTATCCTACATGTATTGACAATACCATATACCACTCATACGCCCAACAGATGCTACCCCTTCCTCTCTCTTCTGACACCTACCATGACTCGTCTACGCTCTGTCTTACATACTATAATTGCTAGAACGTCTCTCTAGCACGCCTCAAAACTACCTCTCCTCCGTACCTAAATACACACACTCTCATCCTGCTCATCCTATCCAACCAACAGTATCATATATCCACACGATGTTTTCAGTGTGTGGATAGATAAAACTACCATACATACAGCTACAAGAGACATAAATCACGTATCTCAGATGAATTCAAAGTCGATGTGTAACATACTCCTGTACTTATTCTCCAAGTCATCGTCATCAATAGCCAACAATTGCTGTATACAATGACTTCCGCTTCCTCCCTCAACGACTCTATCACATGTTCCTCCAAACCTGTGCCTAACACGCGCTCATGAAAACTGACAACACACATTGAATACCTAAGTGTTCACATCTAGAAAACACCAGAAGAAATATAGAGGTAGTGAGATAGAGATAGTAAACACCTATGATTTTATCTCTCCTCCTAATTCTGACAACTCACATAAGTTATACGCTGTCTCCCTAGATGTCTGTCCCTACACGACTCAACCCCTCCAGATAAGTAGAGTGTGGTGTCCCGTGTGGTTGTTTACTGCCCAATCGCCTGCTATAATACACTACATCCTCCTCATATACTCATCACATTACTACTCTCTCACACTTCCTACACGTATGTGTCCAAAGATTAATATTACAGTAAAAATAATTGTTAATTTCAACAAAGAACAACTCTTTCTTACTCTGAGAGAGATCAAAAAAAATACCATTCAAAAAAACCATATACGCATCAAACCATCAAATATGTTCTCGACTCCTCGGTTAGATCTCTATCGTAGTCCTCAACTCCATTACAAGTAACCCTCTACAAACTAAGTACCATGTGACTATGTCTGACATCGTGTATAGTCAAAATAACGACCACTCAGTCGCACTATACCCTTGTCTAGTGTCCAAGACACAAAGACACATGGTGTCCCTATCCTCGTCTCCCATTCACCGTTGTGACCATATATGACTCCTCTTGTATCCTAAAATAACATCTTCACCCTCATACATATAAATCTTGCCCCGCTCATATGCAGTGTGAGCAGTTGTCAACTCATAAAGTGCCCAATAGTGCTCTTGAGTCCATCCCTCGAACATCATCGATTCATGTGTCTATATATGTCTGTGTTCAGCATAGAGTCCTCACGATGCTACCTCAATGTTGTCATCTGTGTATACCTCTGTCTAGACGTTATCTATGTATCACTAACAACTAATCTCTTACTGACCTTTCACAGAAGATATCCTAGTGTGACCAGACAAATCAAGAAATGACACACTGTCATGTGACCTACTCAATCAGCACACATGTCTAGTCTAATCCCCAGTCTATGTACCACCGTAGACACTCTAATACAGATACTCTCAAGCTAACAGTCACCACTCTACCACATCGTGTCACACACATGCACACCACTCCTATGTCTCCTCTCTAGTATACTTACAGATCCACGATGTCTATACGGTCTCACGCTAAACACAACAGCTCATTCTCACACAGACTAGAGTGTCATACTCACCTAGACACCCTGCTGCTCCTACTCGATTATGCTTCATCTCGCTCTCGCTACTCAGTATACTGTTCTACTCTATATAAACTCATACCGTACGACTGCGCATAATGCTCAATTCATCGTTCAGCACTCTGATCTACAGGAAGCAATCCTATCGCATAAACTCGAACCAAGATCACCAATCCTATATCACTCATCTCTACTGTTAGACCTGCTACGTCTCTCGCACCTATACAGATCCTCTGCTGATGTCAACCATACACTATGCCGACCATCACACCATGACACATAGTGACATCTCACGTATAGACCACACGCCATTTCGTCTCCTCATCACATACTCTTCACCCCGTGACACATATAGTTAACACACTCCGCACTCAATCCCTCACACTCCCATCCGTTATATTCAATAACTCTAGTTCACGCGTCCTATTAGACTCCTACCATGTGTGTACAAACAACATAACACTCCCAGATCTGAGATTAGAATAGTCTATGATCATAATAGTCTCCTCCACCTTGCTAAGAGATGTGTAACCACTTTACCTCTAATACACACTTCTCTAGTGACTCTCACTGACTGTCTATACTTTCCACCACCACCTCTACTACTCTCACTGTCCATCCCGATGCCACCTAGAGATATATAACCTTGATAGAGAGACAGTAGATATATACTATATAGTCTCACACCTTAGACAATTAGAGGAATCCCCCAATATCAATGTCCACCACCCATGTCTCCCGAGATTCCCTCTACCTTCTGACACCACCACGTCAGAGACTCGATACTAATACGCCACAAGACTCCACCTCAACTACCCTCTATTCCCTCTATCCTAATCCTGTTGTACTTAACACTCAACTCCGCCAGTAACTCTGTGCTACCTCTGAACTCTATACTATATACCATGCAGTCAATCCACAACACTACACACCTAAGTTGTCCAGTGCTCACAAGTCACACACCCTGTTATACTCCGCCCCTACGAGATCTCACACGACCACCTCTATCCATCCGTGTGTGACTGGTATCCTCGATCGTGTATAACCCTCTCATATCCACAATAACTACTATCTCTGCACTCTCATCTTCTTCTCCTACACACCAATATCCTCACACACTAGCGCTCCCACAATCACTATCCATCAGTGAGTGTGCTCTCTCTCCGCACCCACAATATCTTAGACTGTGATCGTAAGCTCCTCTACTAATGACTCTCTCCCTCCCACAACTAACTATCTATAAGACTGTGACGACACTTCGTTTTAGTGCAATACTAAATACCACCACTATGAAGTGTACATGCAATCTCCCATGATTAAATCTCAGACTGACCATCATCTAAGATAGACGCAACTCTGTAGTCTAACACCTTCGTCGAAACTAACGAACTTCATATCATTACACCTAAAATCACGTATCGCACCTATCTGAATTACACTAAGCCACAACATATAGTCTCATCTGTACTCTTGCCACCTCTTGTGTTCGTACTGCTCAAATCTCCATACTATACAGTGCATAAGTCTAAACATGTTGTACTGATCATGAGTCAGTTGGTGCTTGATATATATGATCAGTAGTCTACTCTCTCTCACGTCGTTCCTCGCCTATCCAAAGTATGTCAATCACTTAATCTATAGATATCATATCTCTTGCTACATCTCCACAGCCTGTGTGATCTACATCACCTCAATCCAACTGAATATCACACCTCTCTCTCATAATCCTTCGAACCATGCCCTACATGACTATGTGCCTCCTATACGACACCATCTCTAAAACTTCTATATCTGAAAGTGCATCTCATCTAACCTAATAACCCATCTTACTCGCATACACCTCTGACATCAACTACATTACAAGACTTCTATGATGTCTACTCTCCTCTTCATAGTCCTTCAAACCTCTGTACCACTCACACCAGCACTCATCCTAGTATAAACTATCTAGAGCCATGTGCTGCGTCATCACTACACATTCATCTACTCACACAACAACACATACTGTGTTACACTACTATATGTACATCTCCAATAGATCCTCTCGTACAACGCACAATTGATCTAATTAATATAGACACTAACATTGAGTGACATTCAAAACTCCACATATACTCGCACCAGCCGCTCACTACACTACTATCCCACTCGCCAAACAGTAGTATAGATTGAAAGACTCATAATCCTCCCTCTATCGCCATCACCCTCCTACCTATGAAATCCAACTACAATGACTCGTTGTCCACACGTACATCCTCTATACCTATCTAACAGTCAACCCCTCACAGTCTAGTGTGTCACGCGACATCCTTCTTCTCACTCATGCTAATATGTGATCATATGACTAGACACTAACCTAAATGTCTCCACTCTCCACCCTGAAGTATTATGACTCCATCACACCCAATTTCTCACCTTCATATCCTGTGTGTCACTTGACATCATCTCTATAGCGATATCATGTGTACACTACCTAATACTCCTTCTCAAATCGTGACAAGTTAGATCTACCAGATCACCCATACATCGAGACTAGAGATAGATGTCGCCTCTCTACTTAACTCGCACACTATGCGTGTGATTATCAGTGTACAATATCATCATAGTCACATCTCCTCACACCACCATCAGGCCAAGCAGAAGCACTATCTGTATTCTCTCTATATCCTTCATTGTCTACTGTCACAGTCACTCACTTATATCAGTGCGCCACATACAAAACCACTATTCACCAACGCCACATAGCATGACTACTCACTACCAATCTGAATATGTCTTGTCTATAAACCTTCTAAGTACTTTTCATCTCTTCACATGGTGCCGACATCATATCCTTCAATCCTCATGTCATCAGAACCGCAAATGCCTGATCTATCATTTACATCGAACTCTTAATCACGTAGTTATAACAATGTACGATGGTGTGTACCACGTCACCATATCTCATATAGAATCCTGAGAATAAGAAAGTCTTCACGTGCTCGCTTGTCATATTACCTCATCTCGATCTCTCTCCTTCATACTCCGCAGAAGAAGACAAATTCCGTAATTTTTCGCGCTCTATCTCCGCTCTTTGCAGTATGAAGCCTACGGATTGCTCGACATCTCATTCTCTAAATCCTATTTACAAATTTAGACTTCCTATAGATTCTCTTCATCTAGAATAATTAGAGTCTCTCCATCTATATTGTATGATAGATTGTAAGCAAGTTATTACACAAATCCTCTTATACTCTCAAAAAGAAGTATAACTTTCCGCAAGTTACCTTTATTTCCTCTAACCTCTTCTTATCCGCACATCGCCTCATTTCGCACTCAAATTCTCGCGCGCATCTATTTTATCCTACACCACGTGTGTATCACTGTCCTGCAGAATGTTTTCTAGACTATTATCATGTCAGTTCACTAAAAGAACTAACTCACACTGATACACGCTCACTAGAGCTCTGTGAAAAGCAATGACAATATCAGTCATTCACACCAATTCACACTCTACTAATCTTCAAATCAACATTCTGAAATACAAGACTCAAACGTCCATCACAATCCACCTTCGACTCAATCTAATCATCAGATATATATATCACAAACATTGCACATACACTCATGCTATCATACTAGTGTCTGTCTGATGTTTCACTATCGATGCTAACACCAGAGAGATAGAGATTTCCTCCTAGATGAACTATTGTTGTACAATGCAACAGTCTCACACTCACTCATCGCAATACTCAATAGATGTTCAATACATCTCTCCATCACATCGACACACAATTGCCTGTACGTCCTATACTCATCTACTAGTACTCTCACAGATAAATATCTCACTCTTAGTCGCACTATAAGCACAGAGAACTCACTGACTAGTCAATGTACTGTTCTCTATCTCAACTAGAGATGATCTCGTCCTCTCCTACTGATCACCTTAAAGACCTAACACGGATGAAATGTACCAATATAGCCTGAATACACACTCATCAGCTCACACACACCACTGTTCTCCTGTCTCTTAAACTAATACTAAACTTTCCTAGTCTAGTCGCCATCCCTTCCACATTGTCATGCTACCTCATCGTTCCCACACCCCCCTGTCCCTTACTCATAACTACCTTGTCTATTGTATCTCTTACACTCGTCGCCTCCACATCACATGAGAGATATCACTCCACTCACGTAATTACTTACTCTTTCACTACCCCCCACTGTCCCCTTCCCACTCCTTCTTGTAGCTAGATCTGTCTATCTCCCACCAGAGACTCCTCGTCGTGATATAGTACTCTTCTGAAATCCAACTCAGCTTTTGCATGCGATAGCACTACCGCGCATATCTCATCCAGTTTCATCAGCTCTCTCCGGTCCAATACACCATACTCATACTGACCAACATTCGACAGCTAGTCTAGACTCATTATCTCAACTCTATCACGCATACAGCATTTATCCCAAATGTGTTGTCTAGTCTTGACAATCTAAGACCTATAAGTATCTGTACATGTGTGCCATCCTCATACGTATATTCTACAGCTCTACTTCTCCGTTGACGTCAACTCATAGTGCTCAATTCAGTATCACACACCTCCGTCCTTCTCCTCGTACACGTTCCTCCTCGTACACGCCCTCCACTGAATCATGACATGTATCAGTCACCCATAATTCCCTAAGTCAGCTCACTTATTCTCATCCCCCACATACAATTAATCATACTTTCATGGCTGTGACTCCCGTCTATGTCTATCTTATCCATACTCCACTCTCATACTCAACTACCTCTAACTACACTCCGTATATAGTGTCTCTCTTCTGAGTGTCCTCTTGTTGTCTCCATACCATAGAAATATCACTCGTGCAGACCTCTCCTCCACTCCCGTCAATTGTCAGATCGCAATACGATAACTACCTCATGACACGCCACCTCGATCGTCTGACAGCTCACCTCATAGCTTCATACATACGCACCATCCTCCTGAATCATGAATACCAGAGATCTCGCTAGCTCACAAATCACCAACTCTCTTCTGAATTCTCACTAACTCAACGTAGCTCAGTCCCGCTCCCACCCAGCATATCTACTGTCGTCATACCATCAAGATCTCATAAAACTACTCAGAAGTGTTCTAATCCGCTCTATGTGTCACCCTCTCACTGTAAATGTATCCCATCGTGTCTCTCAACAGAAACGACGATTCATATCCGTCACTAGTTCTCTCCGTCTGTGTATAGTGACACTCTCACACCCTGTATCCATGTCGTACCTATGTACCTCTCTGTGACACTCAATCGCTTACGTGAAACCCCATTCAGACCATAGAACGTTCATGACTGTCCTATCCGAGTCACTTCACATGTGCAGTAATGAGACGTTGTCTATACGCACAGTAAACCCCCATATCCGCACCGTCTGATGCTTGGTACACGAACACACTCGCACGTGTATCATGTTGTCACTCTATCGTCTTATCGCTTCTGTCAAGCTAACTCTGCTTGCTCAGATACAATGTACACTGTCACTCACTATCTACTCCATAATCACCTTAGTACCCATCCTATTGTGTGACATATACACATCTCCATCACCATCTCCTCACACACCTGATACTAAGCCCGTCTCCTCTTCCGCGTGTACACCCTCCATCCCGTCCACCTCATGTGTGTTGTGTCCCTATAATACCAGTCACTTACTTCTCCCTCTCCAATGAAAGATGTCCCTACTACTCGCTATAACATATGAAGAGTCTTGTACATCTATTCCTGCATCACGTCAACTGACCAGTATACTTGTCTGCACCACACTGTGTGCACCATAGTCTGATGAATACCTCTCTACTCTGCTATCACATACCATCATATCAAGACCAGGCCCCCACTCACTCACATTGTGTACTAGTGTGAGTGATTCGTCTAGATGTCCCGCACTCTCTGTGTAATAGAGACATCTCCCCTCTCACCAATCGTCCAAATGAACTGATAAGACTGCATGAGTACAGAAATACAGTTGATCACATACACTCTCATGTGGTGTGTCTCGCATCCCTCTAACTTCTAATCTTCTCTCATCCATTCCACACTCTCTGCCACTCAACTCTCCGCTATCTAAGTTTCTCTGTGTGCAAATTTACATCTCCTCTGACATCTTGCTAGTAACTGTGTCCTCCCTACTTACTCTCCTCTCTAGTTGCCTAAAACTCCACAAAACAACCTTATCATCCACACCTCATTCATCTTCGTGTGAAAACTCAAGTGTGACGGCACTCGCACGCCTCCTAATGTCAACAGCTCAACCATATGCCCACCACTCTGCGATAGTGGAGGTGACTAACCTCTTCCTATCCATCACCAGATTCATCTCACTATCTAATAGCATAACATACAAACCACCTCTCACCTCCTAGCTGTTCAGTGCCTGTGACTCACTAATACCGCCATTGATCTCTATCTCACTATCACATAGTATCTCACGCCATCCACATGTGACCAGACGTTCATCAGACCTGTAGAACTAGTCACCACTACACTCATCTCAAGCACTCAGACCCACCTACTATCACATCCCCCTCTCTCTGTTACTACTCTACCACAATTAATAATACACATTGATCTCAGTCCTGAAGCTGTGCTTTGTACTCTGTACTATACTACCTCTATATCCGTGACTCACTCATCTCTCCACACTCACCTATTATGCACCCAGCAATGTACCACTCTACAACACCCTCCATACTCTACATATCAAAATCTACTATATCATCGCACTCGCTGAATAGTCCCCGACCGTATAGTCCATAACACCGTCTAACCCTCCTCCCCACTGTAGAACGATCTAGTCCATCTAATCTCTATCACACATTCCTCCATACTCCTTATCATCAACCTCTTAATTCTCCCACATACTAGTACTTTGTGTGTGTATCCATTAAGATTACCTGCGCTTGTCTTGTGTGTGTGTGTTTAACGAAAACCACATACCCAAGTGTCCCCACTCCAGAGACTATATACTACCTAGTTAGTCATCCTATGTTGTCTAGTAGAAGACTGAGCCTGATGTGTTCTCACAGGCCGCCATCTAGATCTCGCGCATTGTGATATCATTCCGCTAACTGTTAGTCATACACGTGTGTCCCTGAACTCTATCCGATACACACTACCAATCTGTACCCATATACATTGTGATCTATCATCACTCCTATGCCACACTCTACAAAGTATCTCTAGACTGTGTGTTTATACTAAACACTTAGAGACCACACATTATATACTCACATATTACATACATGTCTCTATATATCATCTACTCAATACCAACTCACCTCTCTCTCTAACTCTACTCTGCCACAAGACTAACTCACCATACATTGTGTTCAATACTATATGTGCTCATAACCAGCGGTCTTCTCACCCCCTACTACTTCTCTCTGACTTCCAGAGCCTATACACTGTCTCATCTAATGCTCTCCTCACCCACATAGAGGATAGTGCAGATCCAACTTCGATCCTCTGTCTACAACTTCTACATAAGATCCATGTCAACCCCCACCGTACCGTGTGTTCCGCATCCGTCTTAACACCCCTGCCTCTTGCCACGCACACATCGTCCATACACCTGTGTCTCTGCACAAATATATCTACTCTCTCTTCACCTACTACCATATTGCTGAACTCCAAATGTTGTGTCAAACACATCTCTCTCTGTACACATCCAATCACTCGCGACATAGTGAAATGTGTGCACTTCTCGTGAACTGATGTCCGTCTCCATGTTGTAAAACGTGTGTAACTATACAGCACACCCATAAACACGCCAATCTGTCACTGCTATGTAGCTTGTACAATTATACATCTCTCCAGTGATGATCCTGTGTCTCTCCTACTTCTCCACCTCCGCCCACAACCCGTCTATCCTTCTCTCAACCTTCTCATGATCTCACTCTTGATATAAGTCTCATCTCAGCACACCTATAGTCCACATTAAAATATTAACGCAACCGCTACCACAAGTGCTACGATAGATCTTCTCTCCCTCCCTCGCTCGTCTGTCCTGCTTCCGTGTCATGCCCAAGAGAGTGCCGCCTCTACATAACTCACACCCAGTGTATCATAATCCACTACAACCCCCTAGTGCATTTAAGTCTGTCAATCACTAACACAGTATTGTTGAGTGCATACATTCACTGACACCACATTCCCCCCGACTCCTCTATCTCTCACACCTCTCTTCTAAAAGATCTACCTACCCTCCTAAATGACTCCCACATAAAACACAGACTATCACGCATATACTACACATAAATCCATAAGAAATGTGTTCTATGGCAGCCTCATAGAGTGTGTACTTGACTAGTTACTATAAACATAGTAATATACGATCTCCAATCCAAGTGAAGACTCCTCGTCATTATCCTCATATATACACCCATAGTGACGCATGTCTCTCACATAGATCTTTGCATCACTCTACTGTCGCGTCCACTGTCTGCTACTACTCAACCTCTTGTATCACTAAATGTCCCTACAGCCACGTGTCTACTAAATAACTAGACGTGTCCACAACACGTCTTTTGTCATCTCACAACTCCGCTCAGATAACTCCTCCTAAACGCACTACACCATAGAATGTACCAATACAGACATCTCACCTCTATCCCAGTCAGTATCTACTGTATGCCTTACCCCTATCTCTACAGAGACTCCATAACATCGTGCCTCACTCATAACCCTCCTCTCAATCTCCTCTCTCGCGCACTAACACATCTACCACACACGCTACTGACACTCACCTAGACAACATCTCCTAAGACTTCACGTCACGTGTCCACCTCCCCTACGAAAATTCCAATGTCTGATATACGCCGTGTATGCTATCCGCACTCCTTCGTCCTCTCCTTCTCTGTACCTCCTTCACGTACCACCATCCCATTGAGAGATCCCTAATCACTAGACCTCCACCACTGATCACCTGTACTCTCACCAGAGATACTATACTCTACCCCATCACCATCTAGATCTGTGCTATTCATAATCATATAGACTGTGGCTCATGCAATGTGTCTTACAATGTACCCATATCTACACCTAGACGAGTTCCCTCCTAACTCTATAGTCACAGGTCTGCACTGCCAGTATCAAATGACATACAAATACATCTCGTGCATCTCCGTCCACACAGCACATCCTCGCCCTGCACGTCTGCACCTAAATTGTCAGTGTGCCTACTACTCTCACTCGCAACGTCACCACATGATCGACACTAGTGTCTTCTAGTGTCCCGCCTGCTGTGAGCCTCTATTGCGTGCACACCGAAGATGCGTGCGTGTGATCCGCACCTCACACTCAGCACTATATCACCTAGGCACACAGATACTGAGTAGGCTAATACTCTGTAGATGAGCTATGCGCTAGTGTGCCACTTCGACAAACGTCATATGCATCATACCATAAACTTCAACTTCGTCACCCAATGGTCTGCAAACACACCATCCACAACCCACGCCACAATCTAGTGTGCGTATTCTTAGACCAATTTCCGTGCCTCCCATCCCCGCCTTAGCCCTCTTCCTGTCCTTGAATCCCGCCTGTTTGTAATCGCTAGCGACCAAACACTCACACACCTTACTCCTTGCCAACATATCCGATACGATCTCTCGCGCTGCCCAGCAACCCACGTCATCAACCTACTACTATCTGAACCCAGAATCTACTACATGTCTATAAGATCTCTCTGAACTCACTAGTGCAGAAAACGTAATAAAACTCTCGTCTATAGACACGCCCCACCAGCCCGAGTCCTATAGAGTGTGTAGATGATTGCTTCTAGTGTAGAGTCACACACATACCACTCACACCACCGCGCATCGTGCACATCCAAATACACTCGCGTCTGTACCATCTCATAAGTGAGTTAGTACTCCAACACTCTCTCCACCTCGCCCTATGTCTTCAACTGTAGCTCATGAACACACTGTGTCAACTCAGTGCATTCTACTGTGTGTGTAAAACTCCACTCTCATCCTCCATATTCACCTATAACAATCACGTTGCTCCTAGAAATGTGACCCTTCAACACCATCCGACCGTCACTCTCACAACGTGACCATTCGAATCATAAAGTGCTTGTGACTTCAACATAAACAGCCTACCATTGATTAGAAACATGCCATATCACTCCAGTACCACAGTCTCAAATCTGGACTCATATCTAACAACTATGCTGTGCCTCAGTAACATCACACTTGACGACACTTAGTCTACACTTGTGCGCCTCTCTGTGATCCATCCTCATGCTCTCAACTCCTCATAGTCTGATGACAGCGTCCCGCCATCACACACATTGTCATTATCTAAACCCAAACAACCACCTCGACTCCCTCCTGTACACCACGTGTCCCTCAATTATATTCCATCATAATGCCCACCCAACTACTCCCTAACCAATGACTCATGTCTATTTCTAAAATGTCAATTCACACACATGCGTCAACTAAACCTCCGTCTCCCAACGCCAACTTACTATCAACTTCAACCACACAACTCCCGATCCTCACACACCTTCTCATAAGTATATCAATGTGTATACCTATTTACATATCAGGATTGGTATGCATCTATCTCCAGTCCAGACCATCCATCCACAATAGATCCTGACCGCTATACACACCCAACACACTGAGATAGTTACACATTAGACATGTCTCCAATGCTTCTACCTCCATTGTGCACTCTATCAGCATATCCTCACTGTGTCCTTCCTCCCTATCAATTGTGTCACTGCCACTGATGTCAGTGCCCTACACCAGAAAGCTCGATGGTCTCATTCCACACACGCGACTCACTGTCATATCTAGATATCAGAATACGTAACACTGTCTGATCTCTACCAGATAGACAGATCTACATCACTCTAGTGACATCTGTCTCTTACAGTGCAGAGTTGTCGTGAGTAATCGCCAGCACCCCGTCTGCCTACACATCTATACACTGACTTCGATATGGCTAAATCTTATGTACCTGTCTATCTACCAGTCCCAGCTAACATGCCACAAAGATCCTACCCAACACCATACTCAGACAGTCACACACCCTACTACTATTATATGTCACTCGTGTGCCTAAGACCATCAAACTCTTCCCTAGATAGACCTTGCTCTCGAGCCCATGCTCTGACAGCGTCTAGAGATCCATCTGATATGCAAGCGTCGAATTACTTGTCCATAAGGTCGCAAGTCATATGTCCCACTGGTCCCCCGACGCTCATCTTGTGACATGACTTAAGACAAAGACTTGTGCTGGTAGAATCCACGCATCACGACCCAGAGACCTAACGAAGCTCCAATGTCATAACTGTCTGAGAGATCTCCGAGACTGTAAGTGTCCTGATGTCATAAACACAATCTGTCACACAATACTCTTCCCTTGCACTGAGACAAATAGATGTCTCTCCCCTGCAGCTCCACTACGCATCTCCTCTCTCCTCGCCGCGTATCACACTCACCACAGACACAGCGACCGATCAACGATCTCTAGTAAAGCTCGCATAAGATCTGAACTCAATGCACTACATCTCGCTACTATCGTTCTCATATCAACACGCACGCATCGCACCCATTCTGAGAGAAGCCTATTCGCACGTCGACTTTCACAGTCCCCACGCCTCTCACCAAATACAGAGTGTGTACATTGACCCAGACTCTCTAGCGAGCCGCTAGAGATCATATAAGATCGCCATTATCTCTGCTCTAGAATGTGCCTACGTGCGCGTCGCGTAATCCCGTCTCCGCGCAGCAGTACCAGACCGTCAATGACAGTTAAATGAGTCTGTGTCTCTAGAAATAAGACCTCATCAGTGCTCCCCATCCACAACATTGCAGAACAATAATCAATTACCCCCTAAGCCGTCGTCACGCCTGGATAGCAAAACGACCTCTCAATCTCACTGTGCCGTGTTATAGTGGACAGTCGTGTCCGCGACACGCTGAAAGTATCTCCTACATGACAAACACGCTTGTGCCCTAAGTGTCCCGATCGTCACATCGTGCGCTCCTAGACGCAGAATTCTACGCTCGTAATGAATCTGTAGAGAAATCCTCTGTGCAGTTCCTTGAGACTCTCCATGTTCCTACGGAACTGCCATCTCTCTGTTTAAGAGTATATCTGCTTAGACTTCTACTCTGTAGTCGCTGCTTCGCATCTTCTGCCCGACAAGACCACTCATATAGTCGCGATAGTGTAAGCAGCGACACATACGTCAACGGTGGATGTCTGAATTATGGCGCAGTCATATGTGAGTAGTCGGTTATAAATAAACTGAGGGCGCTCGATCAGATCAGACTCGGCTGAATATGTATACTCCGCATGCTCGCCGCTGAGACGCTTCTGCTCACTACGAAGAAATCTCTATGATGACGTCGACTATATCATATCAAGCGCTCTCCAGCAGTGCAGAGCTCATCTACGGGCTGCTCTGGCCGCAAGTGAGACCTTAGTCAATGTGAATCGAGCGACCTTTTGCTTGTCTCGGGTTCTGTAGCGGCTATATGTCACTGGTTGCAGATGACAGAATGACCCATCGCACTACTCAACCACATGCGTCACGCTCTTCTCGCAGAAGTCCACTCTCGACGTACTTTGTGTGGTTTGAATTAGCTCTTGTCCTCTTCTTCACAACTTTGAAAAATCTTGTACCGTATAAGCTGCGTAGCTCAGCAGATGGCAGCTAGAAGACGTTGAACGCAAGAAGACCGATTTTTCAAGTATACACTAGTGTGAGTTGACGTGTGTGTTAAGAGACAGATAGATTAAGTCGGAAGACGGACCGAGGCCGAGTAGTAGAGGCGACTTTATGGAGGTGAGCCAGATGCCATCTTATGAGGATAATAAAAATACATTCGGGGTGGACAACAATGGGAAACATAATTTAAAGCAGTCTCACCCTTATTTTTTCGGTGTGCAAGGCCAGAATGTAGAATGAGAAGAGGACTATTGTGATTATTTATTTTCACATTTCTTGGTGACCTTACATCGGTAAAAATTAGAAGACATTTTTGGTTAGCTTCTAAAGGATTTGACATGGTTTTGGAGCAAATTCTTGTTTCAGAAATTTATTGTTCCAATCAAGTAGCATCTGAGGAAAACATGCTGTAGCAGAGATATTCAAAGTCAGCATGCACCTGTAAGAGTTTATCCACTTAAAGCCCAAAGATTTAAATTGAGATAGTACTTAAGTAAGCTAAAGCAATAGTATCCAAAATGTAGCCAGAAATATATATATATATATATATATATATATATATATATATATATATATATATATATATATATATATATATACACACACACTCACAATAAACTGACGACGAACAGTGCGAAACTAGTAACTAACTAGCCTGAGCGCTTTCGACTCTTAATGAGTCTTTTTCAAAGGCAAATATAAAACATATATAAAACAAACAAATAAACACAAAAACGTTGTGTTTGTGGACTTCTACATGTCTGTCTCCACATGGGGTAAAACTACAAATACAAACAGCTTGTATAGACTTGTTGCGGATACTGAAATCTGTATAATTCCATAAAAGTCTACAAGCCAAAGCGACATCTAGTTTTACTTTTTTGCACATATATGTAACACAGATTATATCCAGGATATTTGATTCTTTACCGGTTTTTCTGATAGTAGAAATTGAAGTATACTAAGAAGATTTAGAAAAAGTTGAATTCTACTAGTGCATAGTTTTCTTTTTCTAGTCTTCTTGGTTTAGACCGCTTGGTTTCAATGTTCTAAGGCGGCGTATCCTGTATGATTCCTTTTCCTTCCTGGTTTCGGAACTCCGTGGTTGTTAGCAATAGCGGTGTGTTATATCACTGAAAGCGTGGCCAGAGGAGGAGAAGTGTTCTACGACCGGGCTTCTGTACAGCTTTTTTGTCATCCAATCAGATCTATGAAGGTTTATCCTTTTGTGTAGCTTTTCAGTTTCTCCGACGTACTGAAGGCAACAGGTCTTATATGTGATTAGATAAATCACATTCTCTATCTTGTACGTTTTGTTTGGACCATGTATGTTTAGTTTTTCATTAGTCAATTTGTTAGTGAATGACCTGGTCTCTATCATATGTTGACAGATTTTGCATCTTTTATCGCCACAGGGTCCAGATTGACTAGGTTGGTTTTGACTAGCGATTGGCGTTAGCTTTGCCCTGACTAAGATGTTTTTTAGGTTTTGTGGTCTCCGGTAGGCTACTACAGGTTTGTTCGGAAGTATTAGGTTTAGTATGTCCGACGATTGCACGGTGGGCTAGTGTTTTGCGATGATTTTACCTACTTTGGGGTTGTCTGGGTGATACGTCAGGATAAATGGTATCCTATCAGCCTTTTCTTTCTGTCCATATTTGAGTAGATCATAACGGGTTGTTTGTTTAACAAGTTTATACAGGCTGTTTGTCTTTATAGTTTTAACCCATGTGGAGACAGCCATGTAGAGGTCCACAAACACAACGTTTGTGTGTTTGTTTGTTTTATATATGTTTTCTATTTATCTTGGAAAAGACTCATTAAGAGTCGAAAGCGCTCAGGCTAGTTAGTTACTAGTTTCGCACTGTTCGTCGTCAGTTTATTGTATTTTACTTAATCAATCTCTGATACACGTGATCCCTCGTTGGATATTGCACAGCAATGTTTGATAAGCACTGGCAAGACAGTCAAACACTCCATGACGGTTATGTTTATACGCCAAATCAATGAACAAGATATATAAACTAATAATTTTCAGAAAGAAAAATTTCATTAAAATAGTTCGGAATGAGTTCTGTAAAACTGTAAAACTAGTGTATGAGGATGAAGGCAAGAATGAACAAAAATATTACACTCGCAGTCGAAATGATTCATACATTGGAGAAAACGATTATCAGTTATCAGTTTTGTAAATTACTGTGAAAAAAGTACAAATAAGATTAAAGTTCATTAAGTTCTTCTGGATTAGTTCCATAAAGATATTTATTACTAAATTAGATCTTGTAACAGCCCACGATATGTTGTTGATGGTATGGAGTGTTATAAGATGTGGTATTAACATGTTACTCAACAAAAGCACCAAAGTAAACAATAAATAATATGTAGACAGAAAGTGTCAGTTAAATCTGATGGAAGAAAAATAAATAAATAAATAAATAAATAAATAAGTAAATAAATAAATAAATAAATAAATAAATAAATAAAAATAACTAAATAAATAAAATAAGAATTCTGACCGTCAAGAGATTAAAAAATTTGATGGGTAAAATAACTTTGTGGATATATTGGATGAGTATTATTCGCCTGTTACATTGGTGAAATGGATTCGAATATTCCATTACACTTGCATGACCGTTTCATTAATTACTCATTAGCTCAGGAGAAGCATATTCCAGACAAAAATTGTTATCTACATTGTAGAAGAAGTTAACAGATTTTTACAAGGGTTCAAAGCCAACTATAACAAACATAATGTGCACATCAAACAGAACAAAGAAAAATACTTAACTCACAACATAAACTGGGGTACGGACTTCAGATAAGATCCAACACGTAATATGATACCCATTTGAAAAAAACAAGAACCATTGCTAAAACACTACACATAATTTGACACATTTAGAATGTGTCCATATGCAAATAAATACTTGTTTGTAAATGCTAGAAGGATCTCCGATATGGAGCCAGAATATTTGCTTTGGATTATTTGGTGTTAGTTTAAGTAACAAAAACAATAATTTAATTCAACCAATTTACGGTGGATTTACAATGGCTATTGTGAGAAGTTTCTGTCAAGCTGAAAAAAACACAAAGTGATAGACTTAGATAAAACACTGACACCGAATTATGATTTTCTACATCAAGAAGAAATACTAATGTACTAACACGAAAGATGGCATCAACGTTTATGACACCAGTAACTATTTCAGAGTGAGCATATTGGTATGTCACAATGGACAAAATAATACCTGGCCTTTTCTTCCTTGGTTTAATATAGATCGAGTCCGAAAGAAAGTTTGTAAAGAAACTGAGACACTTTAAAGAGGACATATTTGAAATACGGAGTGTGCAGACACTTATTATTTATTTGCAAGGAAAATTACCATGCAATGAATGTATTCTGGTCATACAATCACCAAATATCAAAATGAACAAAGAAGCATTACCTATGTACGGCAATAGGCATTTGTTTTGGATGACAATATAAACACGAAATCGTTTCTGTTCTGAAATGGCAGCTCTGTTTGCATTAAAAGTTAATTCCTTTCTTCCTGTTTCTAAGCATTTACAAATTCTTTTTTTTTTAAATCGGGAATAGCGTTTTACTGAAACGATATTTTTATACCGTTTTGTCCATGCCGTTCACCACTGAGCAAAATGAAAGTACTTTGTCTGAAATCTTTGTTTACAGAGTTGTTCTATAATAAAGACCACACGTACTGACAGTTCAAAAGTTTGATGTAGTAGGTTGCCTTTGCTTAGGGTTTTGATTTCAAGGTTGCAACATATTTGGCTCATGTAACCATACCAAACATGTGGCCAGTTTTTATTTAATTACTTTAAATGTTAGCCTGAATAAAATAAAACTGACAAAATTTACATTTTGCAAGCATCTGCATTTTGGTTTCTTTATCTGCAGGTGTATACGTTGTTGAACATTGCTAAAGTGCAATTCGTTATCGTGTGTTCCTCTCGAAACCAACCCAGATGAGGAATATTAGTGTAAAAGCATTTTACACTAATTTTACTAATGTCTGTGCAATTTTGTTAATCATCAAAGAAATATTAAGTGGCTTGAAAAATCTGTTGTGTCGAGAGAAAACCATGAGTGAACGGTTGTCCAAGATTAAAAATCTTAAGTAAACTGTTGTATGGAGAGAAAACCTTGAGTAAATTGTTGTCTCGAGAGAAAAATCCCAAATAACTATATTTTTCAGAATGTCTTCACATTTTCTTTTAGACGTTTTTTGTGGCTGTGATCAAAACCTTTCTGGATTGCGTTATTCACTATCTTTGGCACATTATCAACCGTCTGTTCAGGTTTATTGTGGGAGAATAAAATATTAAGATTGATCAATGCTGTATTAGCTTTAGTGCCAATAATTATTTCCATGTTAATATAATCATACATGAAAGCTTTTCCGTTATGTACGTGTTACATACCAACTGAGCGATTCATTCCAAGGTAATCCTGCCACTTTCTAGCTGAATACCATCAAGATTTATGCCTTAGTTACAACCTGCTTTCAATTCTGAAGCTTTTGCTAGGTTAAATTATAAATGCTACAGAAGGGCGCAAAGAACAATGATATATTAGGATAATACATTCAAGTGGTATTCAAAACAGTTTTCCATTAACAAAATATGTACAGATTATATAACAGTATTTGAACGTTATCCGTATTTGACAGTAACGTTCTCAATTTACCGTTCACAATACGATGTTCTATTCCACTTTTTCCAACAGATGATGTTAACCACACATCTTTACATACTGTAGCCATTCAATGTAAAGTGATCATTAACTCAATAGGATACTTCGATATCTGTCGCAAAGCGTTAATCCAGATTTTTCACCACACTGCTATTAGCATCTCAGTTCACCTGCATCTCAATCACGACGAAGAAAATAGCGAATACAATCGTACTATTTAGATTTAGCTTTGAACTTTTAAAACTATTTAGGCTTTAATGGTGCTCTAGAGTTTGGAATATATATAGTGATGTGCTTAGTTGAGATAATTAACTCTCGGCTGTATATATTTACCGTATGTCGAGATCGTTAGAGTTTTAATGTAAACTAAATTTGGAAGCCACAAACACACATCACACGTGCAACGAATATATACTTGTATTTTACTTGATCATTAGAAGGCTGATTGAAATCTTTCACTTTTGTTTGCATTATTTTTGCCTTTCCATCCGAATTGAAAAATAGTTTAACCATGTTCATTATGATAAATATACTGCACACTAAACCTCGTTTTATCAATCTTTCATTTAAGCAGTCCAAAGGTTGAATTCTGCAGTTCATTTCTTTAAGTATTCCATGATTTTATTGTGCAAAGTTGTGTAGTCTTTAAATTTTCACTAATATCTAATAACTTGAGCAGAGCAATGTATAATGTAAATGCAATAATTGCTACTGTTCCTGCCATTGTCTTTGGGTTTGAATGTAATATAATTTGTAATATAATTTGATGCTATTGCATGATTCTATTTTAAATATCAACCATATCGGTTAGGTTAACATTCCAAGTTCTAATGCAGATTCTAAAATACTGGTTTGTTATCGAAAGTATGTTCATGTTTCGTTAATTATGAAGAGGCTATATTTGTGTTGTTTTTTAACGTCTTTTTCATAAGCAAATCGTTGCCTGTTTTCAATTATCCAGCTCAAAGCGAATGTGAATACTGGGTACAATGTTTGCAGTTACAGCATTCAAATTGATAAAGTTGCGTTTACACATCACCTTATTGTATGAAAATGTCGCAATATTGTGAACTGCAGATAACGTAACGTATTTAGTGAATTCCAAAATGTATGATACTTTCTGGGTGTTGATTCAGTCTCAGAAATATCTGACATCCTTTACATTTCATTATTATACTGTCGCGTTTTTGCAGCCAGTTCAGTTATGGCTTCTAATATGTCCGTTGTAAATATTTTGCTGTAAATCATTGACAACTTTAGAATGTATTTCATCCTGTTTTCTATTTCTTTAGTAATATATTGCACCACAAGAACATTATCTGCTATTTTTCGATCAACGTATTCTATGTCTGTTTTTGGCTGTTCAACCATAGTATGCAACGTGGAATAAAGGTCAATAAATTAACATCTTTTGCTGTCTTGATCTTATTATTTAAGTCAGCAATATATTATTTCGGTGGCCTAGTGGTTATAGCGTCCGCCTTGGATGCGGGTTCAAATCCCGGCCGAGTCATATCAAAGGCTAATAAAGATGTTAATAGCAGATGCCTCGGTAAGCTCTTAATATTGAGAGGTTATTGTTAAGACTGGTCGGCCTGGTATCAGAATAATGTGACTAAATTGGATATGTTGCTATATGTAAGCGGTATGATGCCACAGTGCTAACCATCACTATAGACTGGCTCACTGCAGACATTGCAGCGATATGACTGAAATATTTTTAAAGCCACGTTAAATATCCAAATCACACACATACACACACACGTCAGAAATATATACCCTTTGTTACTGTCACGGATGTAATCATCTTTGACTTAATATTTATTTTGTTTTGTTATTATGGGACTTTTCATTATCTCTGTTAAATTATTATTTTCTGCAACGATTAATGAGTCGTAGTCTTAACTGTGATATATTTTCAATATTGTTAATGATAAAAGTATATGCATTGACAGTTTCGTTCTGTAATTGTTTTTCTAATTGTTTCAGTTGCGGTTGCAAGGTTATACGTGATCTATTTACTTTTCCCCATGTACTTCGCCATATAATTATTTTCTATGTTTATATTGATGCAAATGTAATTCAGTATTAGGTACCGTACCGAATATTTCGCATTCTTGTGCGTTCACATACATCGGACTATAGTTGCTTCTCGCACTAATTTGCATATTCTTTTGTTTATTAATTGTAGGTGTTATTTACTGTTAGATAAGGTTTTGAATTTTCGGAAATTCAATTATCGTGTATCTTAATATTTGTTTTATGTCAGCTTTAAGCTTTCCTTTTAGTTCTGAGAGTTTGTTGTCACCTTCATTACCGTTGTATTCAGTTGCAGCAATTTTGTTGTATCTCCATTTCCTCACTGTGTTTTATTTATCTGTTTGAGAGTATTATCGTCCAAATTCCTACACGATGAATATCATTTGTTTAGTTAAGACAGTCCTTGATTTATTTGCTACAAGCCATCATCGATATAATTACTCTTCTTTGCAGAACGTTTAGTTACATTGTTTTTTCTTTTGTTTATGCTCCATGCATTGTATATTGAAGGACAGATCATTTACTTTATCAAAAACAGTTTGTAACTCTCTCTCTCTCTCTCTCTCTCTCTCTCTCTCTCTCTCTCTCTCTCTGCGCAATATCGTCAGAGTTATTATAAATGTCGCAAAATATAATTATACAAGAACATTGTACACTTTCTCTTTGGACTCTTTTATATATTGATTGAAATGATGCCATAATGTTTTTTCATCTGTTTTTTTATCTTTGATTTTCGACAATTAATAGCACATAGTTGCTTTTAATATTGTCTGTTACTGTTAAAATAGACTGTATAATCGATGTAATTGTTTTGTGCACATACTAGGCAGGTTGAAAATCCTGATACGTTGACTCAATCAAGATATTTCACCTTGTTGATTCTGCCGAAACCTTATGCCATACTGTGCTATATATATTTTTCAATAGTCACCATTGTTCAGGTTTATTATATAATTATGTTAAATACGTCCATATAATGGTTTATATGTTTAAGGTTGTATTTCAGTGATTATTTTATCGCGCTAAATTTATTTATTGTGTTAAATTGGTTGCAGTGAGATAACCAATTTGTTTTATTCAATTAAAACGAAGGATACAAGCAATAGTTTCTTTTACTGGTGTCATCGTTGTTTTTAATCTTACGTTAAACCCAGGCTGGACAAATGTTTCAGAACGGTTTGGCAATTCAAGAGCCATGAACACTCGTAGTATCTACCAAAGGCACAATCACATTTAAATTAGTCTCTTAATATAGGACCAAAAGGCATATTCTCTGTGGCAATAAGTGAATCTAGTCATATCGTTTTATTTGGACATGAAAATAAACAAGAATGTTGAAAATTGTCTTTTGTTGTGCAAATATGTTCAGCCTCCGATTACGCGTCGGCCAGATGGACATACAGCTCTTTCTTAATATATTTTTATAATCAGTTCATTTCCTCTAATGTAGCTCCATTCTAATCTCGTTGATTTTATCCAATCTTTCAATCGTTAGTATCTAAAATATCTTCAACTTAAAGATTAAATTTGATCAATATAGTTGATGTTTATCTGAATAAAATTTAAGCTTTGGAATTTGTAAAATGTTCTCATGATTGCATCAACATTTAGGTGGTTTTCATTATTGTTTATATTGTTCAAAATCATATAGATTAACTTTGAATCTTTAACTTGTCATCCGAGTTTTAACCTCTTTGTTAGGCAGATCAAATTGACTTCTTATTTTGCCATGTTATCTATTTTAATTTATTACCATTCTAGGAAAGTGTTTACAAACAATCACCTTATCACGTTGTTCATGTTTAAATGTTTACTTGTGATGTGCTGACATAAATTTTATAGTTGCCCTCAAATTTTCTAATCAGTTCAGATTCACCAGGCATGTATGTGTATTTACTTCTTTATTTTCTGATGCACTCCGTTTCTCACTCACATTTGTTTCATTTCGGGAAAATATTTTCTGTAATATATATATATATATATATATATATATATATATATATATATATATATATATATATATATATATATATATATTCATAATAGAAGTAATATACCGATTTAATCTGAAAGCATAAATGAGCACTTTGTAATTCCGATGAATAATTTATATTCATTATTACGTCAACTTAAAATTGAACACAGCGGAAAGACTGATTCCAATTTAGATGCTAAGGTATAAATAAATAATTATAATGTAAGAACCTTAATATAAACATTATAGAACGCAAAAAGAGGACCAGAATGAGCTTCCAAAGTTCACTTTCAGAACACTGCAAGTTGTAAACAATTTTATGTCCCTTACGAAAATGATATGAAAGAACAAGGATGCCAGAAATTTCCGAGTGTCTAGACTAAAACAAAATGTAACACGAAAACGAGTGAATCCAACAAGCGTTGTAAAATTTAACAAAAGATTTTATTTCCATGGAAAATAAGGTAAAATATGATATGAAAAAACTATTTATGGATTTTAAATCTAATCCAAAATTATTCATAGAATTAATAAATATAAGTCCTATAACTTTAAAGTTCTAAATGAACCAAAGTTAGAATCTCGATAAAGTTCGAAGATGAAAGGCGAAGACGTCTTCGATAACCAACTTGTGTTGTCGTGTCAATAGTTCCTTGTTGAATCACCAATAATAATATTCCTGCTTTAGAATTTGAATAATTATCAGCAAGTATCTTCGTCCAAGAATTTTGATGAGTAATCAATAAAGTCTTCAGAGACAATAAATTATTAATTCCGTAAAATACACAAACGCAAATCAAACTACACAAAAGCAAATCAAACTGGCAACATGAAAATAATATATTTGAGCCCGAAGGTAGGAATTACGACTAACTAAAAACAATATGATGCGTGACATTAACTTTAACTGCAATGCAAAATGAATTACTTGATAGGGTCACGTGATTACTTCCTTTTAATTTCAATTATCTGGTAGACCATCTACGGATTTGATTGTACTGAACGAATCTTATTATAAGATTCAATAATAATAAAAAAAATAAAAAAAGTTGTTTTCAACAGAGATGAAACTGGCTCAGAAATCTAGGTCACCAAAAGATACAAACTTTCTGCGAACAGCGTGTTTATCAGGTTTGACAGAACTGATCTCAGTTTCTGGAAAACAATTTCAAATCCAGTGAATAAAGTTATAATTACAATAATTTGTAATGAGATATGAATAAATAATAAAGAATTTAAAATTAACACACAAGTAATTAAATTATATACACGTAAGACGGGGGAGAAAATATACTAATCTAAGATCCAAGTAAACATATGTACCTACAGTATTAATTATCTTAACATATAATCTATAGTCAAAACTAAAAATAGCTTTGTAATACATTGTTTACAAAATGACCCTTGTAATATAGAATCATGGACAAAAGCCAAACACACAATACAAGCTAAATATACCTAGCAATCTTAAAACATGCACTCTATATCAAATCAGTCCACATTCTCCAGATTGTAAAGAATTAAATCGGTTATAACACTTGCCGGAAGAAATATTTTGATGAAATTAGAATGGAAGCCCTGTGAAACGATTGCTTGAATTTTGAGACTCTAACGTTTCGCCAATTTAAAATATAGGCTTTCCAGACGTAACAGTTATCATGTATCAAAATATGATGATCCATTCTTTTTATCTGCACAGGTCCTTTCTGGCTTGAACTGGAGTAATGTCTATTGACTTATATAGGATCATTGGTATTGCTTCCATAAATTAGCGCTTTGATTAGACTTCAAGCCATCTTCCGGTTTCAGTTTGTACAAACTACTTCCATATTCGTTACGGTTCTGTTTAAACATCCTTCCACATATGATCTTGTTTAAGTAAGTTTAAGATAATTTATTATTTCCTTTTTCTAACCAATAATTAATGTTCCCTTTGTAATGCTCATTTCGATCATCATAATGTATCTTTCTGGTTTTCAGTGTCTAAAACTATCTCTAAATCATCATGTGTATCATTTACTCCTTTTCCCCTTTTCAGTCAAGGTGTAGCTCTTTTCATTGTATTATTCATACTTTTCATACGAAGAATGTCTGCCTGCCATTAGTCTTTGACATAAAGTAGGCAGATTATTCAAGTAACCTTGCGTTAAATTCAGTTGATTTTAGTTTCCCTTTATCACATTTAATTTGTTCCCAAAACTAATTGATATTTGTTTTATAAACTGGACCTACCATATCATATTAAAGAGTGAGGAAGTGCTGTCTTGACGTGAGTGAATTAGAACAGTATAAAGTCATTCAACGAAAACTGCGTTATAAACAACCTAACTAGATGACCATCTAAACAAGGGATTTTTATATTCAACAATTTACAAAATCTATTAAACATTTCAAACACATGAATAAATTCTAATTTATATCAAATCTGATCATCCCAGTAGCTTATCAAAATATACAGCTGCTTCATCTACTGCTTAAATTTTGTTTCCAGAAAGTCTGTGTCCAGTATGATTTAATCGTTTTAGACTGTCATTGTAGCTTTGTGCTTTTATTTATGTTGTATTGCGAAACATCTGATAAGTGTTCTTCTCGCTAATTGTCTTCTTATTTATGACCAGTCCAATACAATCAAGAAAATTGTTTGTGGTCAAGTAATTTGTTTTAAATTTACATACTATAATCCTCCATCTAACATTTGATGAATCTCCACCCGCTGGCCGGTCTAGGAAGTTTAAAATTTGTGGTTGTAACATTTCCATACCGTTTAAGATAAAAACTTAAATTAGAAAAGAAAAATGAATGTTATTAGTTTTGTACGGTAATTATTATCCATTCTGCATTTTACAGCATCCATTATCTCAAAGAAAGCGGCTGAACAGCTTGATGCTCTTGTCTTGGACGTTAAGACGGGACTGGGAGCTTCCTTGAAGACTGAACATGCTTCTCGAGAGCTGGCTCGCAGAATGGTAAGAAGACAATTAGCGTTTGATGATTAGTAGATTGGACACAAATGATGCTATTCATTTTACTAGTCGTTCAAGTAGAACAAACCATGACAAGTAATCATAATAAATCAGACCCTTCCCTCTATATATGAAACTATACCCTACATCCTTGTACACTTTTACATCATTACATCACTGTCGATTAGGTGTGAAGTATCATTGTTTTCGTGGTTTACTTATTTACTCCGCGTCATAGCGCTGAATATGATTGATTTTGATAAAAAGAAATATTAATCGCAATATTACCATGTTAAATTCCCATTGTTTGTGATCACAATCAGGGTTTTGTCAGTGTTAAATTCCCATTATCCGTAAAGTTGCCCAGGCCCTTTTTGACTGGGATTTCATAATCCGTATAAATCTTGTCCGTATAGTGTTCCAGGGGTTTTTGTAATGGCAGTGGTAATTCCCTTTGTACGTATAGTGGCCCAATATTCCTCATGTTAAATTTCCCAATGTTGGTAAACAGCCGCAGACACATTTGTCCATAAACAGCCCCACGAACTTTTTGACTGGGATTTCCATTGTCTGTACATAGCCCCACTTCACTACTGACAGTCATGCGTATATGCTGATCATATCTGAACACACGAGACCGACACAATTATCTTTATTGTAGAATACTAAATTTTTGAAATTTGTATTGCATCGAAAGGAATATCATCAAAATCTTATCATTATTCTAGATCAATTTCACAAGGAACATTCACTAATGGAGGGCAGTAGGAAGACATAAAATTTACAAATAGTTTGAAATCAACGTAAGAAACTGTTTATCTGGAACTGAGATCAAGAATAGCTACTGAAAAAATATTCGCTAATGAAGATAAAAATCATTATAGTGCATGAAAGGTTATATATTTGTGAAAAGGAGATCAATGAAGAAAAGGAAGTTACCACAAATGACAAAGCACAAAGTCGCCACTAAAGGCATTGCATACAAGAGTTTAGAAAAAATATCGCGACCACAGAACTGTAAATAACGTAATATGTATACTTTAAAATTCTAAATATCCAATTAATAACCTGATTATTCATAATTTGACTGATATAATTTTCATTTTTTTGTCAAGACCTTCATAAAAATAAAACTATAAAAATAATCAAGTCAAGAAATAGTTAAAATAAGTACTAATGATGAAACGATTTTCTCGTAAAGTAAAGATTTTATTGTCTATAGATTTTGTGAAAGAGACGGCGAAAGCTCCAAGTAAGGTTTTGCAGAAAGAACACGATCTTTCGATATTTATCGTTTCATTGACCAATACAGTTAGCAGCGTGCTTACAGGTCACCGGCCATACTCCAAATTTTTTATGTTTACATCAGATTTGAATTACATGAATAAAATTGTTATACTCGCACAAAAAGAACAAAATTATTATCAAGTATAAAGAAGAAATAATTTAATTACTTGAAAAAGACCTATACATCACAGTTACTATTCCTTAGCTACGATTTACAACCAATAGAGGACGACAGCCGGAAATGACGTACATTTATCGCCACAAGAAAAAAATACATGCTTCTTATTGTCAAACAATAATACCTTATATACCCTGGATAGGGAACATTTACATGAAACTACTGAAAACTAATTTACAGTTCAGCCTTATATCGATATGCATGCGAAACCCACTAGATCGTGTCACTCTCAAAACTCTTCCATTGTTTCAATTTATTTTGAAAATTCCCGTTTATACAGGTAAAATGAATCAATGTTGGCTTCTGTATGTAGGCTGAATTTATTTAAAACACACTTAAAAGAATCCAAAGGAACCATGCTTGACTTCCTTATGTCGGCCGACTTTATAAGAAAAGTCGGCACACTTAAAAGATACCAAAGTAAGTTGTTGGGGTTATTTGCTTTGTAATAAAATAACCTTTATATTTGAAGTCCAGTTGGAAAGTTTAAAAAAAGAGTATACAGACAATAACTTGCTTTAATAACACTTTTGTAACTCGTATTAGCGAATAGATTATCATTTTCACTCGCAAAGGATGTAGTTTAAAAAAATGATTTTTATTTGCGAGAAACCGTTGTATGGTTAACCTGGATACATTAAATCTTGGTCAGTTTGCACGTTCTAACGTCAAGCGTGAATGGCTGTTGCCTTCAAGCAATCAGGTGACATTTTCGCCTCTCTAAAGCTTTTGTACATGAGCAATACACACTATAGTAAGGACGCATAAGCAAACAGGCATCTAGGAGTTCGTGGGTATATCCTTTTCTTTAATAAATTTCGCATGACGAGAAAAACGAATAAATGATAACAATGTATGGTAAGTTTTTTTAATTTTTTCCAAATAAGTGTATGTCTATCGCTTTTTTCTGTACCTTGCAGAGGGGGGAGGCACAAACTCAACACAAAATTACTATCTTATTTGCATGGAGCAAGTATGATTGACAATATTGACTAGTAATGACAAGCTTGCAATTTATGCTTGTACACACCAAGACAACTTGAAAAATAGAAACACACAATAAAATTAGCTGGTAAGTTTCATATTGCAGCATCATTGACATAATGCTCAACATAATTCTCTCTCTCTCTCTCTCTCTCATTTTATTTTCAAAAAGTGTATGTCTATCAATTTTTTTGTACCTTGCAGGGGGGGGGGGCGCACAAATTCAACACAAAATTAAATCCTTTCTTATTGGCATGGAATAATGAGCAAATATAATTGATGATATTGACTAGTAATGACAAGCTTTCAATTTACACTTGTACACAGTAAGACGACTTGAAAGAAATAAACAATAAAATTAACTGGTAAGAGTTTCATATTGCAGCAACATTGACAAAATGTTCAACATTATTCTTTCTCTGTTTATCTCTGTCTCTGTCTGTCTGTCTCTCTGTCTGTTTGTCTCTCTCTTGTATAACTGAGCGTAGATTACATGCGGCAGTGTTACAATGTAAGGCCCAAAATTAAATATATTTGTTTAAATATCTCATATACACTACTCTTATAAAAAATGTATACTTATTCTGTAAAACATTATCTGTTAAGATTTATTGTTTAATTAATGAATATTGATAATTTAATTGGAAGACTTAAATTGAGAATGTCGTTGTGCAGATGCATATATAACTTAGCATCAAAATGCATATAAATATTTAATTACAACGAGCAAGATATGTCCGCTTGTGTTTTCTCTCATTTATGTACGTTGCAAAGTGATTATTTTCTCTGAAAGAATATCAATTTTGTTTAAATTTAGTTTGTTTTTCTTTGAACCTATTCTTAAAACATATCGTACATAGTAAATACTTGTTTTATATAAGAAAAATGAATTGTTCAAACTATTGTTAAGTTGAGACGAATTGCCTTCGGATTTGGGCCGAATTGTCTTACGCCAAGTTAACTATAATCCGGCATTAATGAAACAACTTTCCCATCCCCTTACCCTATTTTATCTCACAGATTGAACTCACTTTTATCTGGTAAACATGGTTTTTCAAAAAAAAGATAGAATCATTTTCCCCATCATCACTCTGTTGGTTACATCCATATGCAGCACAGTGCATCATATTTGGTGTACAAAAGCACGATCGTAAAATATATCACAAATCATTTACATCGGGAAGTTATGCACTTGAATATCTGGGTTGAGTAGAAGGGTTAAATGTACGTCATATTCGTGTTTGGCACTCGGAAACTGCTGTTTTTTTTACGGAGATTGTCAAATAATTATTGCATGTATACAAGTGGATTTTTAAGTTTAATTAGGCGTTTTAATGTTGTGCATACATACCAATTGTATTTTGTTCATGACTATACTAATATCACACGTTTGTACAATATGGGTGGCCAGTTACCTTTAAAGTTTGAACAATGACAGATTTATAGAAACAGTTAAATGTTTGGAATCAAAATACGTGTGGAGAATACTTATTTGTATGAACACATTGGTTCCTTTGAGCTATTAAATGAAACTAAATTACGTTTAATGGAACCATTTT
The DNA here is from genome assembly GCA_016746295.1 of Potamilus streckersoni. Taxonomy (NCBI): domain Eukaryota; kingdom Metazoa; phylum Mollusca; class Bivalvia; order Unionida; family Unionidae; genus Potamilus; species Potamilus streckersoni. The sequence goes on from JAEAOA010001233.1 coordinate 1,556,398, forward strand.
ATTAAAGTTTTAGTGAATCAAGAATTAGTAGAACCACCAGTATCATAAACTTGTGTGAATCATTTAAAACTAAATTTATTCATGAACGTGTCAATTGATGAATACAGAAATAAGTTTATGGTAGGTAAATAATTTATGAATATTTGTATGAATAATTACAAACTAAACCCATCTTTCATTTTTAGTCTGTCAGGAGTAGCTCATTAGACCATCTTGTGAATAGGTAGAATTATAATTGTTCACAGATTCTTATATGCGTTAAATGATATAACTGGATTTAAAGGCTTGATCATCAGGTAAAGGTATTGAGAAATCAGGCAATACGTTTAGTTGCATATATATATATATATATATATATATATATATATATATATATATATATATATATATATATATATATATATATATATATATATATATATATATATATATATATATATATATATATATATGGTGAATAATTAATTATCAATAGTTTTACTATAAATAACAAACATATTAGATGATTGTTTTAGTTTTGACTAGTGATTTTTGCATGCATTCATTTAGGTGTATGCGCCATTTTATAGCAAGTAATCAATTAGTATTCGATTTGTAATTTTTAATATTTTATTAATTTGATGTTTTTTGGTCCTACATACTAACTCTATCATAAATTGTGCCGCTATCCAGATAAAGGTCTTTTTCTAAGTTCTGATAACTTCTAGACCTACATTTTTTTGTCAACATTTATGTCATTTAAAGCAAGAATAAGGTACACGTATTTTTTCAAAATCTACAATCCATTATTTATTTATCTAACAACTATCTCTCTCTCTCTCTGTGTGCGTGTTGGAATATGGCCAGGTGTATTGATATAGTTACATATTAGTCTCTAAAGAAATCCCTACCAAGTATATATACGTTGTCAGCCATATTTGTCCAGGAATTCGTTTTATTGATTATCTATACAAATTTCTGTTTCCGTTGGAAAAGAGTTCAGTAATCTATTATGAAGAGAAAATCAAGCAATAACCATGTTTTTGCCATATGTAAAAATATAGGAGTGAAACATCGAATAATGCTGATATTATCCTACTTCGTTATCTCTATCTAGGTAAATGTAGGCAAAAGCTTGGGTGTTAAAACGGTGGCTTTTCTGACAGACATGAACTCTCCTCTTGGTATGGCTATTGGAAACTCCTTGGAGATAATAGAGTCTCTAGGTGCTCTCCATGGAGAAGGGTTCCCGGATCTCATCGATCTTGTCATCCAGCTAGGTGAGGAGAACTTTAGAACTACATATTTTTGTAAAGAAGCATCAACAGACAAAACAGCTTTATTAGTCAGGAGAATCACGCCGGCTAATGGATTCCTTTCATTATGTATATATATATATATATATATATATATATATATATATATATATATATATATATATATATATATATATATATATATATATATATATATATATATATATATATATATATATATATATATATATATATGAATGTTTGTATAAGTTAAGTCAAACCAACGGAGAGAATTAAAAATTTCAACTAGTAATAGATCAAATGGATTAGCACAACAATCACAAGCCCCACCCAGAAGCCCAGAAGAGTATTCTTTGCTAACTGCCACAAAACATAGCGTAACAAATTTTTTTTTATAAAAGGTGAGATAAAATATTGCCCAAATATACCACAAAGAAAAACAGTAACCCCATTCCCACAAAGATAAACTAAACAAAAAACGAAAAAAAAAAAATAAGAAACGAACAGAGAAAGAAAGAAATGAAAACAATACGTTTATGTTTTCCCTCAAAATCTTGTTTACGTTACACATTTTTTTTGTCTAGCCGTCCGAGAGTGTGGCTATATTAAAGTTAATGTATCGTAAGTCCTTCAGAATCTCCCAATTTTGTGTCTACATGATTGCACGTAAATATGAACAGCCGAAATAGGTCGCATAGCGGTTGCAATATCTCGCAATACTTTGGCTTGTACCTTGTGGCGTTTTATAGATTCTTAGGAAATATCTCAAGTGCGTCGCCACATTACACGTGACTTGGTTCGGGTTTCTTTTGTTGATTGTTGTTCGCTGTATAGCCCATGACTCATAAGTTAATTAAATTTACCATGTTTCACTTATTCCGTCAGACGAGGAACCTTATAGCATACTCGTCAAATATCAGTTTCTCTTAAATTTATGGTCATCGACTTCGATTGAATGATGTCGTCTAAAGGTACCTGTCTTTAAAGATTTGACGCATATCTGAGCACTATAACAAAACAAAGTCGATAGTAAAATAATAGAAACTTCACAAACCTTTAAGAAAAAGGAAAAATATAAAGTTCGTTTATTTTCTTTAAGAACTCATAAGTTAATAACATTTACCATGTTTCACTTATTCCGTCAGACGAGGAACCTTATAGCGTACTCGTCAAATATCAGTTGCTCTCAAATGTATGGTCATCGACTTCGATTGGATGATGTCGTCTAATGGTACCTGTCGTTAAAGATTTGACGCGTATCTGAGCACTATAACAAAAGAACGTCGATAGTAAAATAATAGAAACTTCACAAACCTTTAAGAAAACGGAATGTTTGTGACAAACGTATTTATTCTGCATTTAAAATATGTTGAAGTTGTGAAATTGGTCGAAATAGGAACTACGGGACTTTCATGTTAAAAAATGCCGCATCCCTATAGGGACAAAATTCATAGGAACAATGGTAATTAGCATTACAGACAAGGATTCGGCACATCTTCTTTGAATCCTGTAATGGGTGCTAAAGATGAACTTCCTCATCGCAAACCTATATACCATCAAACTTATATCATCAACACGGGCGACAGTCATGTCTCTGGAACATACTGGGTTACAGTCTACTTTCCCCACGATACCTATGTGAAGTATTTTGATTATAATATTGATTACCGCCTTTGGAAGACGATATCATTGCCTTTATGACGATGTTCGTCCATTGGTGTCAATGAGGACCATTCATGTCATCGATTCACTTGTGGGTGGGTTCTGAGATGGCTGATCAGTCCAATATGGGCTAGGAAGAGTATGTTGCAGTGGGGTCATTGATGTGCAGGTAGCTGATTGGGAGATACGGTACTGATGTTTCTTGATTTGCGCAGAACATGATTTTCAGCTGCGTCCCCAGCAATTTCTGCTCAAAGGCTGCCACACCGGCATTGATTTGACTGCGTCAAGCATATCTATTAGCAGATAGACCTTCGCAGTTGCCAGTGTCAATGCCAAAATTCTTCAGCGAGGTCATGTGGGTGTCATTATGCCTCTTCTGTTGCCTTTCTCTGGCTCTCCATAGAATAACTTCTTGGGTAGGCGTTTTTTCGGCAGGCGGGCAACATGGCCAGCCCATCAGAGTTGTGCCTTGCACATCATAGTGTGGAAGTTTGTTATGCCTGAATGAGCACCTCTGTGTTCGTTACCTTGTCCTGCCATCTGACCTTCAGCACTTTTCTCAAAGAGCTCAGATGGAAGTGGTTCACTTCTATAACATGGGGCTATACACATTCCAGGTCTCACAAGCATAGAGGAGGGTGGGTAGAACAAACGCTGTGTAGACTGAGTTTGGTGGCAAGCTTGATGCCTCTCCTATTCCAGACATGTGAGCGGAGTCTGCTAAATTCTACACTAGCTTTGGCAATCCTAGTGTTGATGTCATCGTCTATATGGACTGTTTGTGATAGGGTGCTTCGGAGATATATGAATCTGTCCGCAATTTCGAGTTTTTGGCTATTGAGAGTAATGGGTGGTTCCAGATAGTCTTTTACAGGAGCTGGCTAATGCAGAACCTCAGTCTTGGTACACACTGTGGAAAAGAAGTACATGCTCTGTTAGATATCTGCCTCCATGCCAGGATTGACGGCACAGTCATATGGAAACAGGAAGTCTCGAATTTATTTAACTTGGACTTTGGTTTTGGCTTGAAACCTCAACAGGTTAAACAACTTTATATCCAGACGGTATCAGAGACCGACTCCCACGTCACTGTCGATGAAAGCGTCCATAAGCATGGCGGATGATACGAGGATGAAGAGAGTGGGGGCTAAGACCCTTACGTGTTTCACACCATTCGTCAAAGGGTTCGAAATAGTAATCCTGGTCCTGGACCCAGGCAAGTATGCCATAATGAAATTGTTTCACTACTTCAATGAAGACATCCAGACATCCAAATTTGGCCATGATTTTCCAAAGGCTTTTCCAGCGCACATTATTGAATGCTTTAGTTAGATGTACGAAGGTGGTGTATAGCTGGACATTTGGTTCCTGACACTTTTCTTGCATCTGCCAGGCTGCTATGATCATGTCGATGGTGCCTCTCCTTTCTGAAGAAACTCCGACTTTCTGGCAGTAGGCTTTGATCAAGGTGCCCTGTGAGTCAGCAGAATCCTGACGAGGACCTTTCCTGCGATGCATAGTTGAGAGATTCCTCTGTGGTGATCGCAGGATTGGCAATTTTTCTTTGCATATGTAAATATGGATGATTGATGCATCTTTGAATTACTGGGGTGTGCGTTTCTGCTTCCACATCCCACAAAATATCTCTGTTAGCCTTTCCACTAGCTAAGCCCACCATATTTGTAGATCTTAGGTAGGATGAAGTCTGCTCCTAGAGATTTCCCACTAGGCATGAGCTCAATGGCCTTGTGAGTTTCCACTACAGTCGGAGGATCAGACAATCTCTCGTTGATCTCCACCTGGGGGTAGGCTGTTGATCGCTTCCATGTTGCCGGCAGAGGGTAGATTTATCTCCATAAATCTATGTATGTCTGAGTCTCTATGTCTTCTAACCCTATTTCTAACCACGTCTTCATCTCTGTCTCTATTGTCCCTAGAGTAACGCATATTCAGGTAAGCTACTTTCGACACTGTTCCGCCCGATTTAGGTCAGCCCCTTGCAACTTTTTTGCCATTGTTTCACCAGTGTTCAGTACCGTGACGTCACCCCAGCTCAAATGCCTTTTGTACCTTAGTGCTGGGACCATGTCTGTAAAGCTAATTCTGATTGTACCTCTAAATATTGTCCCTATTGGGCCGTGGCACTTTTTAACATGGAAGTCCCATAGTTCCTGTTTTACCCCCCCTCTCGTTCAATTCTTGTATATAATTTTGGTATCGGCTAATTTTATACTATCTCGCCATATTTGTGGACTTTTAACTTATGAAAATATCATTTGTCCTTTGAGGTTGTTTTGTCCTTTCCGGCGATGCGATAAGATAACAGTTGGTAGAAAGTTACTCGAAATTGAATTAGTTGCTAGAAAATTTTGATTTAATTGTGGATATAATTTTATTGAATATGAAATGGTGCACGTCGCAGCAGTATCACATAATAGCTTGAAGAAATATTTGGCTTTCATAACGAATTGCTCTTTGATTTGTTTGCTTAATAGAAAGTGGAAATATGCTGAAATATGTTAAACGAATCTGACATCAACACAGTGGGTTCCTCGTGTACCGTCATATTCTGAATTCGTTATCACTATTTACAATATAGTTTAAAATCATTATTCTTTAGGATTTTCTCAACAGCTCTGAAGCATAATTTATTTCATACACGATTCAGTACTTCAATATATTTGCGATATAGCAATAGCATCTTAGTGAGGTTACAAATCGATCCATCATTACGATTTCGTAGCTCAGGTTATTGGTGGAAATGAATCCTCCTTATCCTTAAAAGTCTTTTTATATGTTTTGTTCTTGATTGGAAATCTAAAAGACCTTTGATTAGATATATAAGAGTTGTCATTGGTTAACTAATCCTCAAGGATTTATAGTATTTATTTCTTATTATCATGTACTTTGTATAATTCTTTCGTATGTTGCGCGTCAAAGTCGGTAGAAACTTCACAAAATGGTACAACTATCTGTTTCTCCCTTAGTTTAGATTTGACGGTTTTCATGGATAATTGCTCTTCGTATTTAAGTGCTACTGTCTGTCCATGCATTTGGGTACCTTGCGTAGTTTTTTCTGTAGTTGCTAAATTCTCATCTGATTCGGCTATTTCAAGCAGACTCGCGTGGATCTATGAGATTTCTGTCAACAATATGTCTAGTAAAAAAATAAGTGATACACATATAATAATAACACGTAGTATTATATGTGATCATTGGTTCCTAAATTGTTGAAATTTCAACCACTGTCTGACGGGTACGCTGTTGATGGTAGTCAATTTGAATTTAGGTCAGAAACATTTCCCCAAATCGTAATATGGATTTCCTAAAATTGTTCTTTTCCTTTCACTTTCTTTTGTAAGTAGAACCACAAGAGCATCTTTCATAGAATAACTACAAAGCTATTTTGTTCCAACAATAATGTATACTCCGGTATTGTCCTTTCCTGGCATTGCTTTTACAGGAGCTCAGTTGCTGATGGATTGTGGAAGCGCTCGAGACAAGAACGAGGCAACATCGCGCCTGGCTGAGGTTTTGAAGAACGGCTCAGCAGCCGAGAAGTTCTGCGCCATGATGAAGCGACAGAAAGTGGACCCAACCCTTGCTGATATGCTGTGCTCAAAAGGATCCAATATCAGGAAACTTCTTCCAAGATCAAAATTTAAAACTGATTTACAAAGTTACAAATCAGGTAATGTTTATTTAGACGTTTTATGAAAAAAATATGAATAACAAAATAATGAAAACTTTGGGCATTGAACGATACACATAAATTGCACACAAAACCGTACGATTTATATATGAAATGAAACTAAATTCAGATAGCTAAGGTTTACGTAAGAATTCAACCCAAATCATGCTCTATGCGGTCAAAAGTATCAAAAGCTTTCTCAACGTCACCGAATTTAAATGTTTGCTCCTCCAGGAAGTATTCGAATCGAATGTTACTTTGATATATCTAGATTTTGACATCTCTACATAGCAGAATAATTCTCTTGCCATTTTATTTTGCAGGTTACATCACCAGAATTGATGCTATGAATTGCGCTCTCGTATCGAGAAAGTTGGGAGCTGGTAGAGCCAAGACGGACGACAAAATCAACTTTGGTGTTGGATTAGAAGTCCTCTTTTCCGTGGGACAAATGATTGTAGAAGGTAGGTAAAGTCTCACAGTCGTATAAAGAGGGTGTAGAATATATATATATATATATATATATATATATATATATATATATATATATATATATATATATATATATATATATATATATATATATATATATATATATATACACACACATACATACATGCATGCATGCATGCATACATACATACATACATACATACATACATACATACATACATACATACATACATACATACATACATACATACATACATACATACATACATACATACATACATACATACATGCATGCATGAATACATACATACATACATACATACATACATACATACATACATACATACATACATACATACATACATACATACATACATACATACGTACGTACGTACGTACGTACATGCATGCATACATACATACATACATACATACATACATACATACATACATACATACATACATACATACATACATACATACATACATACATACATACATACATACATACATACATACATACATACATACATACATAATCGTTATTAAATTCCACTTCAAAAGTCTCTGCTATAAGATTTTACAGAGAGAGAGAGAGAGAGAGAGAGAGAGAGAGAGAGAGAGAGAGAGAGAGAGAGAGAGAGAGAGAGAGAGAGAGAGAGAGAGAGAGAGAGATTACAGTGTTTGTATATACATAATCTACGTGGAATAGATGAGCCAGCGAATGTTCCTATATTTGTATGTAGATGTGAGGAAAAGCATACATAGCCTAATATTAATTGCTATCTTTTAGGTTTAGTCTGTAGCCGTTCTTTCCGAAAGATCAGAGTTTATAGAATGTGATGTACTTTTCTATTTGAAAATCTTCCATACTCATTTTTGTTGCACAGAAGTTAAGTAAGAAACCTGTACACTAAGATATCGAAGTTGAATAGAATAGTTTTACACGGGGCTTAGAGATGTATCAGAAATGATCATGTAAACAAATAAGCACAATTAGCACAAGATTCCGATATTTCGTTGCACATGTTGGTTGTATTTTTTTTTAGGAGACAGTTGGATTCGTGTTCACCACGATGAAGAAGTGCTGAATCCCGTTTTAATACAGTTATTGATGGACGGATTTTCTGTTGACTCTAGCCCACTTTCGGATTTACGAGCAAGCAGAGTAATTGATATCATTATATAACCTTTATTATGTTCCTTATAGCTAGTCAAACTTAAACATGCATATAAATCTGGACTAAGTGATCATCATATTACATAAGTAGTCTCTCTCTCTCTCTCTCTCTCTCTCTCTCTCTCTCTCTCTCTCTCTCTCTCTCTCTCTCTCTCTCTCAAGACAAGAACGAAATTCCCAGCGAGGACAGTCTTATTAAATATAATCTCCCTTTGTATTGCCACGATAGTGATAATCAAACCGACGGGATAATATATTTGTCAGGAACGAGGCTTACCTAATTCCCGGTATAAAACATAGGGTTGGAAATATATTTTGAATGTTGTTTAATTGTAGTCAATTTTGAAAGGTAGTTAATACCAATATTGCATAATTGTTAGTTCTAAATTCTGCTCGAGAAATAAATAATTATATAACTTATAAAGATTAATATAGTCTGCTTGAACGCATAAGTGCTAACCGGACAAGAATCAGATGTCTAAGTCAAAGATTAAGTTGAGGATTAAATTATGAATCTGGTGATTATAACCAATATATTTGGTTTGGCGACCTTTGTTAACGTTGGATTAAATATATTAATGTTGATTTTTTACTAATATCAAGGTCATAAGGATACGCTATTAACAAATTAAAGATGAAGCAATTTTGTTATCACTTCGACATCATATACCCTGTTTGTGCTCAGATTTGATTACAGCTGTAATGAAACAACAAACCCATTATCAGCTACCAAAACTACTCTACAATATTCACATATTTGTTTTAAAATTTATAAGTCTTTGCTTCATTATACAGACCAGTAACCCCATGTTGATTCAATAATCCTGAATTAGGTTAAAGCTAAACATACCTACAGAAATGAATTGAATAAAGATTGATTTCTGTCCCCGCTATTATGAACAAGTAGATATTGCTGCTTTTCGTGATTCTTTATCTACTTGTTTTAGTCAAGATTGAAATAAAATTCTCCAAAATTCATTATACGTATAGAGTTCTATTTTGTACTGATAAATGAATCTCGAACATGGACTGATTCTGGAAATTGAAGATGTTACGGATTTATGGTCATAAACTGTAAGAGAGAGAGAAGCAAAACCAAAATGATTTTGTAAAAGTTAACACATCATTTAATTATCAAGTTATAAAATGAAACTGTAAGAAACCTAATAGTATGATGAAATGAACCCAAAATAATGCTGAAAAGCTCTATTCAAGTGCAAAAGAGTAAAATGTTTCGAATGAATTTCAGATCCCTAAATGTACGTATCACAATCGATGTATCCATAATTCCTTTGAATAATTCACAATAGTGCCAGTATATTGGTCTAGTCAAGAGAACACTTTGTAATTCTAACAAAAAATCATAACAAATGTCTCCTTTCAAATTATCTAAACACAGTATCCAACACATCTCTAGACCGATTTTAACATATGATACAAAAATCAGAGATAGAAAGGAATCCAAAATAGGAATGAATCTCCTTATAGACACCTTCAAAAGTCTATTATGACTATATGTCGCAATATACCATACATGATAGATCTTACTACTCGATCTATTTTTTAAAAATGCATATTCATGTAATTTAGCCACCGAATATGAAATACTTTAATTCTTCTAAACTCTCACCGGACTGGCCTGTCCAGTGTGAAACAATCACAGGCTCATAATACATCTTATTAATATTGTTAAAAATAGTCTTACACACCAGTGTAAATAATTATTTCTATATTCTACGCATTCTTACCAGTAGATGGTCTTAAATTAAGTGTCATGAAAGAGCGAAAGACAATACGTTTAGTAAAATGTAACAAATATAATTGATTTCCCTTGAAACAAACAAATTGAAAATGAGAATAAGTACTTATGGTATTGCGAATTAAATCCCAAAATGATCAAGAATTACAGACACAAGTCCTAGTAATTTAGTCCTGAATAAAACTCAGAACAAGTCTCGAAGAAATCCCAAAATTCGAGGCGATGACATGCATGTTATAGTTAAGATAGTATTGATGTGTTAACAGTCTTTTGTTGAATCAGTTATATAATTCCAAGTTTGAATTCTGTATAACTTCCAGTGATTGTCTGTATCCAAGAATTTTATCAGAGCACTTTTGTATTTTCAGAGAAAATATACATATGAATTCAATAATTTGAAGAAAATAAAATTTAGCCCAACTGATTACAACGTAATATAACTTAAAAGTGCTTTGTGTTAAAGTACAAATGAGCATGTACTCACAATTACAAAATTATATAGTTCTCTATATGATCTCATTTCACAATTAGCATTTTCTTTAAAAATTACATAATGGAAAATAATATTCTATAATGATCCTGATGTTTACAAAATCACAGTCATATCCTGGACTAAATTCAGGAAATTGCAAAACGTGGACACAAATAAACATATCACTTCTTCTATTAATAATGATCCTGCTATTAAACCCATACACAGAGAATAATTTAGCTATGTATTAGTTATATATAAAATGAAATAAAATGTCAATTAGGTCAAGAAGAAATGAACTCGGGTTTGGACAATGTAAAGTCCAAAAATCAATTTTAAATTACAAAGCAATATTTGATGAAACGTTTATAAAACCTAACAAAGAAACAATTACATTAAACATACAAAACAGACATTAATGAAACTTGCTAATAATAGACACAATCATGTACCAACAGTTACGAAAAAAATAAATAGATATACATAACCCTCCAGTCCTAAAGAAAATAAATACTTAATATGTATTAAAGCTTTCTGTTTGGTTGAATGAAACAAACGTAAGAGAATAACAATAAAATTACACAGAAATATGTCTGATAAATAACACAAAATATTTTTACAAATAAAAACTATAAATAAATTTTATACTCTTGAAAGTGCGTTTTAGTTATAGTTGTATATATCTTGATATGACATTTGTTGGTTCTGTATTCCTACAACACAAAACTCTACCACAGCAATCTCTAATTTTTGTTTTATGTTACTTTAAAGTAAAGAGATTGTGATCATGAAATACAATATTCTTCGATGTGAATACAATAGTCGTCGATGTGAATACAATATTCTTCGATGTGAATACAATATTCTTCGATGTGAATACAATAGTCGTCGATGGAGCAGTTATTCATTTCCTCTTTTTACATAGACGGTTTTATGACCAAAATAGAACAGTGGCTTCCAAGCTTCTTCAACTCATCATTCTTAAATATTTCAACCCTTACTAGGTTTGAATTGAAACAGAACTCTCCGCCTTAGCTATTATTATGAAAGCTTGTTGGTTCCCCTATTTAAAATAAAAAAAATGACAACAAATTCGAAAACATATTGAATGAAATTTTCAAAATCGATTTAATTTTTCCGAAATATTTTTCAGATTTGAATCCCGGGCAGACTCTCAATTATTGTTACCATTATTTGGTTATAAACTAAGTAATATAAAGAATTAAAACCATTAAGTGTTGAAATTTTAGCAAAGGATTAATTATCAAAGTTATAAAATGAAAATGCAAGAGGAACTTACAACATCTTATATTTAATTCATGATCCTAAAACGTTCTATTGTTCCAAATGTATTTCAGATTCTCAAATATGCATATCACACTGACATTGTCCAGATTTCCTCTGAATAATTCGTAAGAGTCTCAGGTGTTCTAGTTTAATGATAACGTTGTAATTTCAACATCATACACTTACAAAAATGTCTCCTGTCAAGTTATCTAAATACAACATAAAAAATCATCTGCAAAGTGATTTTAACATATGAGAGAAGAATCGGAAATAGGAAATAATTTTCAAAAAGGAATTAATCGTGCTGGTCAGTTGTCTCCTTATATACACTTTTGTAAGACTGTCTTACGATTATATGTCGCAATATACCCAAGTGACAGATCTTACTACTAAATCTGATATTTCTAAATACCTATGTGACCTTACCCATCAGATTGGAAATGCCTTACTTCTTCTAAGAAACCACCTGGTAAACCTGCCCAATGGAGAAAAAAAACCTAAACGCGTAACGGGTCTTATTGATGTTTTTGTTGTCGCAGGGTTTAACGCCGTTTTCAGCACAAGATAGGCTATACATGGCGGCAAGTATAAATGGTGGTGGAAGAATCCGGAAAAAATCCCGGACAAAACCACCGACCAACGAGAAGCTACTGTCAGACTCATTTGACCACATTTATCGAGCTTGAGATTTAAACTCACACAGATAGAGGTAAGACGGCAGTGATTTTTATCGGTGAGCTCTCTAGACAATTCGGTCTCTCGGGGCTACGGTTTTATTAATAATATTTATACTGATGATCGTAAACAAATCTACACTCTTATTATCTTAAAATAAATTTTATACCCGTGTACAAAAATCAACCATCTAATATCTTGGCTATATTTGATCATTACTACTTTACAGTGTTAAGTGTAGGCCCGTACAAAAGTAGAAAAGAGTGAAGTCAACAAGATAATTTATTTTCGTAGAAAACAAGGTTAAATATGAAATAAGTCTTACGGTTTGTGAATCTAATCGAAAAATTAAGCATAGAATTCAAAAATATAAATCCTATCACTCAAAAGCTCTACTGAATCCAATTTCGGATATTGATGTAGTTCCAATATGGAAGGTGATGACGTTTTCTATGGCCAGTCTGTGTTGATGTGTGAACAGTCCCTTGATGAGTCACCAAGAATTTAATTTCGGTTTTTAATTGCAAATAATTTTTAGTAAATGTCTTTGTCCAAGAATTTCAGTGAAAACGAGCATTTTCCAGGGTGAATAAATTGTTTTAAATCGAAAACTAAAATACCTTTAGACCTGAAGGTATAATTTGCAACTAAACCATTAAACACCGAGACTGAGAATTTAAACCCCACCAAAACGTAATTTTGACACGCTTGATGGGTTATATAATCACTTACTTTGTCCAAAGAACGCAATAAAAATGTGAATAATCATATAAGCCAGAATAGCCCTATATAAGAATCAGATTCCCACACTGGAAATGAATTTAAAAATAAAACTGTTTACCAAACAGCTAACACGAGTGCCGATCAAGATCTTGGTAATAACCAGTCATTTTCACTTTGTGTTTATAAAATCAGAACCAAGGTCAAGAACTAAGTTATCTAACAGTTCGATGTAGCAATCATTTTGCGTTCTAAACAGGCTAAAGGAACTGAACAAGTTTTCTGGGAACAATGTCAAATCCAGTAAAAATATACTTACAATGAAATATAATAAAATAAAAAATGAAAATAAAAATAAAGTAAAGGAGAACTGAAAATTAACACACAAGTAATTTAATTGCCTATACGTAACAATAGTCATTAGTAAAAATTAGTAACCAAGAGATACAAAATGTACAAGTATACATAAGACAAAATAAATGATGCATTTGGCAAATTCATAATCCAAAATATAATGAGCGCAGGATTCCTTTACGAAAATTTTCGTTTTCTATAACCAAAGTTTTGTCACAGTATCATCGTGGAGTTCGGTGGCGCTGATACATAAAAAAATCGCGAGTTTTACGGCATACGGAACGTTATAAATTTCTTGCTTTCGCAGTGTTGGTACTTCCGTCTCCATTATGAGAATATCATGTAAATATAACTACTGTTTTCACTGCATGTAATTTTTCTGTCGGTATTGAACTCAAAATAATTCAGAAAAGACAGCATAAACTTTAGCTTACCTTGTGCACCTGGCTCAAAGCTTTCAAGAGGAGTCAACCTGAATTAAGAAGAAGTAAACAGAAACTATGCGGCATTATAATGCGTTTATTTTATTTTATTTATTTTATTTCGTAACGTGTATGGGTATTGCAAGTTTATCATATACAGAATACGGTACTTGTTACAGTTCATAATCACCATGTATTTTCATGATCATCTAATCATAGAAGCAATTTTTATTATGTTGATTGAAATGATTCCCTCCCTTCCCTTCTCTCTCGCAGAAGTAATAAACAAAGGTGATATGAACTATTTGTCATCTCATTTTGCAAATTTTAAGTTAGAAAGTGAATTATGTTATAGAAAATGAAGCATGAATTTTCTTTTTCTGAATGAGTTCTAAAGCTTCGTCCTCATAATTAAGAATGTTTTAATAGCCTCGATGGAATGGTTGAAGAGGATAACGTTAATGTCATACAGTGCCAGATTATCCAAAAGGCAGAGTAGGCACTGGCCTATGGGCCCCACGCCTTTTATGGTCCTCGCGACAAAGGATCAAAATGATATTGAATTGATTTGATCTTGAAAGTATTAGGAGATAATTTGTGAGGGATGATCGGTTCTCAGATTTCGACTTCCTATAGGTCTCCGCAGGATTTAATCCCGCACTTATGTCATACACTCTGCTCACAGAGGTTTAGACCTTAAGCACATGCTCTTCCTGCAAATAACAATACCCTCACTTGAAAGATAACATTGTGCTCTCTAATGCACAGTACTTATCTCCCAAATAATAAATCTGACGTGTTTCTGTGCTAATTCCTGTTAGACGGTTCCACTAAATAACACGTTCTGAGACAATTTATAACATATTGTAACCGTATGTATTTAAAATTAAATATGAAATAAACATTCAAGATAAAACCAGTGTTTCTGTCTTTTGTTAATTCTTGTGGAATCACCCTTATTCTGGTAGAAACGATGCAGCAAGCAAAAAAGAAAACGCGACTTATGAAATCGATAAATCAGTGCATGCATGATACTGAACAGGTATAGATAACCTTGGAAATGACAAATTAAATTAATTGTTTAATGGTTAAAATAGTGTATAAGAGTGCGTACGTTTCGCCAGAAAGTTAAGGAGAACTATTAAAAGGAACATCTTTAATTTCCAGGACGGAGAGGACGAACGCCAATATTTTCGGTGAGTAAGAGATCTCTGAAACATCTAATCCTCATATTCAATTATATCAGCCATCGAAACTATTTTTTTTCTCCAAAACGCACAATTATTTTTTATTTTACTATTTTACCAGTGACTGTCTTACCTTTACAACGGAACTTTATACAGTAGCTTTTTGACTTGTAAGTTATATTTGTTCATTATATTTTACGAGGATTTATTTCAGATAATTTCGCAGCAAGTTAAAGCCTTGCTTCATGTAACTTTATACAGAATGATATTTCAACATAAATGTCATTTTAAATTTAGTCATTAGTTTTTGGACATTGAGCATCAGCAAAAAATACACATATTCTGATGTTTTCTTGCACTCGGTTTCCTTGGCAAGCAGCACATGAAAATAAAACTTAATGTAAAAAAATCAAAACAAATCACAACCATAATATACATCATACGATAATTGAGTACATTTAGTACATGGTGTGATAGGGATAGTGCAAATAGTTGAGGTTATACAAAATGGCAGCAGATGCAGAGATTTAATAATAATCGTGTCACTAAATACTTATTGTAGTTTAATTTCGCGATAGATATTTTCTTTTTTTTTCGTGAATCATTAGGTGAGTTCTCTCATTTTGGAAAGAGAAAGACCAGTTCTGTAAAAAGACGAACTAATTTCAAAATGCAGAGTGTTTTCAAACTGTTAGTGTAATAAATAACTCTTTGGTTGTCCGTTTATGTTTATACATGATGTCAACCTTAGATTGGTATTAGAAACACGCCAATTTGAAAATAATGGTATCTTATAAGCACATAGAAGAAAACAAACATCATTTCAAACAAGTAATACATTATAAAGTGACTTCCACAGTCAAATAGTAGAAATAATATTTCCTTTTTAGCATATTTAGTAGATATTACATTTTTTTTAAAGAAATCGTAATTATCTTTTGGGGATGACTAGTAAATTAGTCACAGGCTGACACATAAAAACCTCATTAAGTCCTGCGGTAAATGGATTCAGTAGTAACGTAAACAGTAAAACAGATTAATAAGTACTTAAGACGATGAATGGCAAGGTTAAGAGGCTTGTATCTTTCAGTTTAATGGACACTAAATTTAATTCGTGATCACGAATGACACAGATACGTATGTTTAAATAATGTTTACATAAGAATAATACAGACAGGCATTCCGCGGTATTTATAGAAGGAGCAAATAAGGATAGAAATATAATTGACAAAATCGTCATAATAATATGAGTAGAAATAGATGACGAACAATTGAAGAGAACATAATATTTTGTGTAGAAGTGTAGAAGAAAGGTGGTGTATCGGATGGTTAACGATTCTTAAATCAGATTGTACAAAAGGAAAATAAAATAAAATCGCATACCAGATACATCACACAAATAACATTCTACACATGCGACTGACTAAGGCAGCCATTATCAACATTTGAAAATTACAAACGTTATAAGAATATGTACAATTATTGGTGGGAAATACGTGCTTGGTATTCAGTGTATTTTGGTTCCTTACAGTCTCCGATCACTGTAATTACACTATTTTTTAAAATAAGAAATAGAAGTAAAAAAGTGAAAATGTAATTAATTAATAAATAAAATTAATTAAATGTAATTATGTGATTATGATTTTTAATGTAGCTATAACAATTTTTCAGTCATATCGCTACGATGTCAGCAGCGTGGCAGTTTATAGTGATGCATTCGGGCATCATGGCGCAGACATGTAGCATTATGTCACACCCAGTCACATTATCCTGACACCAGTCCGACCAGTCCTAACACTAACCTCTTATTGCTGAGCTCCTAGCGATGCAGCTGTTAGTAACATTTTTGTAAGTCTTTGGTATGACTAAACCGGGGATCGAGCCCACGACCTTCCGCATCCGAAACGAACGTTCTAACCGCTAGGCCACAGAAGAGGGAAAATGATCAAAACAACTGACAAAGTCAACCGAGTATTTGTCGCTACCCGAGCTGCAAATATGGGATCGCTAGTGTAACTAATGTTATACCATTCAAAGGATTAATAGAAACTCATCATAAAATGTAGATATTTTATTTGCAAATTAGAATATTCTGATTAAAACTCCTAAGTATATGTTTGTGTGTAAATTAAAAAAAAACATATTCACACCAAACAGCGTAAACTTAACATGCAATATGTTGGACACAACACTTTAACAAGATTCTTAAGGTATGAATAATCATTGCTTTCTTACAAAAATTCTATGGATCCTCAATTTTCTAATGTTTCAGTACTTTTTAATACCAATATTCACTTTTTACGTAATTTTTCTTTAATGCCAGCGGATACTGTGCATGGAGATATCAATAAACTAATTAAAGAAATTTATTGCATTCATATGTTAGATACTTTGTATCCTAATGGCCTTAATACTATTATGATAAGAATTGTCTGATGTTGTTTTTAGACGTTTCTATCATAACCTTCTTCTCGTGTCTAGTTACGAAAAGGCAGGAAGTTCAGCATTCATAAGAATAAGCTGTCACATATGATGGTGTAGATTACATCTTTTGTGGGGAATGCTTGGCTGCGAAGAGGTGGGATCGCTGTAAGAAATAGACATGATACTCTTTTGAGCATGGAACCGCACTTTATTGACATATATATAGATACATATTCTAAAGATACAACATGTAAATTTATTTATGTTGAAAATACATACAATACATATTACAATACTTATTAAATAGTTCTTCCACAATCTAGTATTTCATTTGTCCATTCATTTTTCTGTATTTTTGAATACAAGTGATTTAAATATTTAAAGAGCCTAAAATTCAATAACTGTAATAAATGTATTTTATTTTATTTATTGTAAGGTAAAGACCTGAAAAAGATCTGTGAATGTTATACTTATTATTTAAAGAATATATATTTATTCTCAATTAAATTATAACATGAAGCTAGTAATTATTTCAAACAAATACTAATGAACAGCGAAGCTATAAAATATTTCATTACATTATGATTGTGGAAGAAGGGAACTCAATAATATTATATTATAAATACAATGAACATCAATTCAGTAAAATATTAAATCAGTAAAATATTTCATAGTAGAAAAGAGAATTCACTATTACATTATATTAATGAAATAAAAATAATTCAGAAGAATACCACAACTCACTATAAAATCTTTAACTTCCAAAAGCGAGTATAAAGCATAAGTTTCTTACCTGTAAGAAATAGACATGATACTCTTTTGAGCATGGAACCGCACTTGAGAATAAAGCAGCTCAAAGCCTTTTTTATATTCTGGAAGCTGCCTGATCACAAGTGCTACATCCAGTCTCAAAAGATGTTTGTCCAAAAATCACGCGTGCATCTTGCGTGCTTTCCAAGGACAGCTTTAACTTTATATCAAGTTTTAGTGGGGGGGGTAGAGTGTGAGTGTATGGACGGTATAGTTCCAAGTAACGACCTTTTGGATCATGTCCATAACCTTCCAGTGGTCATTCACATTGTAAACCTAATTAATTTAATTATTCCCTAGGGTGATTATCAATTACTTTGTTCCCAACATCACAACGAAATTTAATAAGGTTTTATTGATTGAATGGTGCGATAAAACATTATTTGGCTTCTATCCGATTGAACTATTGAACTGGCTTATTAATTAGGCTTTTTCCATTACCAAGTGAAAGCTGAACAATAATAAATGCTTAATCTAAATTCATTTCAATGTCCTTATTATATTCAGGATATGAATTATTGATTGGAGCACGCTTCTCCTACACTCCAATCAATATCAAAGCACTATCTTAAATTTGGATGTTTTTATCTTCCAATAACTAGAGATTTCAATATGTTGTACACAAATTAATATTTTCGTTTCTTTCTTTTAGAATTGATATCTTGATAAATACCTCTTGGTTAAATTAGCCGAGACCTCGAGGCTAGTAAAAAAAAATTGATAAGTATGCGAGGTAGAAGAAAGAAAAATTTATTAAAAATCAAAAATTACAATGCTTAGGTAGATGAAAAAATTACAATGCATTGGTAAGTTGATAAATTGCAAAAAGGCAATGAGAACAATGTTCATTGCAGTACATATTGTGAAATTCAAAAAAGAATACAGTAAAATGTATAATTATCAATAAACTGTAAGGTACGTTGACAATGCACCAAAATAGATATGATAAAAGATACATAGAAAAATGTACCATAAAGTGTGTAATAAGGAGCCAATATAAATTGAAAAAGTGATGACAATTACACAAGGAAGTAAAAATATGAAAAAGACCAAAATACAATGCACTGACAAAAGTTAAGAAATAGGAAAAACAATTTCCGTGAAGTACTTCGATGAGGAATGAAGAAAAACAATATATTAAGAAAACATTAAAATATGCAATGTGACAGGATAATACGTAATGTGACATCTGTATGGTAAAGAAAGAGTTTATTCAAAGGAACCATACGAAAACACAATTGACACATTCAATGAAATTCAAGTACAATAGTGAGAAGTACAACGAAAACACTCATGACAATAGTGAATGAATTTTAAGGGTATAATAGTGTAAATTACAACGAAATTCATGTGACAATATTCAATAATATCAAAATTTCAAGAGGAAAAAAATTACAACGAAATTACATTTGATAATATGCGATAAATGTTAAAATTACAAGAGGAAAATTTATCATGAAGAAAAATTGTCGGCACGACATTGGAAAAAGAGAACTGAGATGCAATCCCTCCCCCCAAAAAATCTATTAATATTAGGACTGTCAAAGAGAAGAAGAAGGAAAAAAAAATTCTACATTATCTACCTTATGACTAGTCCCGCCAGACGATTGTCGTCATGACTGGAGAAAAGTCCAGACGGTTTCCGTCATAGACATGTCATAACTAGAAACATATGCATGTAAAGAATGTATTACCCACCAGGAACATCAACCTTTTATTGTTTGGAGGTAGTTTTAGACTCTAATAGTGCCAAGTAGTCAGGCAATGCCGTCCGTTGAGGAAACATTTGGATTCGACCTGGGAAGCGAAGTTGAGGGCGATAAGCAGTGGGCTGGTCGCGCTCTTGGCGGTGCTGAGTGCACTTAGGGCAATTACAACCGGGTCTTGCTCGCTTCGCCAAATATTCCTCGAGATTATGAGCATCTCGGTATATCTTTTTAAACCTATGAAAAGGAATGTTTGGGTCTTCTATCATTGTAAGCGGTAACTTGGCGTTACAAATATACAATTCGGCTAGAACAGGGTAACCTTTACGGTGTAGTTGATGAAAGAAACCGAGCATTTGAGGAATCAAATCACAAGAGGGTATACGACCTGATAATAGTCGAGCAAGTGTTTCTTCAGGGAAACGAAGGTAATCCGCAATCCGAACGATGTGAAATAAGGAGTTAGGGTTGTCGTACAATGTCGTGCCTTTATCAATTGAAAAGAATAAATGCTTAGCAATTGAAATGTCAAAGTCATAATATATTCTATGTGACAAGCCATCAGCTGTAAACATATGTAATGTCTTCTCGCGATATTCTAGTAGTCGCTGCAACACTGGTGAAAGGACAACCACCTTTTCGAGTACGGGGGACCGTAGAACAATAGATTTGTTCGTACCGAAAAGTAATGTGATTGACCCTTCCATTCTCAACCCGGATCCTTAGCTGATTTTGATTTATAAAAATCTTGTTTCGTAACCAGTAAATGTTTCCCGCCACACGATCCCCCCGGGTATATGTCCAATGCTACAGCGCTAATTGCATGAGAATGTTAATTTGGAAATGGACACACCGCACGATCCCCTTTGGGTACGTGTCCGATACTGTAGTGCTAATATTGATAAAGACACAACAATGTAACGTATGGCCTGTTAAGGTTCTTTGCAAGGTAGTGGATTCATTAAACGCTATTACCATACCACACTTGGCACTATATGATATTGAGCACACATGTTCTCTATAAGTGGAATATTACCTCCAAGTAAAAAAAGAAAAGATAAAAAAAATTATTCTGAAGGTAACAACCAGGAATGTGTATATAAATGTATGCTGGTAATTTGCCTGCTGCTAATTCCGCGGTTGCTATTTGTAATTTCTCTAGTTCTTGTGTAATTTGCTGAGATTCCAGCAATTGAACGGCAAGAACTTCAGTTGATTTCTGCGATTGATGACGTATATTGTTTTCAGTATTAACCATTGTTTTTTCTAAAAGCATAAGAGTTTTGGAGTTTTGATCGACAGCTGTTAACATGTTATCAAAACGTTGATTGACGTGTGAAATATTGGAGGAAAAATCACCTCCATGTCGAGCGAGAGCACCTAACATTTTATTATTCTGTTTTGTCAACATATTTATGTGATTCGCTAATGTGGCAACGTCTCCACTTGTAGCTAGGCCGAATAGGCTTTTACCTATTTCGCCAATAAAAGGCAAAATCGCCCTTTTTGACATATTAGACGGTTGAAAAGCACCTTCTGGAATAAACTCATTAATTAAGGAGAGTGTCGTGCGAAACTGCGTGTTTATTAAGCGACGTATGGCATTTACTTGCAAGAGTAGTGGATTTATAAATCCACACTGGTTAGTGTCAAGACAATATGGTATCTGGTCGACGGAAATGTTGACTGGAAGCGGTATTTGAAAGGTGTGGATCCACTTATCGGCTGTACAATATACTGGTGAGAGAGACTGGAAGATAACTCCATAGTTCAATCTTTGCTCATCCACTGCAGACCCTGGATTCAGAGTTAGGAGAAGCAGTCCTATGACCGAAATCCACATTCCACTCATACCTTAAAGAAAAAGAAAAAGGATGAGAGATTGGATGATAATGAGAAGAAAAGAAGTAGAAGGCATGAGGAAATGATAGAATGGCATAAAGGACAAGAAGTATCTCTCTCATGTATGAAGGATAGTCTTCCCAAAATTCGTGTTGAATTCAACGACGAAATATTCGACCTAATCGTTTACGGCGTGTGTTCGATTGTGTGTGTGCTCTGTGAAATGCTTCCTTTAATGCCGAAGAGACATTTTCCGTTGGTTGCCATGATGGCTTAGATCCATCGGACCATTTTACCAAGTATATATATATATATATATGGTATAAAGCAAATTGATATGCCTATAATATTGGTATATTAAATTCTGATCCCCTATCGCGCACTAATACGCATGTATAAACATTCTAGGGACCGTCTGCAGTTGAATCTAAATCATTGAATAATTTTCTACATATTAATCATTAATGACGTATGAAAATAAGGATTAAACGCATTAATAATCCTCTATTCCTAAATGAATTTGTTATGGTAAAAATTTTCATCACATTCCTTTTTTATTTCTTTTCCCCCTTCCCTCTCATGCACAACAGACAACCACGCAAAAATGTCGACTGAGATCTAAATGGAATTTGGGGTGGATTGAAACCCTGAACTAGAAATAACACTAAGTTACCTACAAGAATATGGCTTGTCCTTAGGATAAGTGTGCACTTTTCTTTGAATTTATCTACAGTGTTTATCAATGATACCAGGATGCAACCATGTAGACATTATACAGTGAAATCTTCGGTTACGTGGTACACACACTGCGATGCATTTAATGTTTTTTTTGTTGTTTCTTTAACATATTATAACGTTCTAAAAATCGATTAATATTAATTAAATATGAAAATATCCATAACGTCCCCCCTTCTCCCTGGAACATCATAGCAAGATACGGTCTAAACTCTATAAACCCTCGATATCTCTGGATTTATGAATGTTTGTAAAAGTTAAGTCAAACCAGCGTAAGGAAGAGAGAGAGAGAGAGAGAGAGAGAGAGAGAGAGAGAGAGAGAGAGAGAGAGAGAGAGAGAGAGAGAGAGAAAGATATATATATATATATATATATATATATATATATATATATATATATATATATATATATATATATATATATATATATATATATATATATATATCCCGTCAGTTGAACGAAATAAGTTTCGTGAATGGGAAATACATAACCTATTTCTTATATAATTAGAGTAAATATATTATTACTATGTGAAAATGAATCTATCTATATTGACATAATAAGAGAGATACTAACATAGTGCTCATATAATGCAACTTTATTTTAATGAAAATGCATACAACGATATTGTTAGTGGAGATACTAGAAGTTAACAGAAAGACATATTCATCAGCTGACACAAAAAATCTTTGCATAATGCTTTCCTCACTACGAAAACAATTGCTGATTAAAACGTTCCACAGCTTACTCTAAATACGTAATGTAGATCTTGCTCTAGTCTTCGTATGCTTGTAATTTGTATAAGCATAAAACCCTGGCCTGAAATATGTCCAAATAGAGAGAGTACAATAAATAGTTTGACTGGTTCTGTTTTGATATTATTTTCCTGTTTCTAAAATTCCCAACCAGTCATAAAATAAATAAATAATGCTCAGGCCTCATCATGTATTAATGTGGTAATATCATTGATTTAGGACTCGCGTATATAAATGAAAACTTGTTTCAAGTTTCCTAAATGTTTCTCTTGAATCACCTAAAAATGTCAAATTCCATCTTTCTACCGAATTAACGTATTTCTTATCTATGCTAAAGTGTTGACTTTTGTATTCTAAACTTTACGTTATTTTTCATAATTTTTTTGGTGAATGTTGGACAACGTTTATGACCCTATACTTCTTTTGCAGCTTCTAGTTAACAATTTCGCTTCATCATCTACAGCCATATTATTCTTCACGTACAAATGCGTAAAATACACACAACATTTTAATACACAGCTTAATATCGAATATTATATCTTGAATGAAAAAGACCCGCAACATAGATATTGAATAAGATATCATGATTCCACACACTACTGAGCTTTGACAAATTTTATCTGTTGGATATGTTCTCGTGCATTTGCATGTTGTCAGATCCACAGACCTCGCTGTTTAAAGCCCAAACTGGTAAAGTATTGTTTATTTTATTTAATTTAATTTAAAACATTTTGCGTTATTGAGAACGTTTCGTAATGAATCCGTTCACCCACAACTCAAATGTTCAATTCGCATCCTATATTTAGAGGTCAGGCTCTCGCAAACGAAATACTACTTTATTGTGTTTTTTTTTTAGGGTCTATTTCTACTATACCTATCTAAAATACCACATTCGCTGCCTCCTACCGCATATAATGCAATGTGCATGATTTGTTTTGTTTCACTTAACATTTATTAAAGGCCGTGCAGATTTATTGCACAGAACAATAACTTTATATGCGTAGTTATTTTGACATATTGACATATTGAGGAAATAAACTTAGATGTAAAACAGTAATTGTAAAATCCTTGTAAGAGATAAATTATGTATCATAATTTGGTTATATGTCCTTCAAGCATTCGATTCTCAATACTGTATAAGACAGCATGTATATCAACCTCTCTCCTCTAGTTTGTCAATGATGATTTCTAACGACTTGCATTTGTTGGCGGCAAATGAAATTGTTATCTCGTTTGTGTAATAAAAGTAAGGGTAAAAAGAAACACAAGATAATATGACATTTAAAGAAGATACAATTTTATTGTCAAGCAACTAAAGAAATTGTTCTCGTATATCTTGTTTTATCAGAACAACTAATTTTTGATTCCCGTACGTACTGATGGTATTACGGGATTGGACGCTCAAAATCACACCCATGTGTGTCTTATAAATCACAACAAAAACCGTTCTTTTAAATACTTGTACAATAATATAACTATGCATTATTATATCTCTATACTAAAATAAAGGTATTCTTTGGAAAAAAGTGAATTTTATATGATGAGAAAATTGTAAAACCCGACAGACGGACGGATGGGTTTTAACAAGCAATGGTTGTGTTTAATAGATTGATTTCGATTCCATATTATTACCTTTCTGGAGCATGACCGCAAAGGTTCAATCTTACCTCAGATGACCTTAATTTTGTTGTGACCGTATTACTACAAACACAGGTAAAATAAATCAGTCAGACTGACTTATTGTCGATGCCACGTTTCTGACTATTCTTGAATAGCACGTCGATAGCAACTCAGTTATCAGTGCTGACCAGAAGTATATCTTTTAACTTTTGGACATGTTAATGCAACATGGAGTTAAACTTTAACCGCAGAAAATCAAAAGACAAACATAATCGGTCAAATGATACTGTTACAATACAGACATACTTGCGTTGTTTTCATAATTTGAATAGCACAGGGTAGTAGGGTATAGCATAGAGTAGTAAACAGGTGTCGTATTATTCAGTATCACAACTGGGCCAGGTTTACTTATGTCATTATAAATTTGTCGGCCAAACTCAACCATACCGTCTTCGTTATGAATCCACCTTTAGGATGTAGATGCATATGCATGTTTATTCATAGATACTTAACACAATGCAATAGTGGAAACTTTGCATATAATTTCAATCAGTGGAGCGCCGAGTGTGTGATCGGGTGAAAGGAAAGGTTGTATTTTGAGAACTATACGTCTTTCTGAAAAGAAGAAAGGTTTGCTTTATTAACAGATTTCTGAGAGAAGCTCATGTTCAGGTACTTCTACAAGTGACGGTAAGAAGGTATTGTACACAGATTATGTGTCTTATGGAAGCCAGTGAAAACTATATATTTTCTGACGTATACATTCAAATATATTGCCAATAACAAAACATAAAAGTGTAAGTGTATCGTGGATTATGAATAACATAATAGCAATTCTAACTTGCAAAATATGAAATGCTAATTTCATGAATCTTCATTAACTGTAGGTTGCACCAGCAAGAATAATAAAACGCATGCGTTTTGAATGATTCTTTGATAAAATAGTATCAAAGGAGAACTTTCCTTCTTGATTTTTATATAAGTCTTTTTTCGACAAGGATTTGAGATTTTATGATTGAGAATACTTTTGGGATGGAATCTCAATAAAATGAATTTATATCCGTGTAATATAACAAACGGTTTTCTTTGGTCCTAATTGCCAGAAGGAATATAATGATTCAGTACCTGTGTTGTTTGCCTTAGTAGATATGTCAGCTCTAAGGATACCGGATATCATCTCCAAAAAGAGGGATGGCTTTGAACTTACCGAAGAAGAAATTGAGTCTTTTGTGAGCAAGGTTGTCGACAAAAGCTTTGAAGGTGCTCAACTAGGTAAGTATCCACATGATTTACAAAGCTTTCCATTAGATTAATTTACAGTTTGCTTTGAGATTATTTTATCATATAGCCACACAAAGAAACGGGTTGAATTAACTGTTTCGAACTTCAGTCCATGCATTCAATGCATACACGCAGTTTTCTTAGCGAGTTCCAGTTCTTGTTCTTAATACACGGGCCTTTAGTCTCTCTGACCTATATTTCATGATTTATTCGACACTGCGTACGAGCTTTAAATTTAACATCGTCACCTTCCTAATAGTTGCTGTCAAAGTATCTTTCGTATATATATATATATATATATATATATATATATATATATATATATATATATATATATATATATATATATATATATATATATATATATATATATATATATATATATATATATTCGTTATAAAGATTTATTATACAAGGTTGTTAAACAAGGAAATTCAAGTCTTTTTCAGCTCCTTGTTTGATCTTGTTCGATGAAACTTGAGTCTGTCATAAATCATTAGTGGTTTGACTGCACAAATTGGAAGTCTGATTTGCAATCGATTAATCAAATTTCTAACATTTATACTTTAGTGTAGGTCGTAAATTGGAGCCAGGACTCCGTAGAAGAACGTTGCTAATGAAATGCATACGAATCGCCAAAGGTGTATTAAGGCTTCAAACGTATTGTTGAAGATGCACATCATAGATAAGGATCCGGTGTATGCAGATGATATGATTCTGCCATTTCAAAAACTCACATTGCTTGGATATATATTACGTTAATGCATCACTAACATGCTTTGCATGATTTATAGGTGCGATGCTGATGGCAATTTACCTGAAGCATCTGAATGATGCAGAGACCACGCGTCTTACACGCGCCATTACCCACTCTGGCATAGTTCTGACATGGCCACATAAATGGAAGGGTCAGATTGTGGACAAACACAGTACCGGGGGTGTTGGAGACAAGATCAGTCTTCTGCTAGCGCCAGCTTTAGCAGCCTGTGGGATGAAGGTAATGTCACATTTTCGTATCTTTTAACATTTTGCTTTCCATAATGATAGCATTTGTAATGGGCTTGTACAAAACGCAGTTTATTTATTTCTATGAGATAAGATAGGTTTAAATCAATGCTATTATTATTTTGAAGTAGATGTCTTCTACAGCCTCCTTAAAAACTGGTAAGATAACATGAAACTGGATAGTCATATCGTGAGAATCATAGAGCAGTTTCCATCCTTATTGGGAAAAAAGTCTTTCGCAGATGATATCTCAACATCCTAGTAAATCAGGTTGGTAACTATTTACCGAAATTAGACTGGTCTGGATAGATCGAGGTCAAGGACTTTGTTAAAAGGTACAACAACGACTAGGAATTGAGCCTTTATATCCTGTGTTCATAACACATGAAGCTTGACCACATTAAGTGATTTATTTGTTTTGTGGCTAATAAACAAATATATGGACATGTCTCTATGTAGTGTGATGGACAAATAAGTATCAGACACAGACTTCATTCAATTAATGCATATTGTTTTAGCTTTTGTATGTCTGTCTAGTAAACGTCTGTTACTCCATACAGTCCGATATAACGATACGTGAATGTGCAATAACTATTAAAATACAAATTTATGCGAACATGTTCCGAGGAATTAGGATTCAACGTATACAGTTTTGTTCTCGATGATAGATGGACTCATTTCCGAATATTGGAAATATTTGATTAGTTGATGAGGTGCGATGTTGTTGTATGTCCTTGTTTAAATGAAATGGCATCATGCTCATCAAGTCATGTTTAATGGTGCCCTTTTAAGTTAACCATATAATGTTAACTTGAACGAATGGTGAAAACATGTTTAGATCAGTCTTGAGATAATAATTATATCCAAAAATCATTCTCTCGGTAACAGCGAACAATTAAACATGTTCACTACCTTCATTTGGCAGATATGCCATTGGGATAAGCAAGAGTTTGTCTGTGCGAGATTAGGGTCCATGACTAACTTTCTCCAGCCTAATCAATTGCGATATCTTTCGTCTTTCCCTTTGTGTCATGTTGGGTTATACATAAACGATATTCTCTTAATTGTGATTTTTCCGAGGTAGGTTCCTATGATTTCTGGTAGGAGTCTTGCACACACAGGGGGAACACTAGACAAGCTGGAATCCATCCCAGGCTTCCGTGTCCATCTAACCCACCAAGAGATGACGGATATCCTAGAAACTGTTGGATGTTTTATAGCTGGACAGACGGACGATATTGTTCCTGCAGATAAGATAATGTATGCAAGTCGTGATGTTACGGGTACTGTCAGCAACCTTGGCCTTATTACGGGTAAACAGCGCGAATTGCAATATTATAAACATATTAACGTCTCCATATTATTTTCTTATTGGAGAGGCTGATGATAATGAACCATATAAATACCCCCCCTCCCTCAAGAGATATCTATTAGTTGTTTCGATTACTTTAATACTAAACATAATATAAGGGCACTTTCTTTTACCATATCAGTAAATTATGGTTGACTGTAGTTGCACGCCAGTCATAACGTTGCTCAATTTAATTAACATTATAAGTAGTTTTCAGGCATGTGCTCCTAAATTTATATATTTATATTTAGGATCTCTCCTTATTCATTTGTAATGTGTGCATGCTCATCAATCATCACTCTATTTGTTTTAAGTTTTGTTTTATTTATTTATGTAAATGTAATTATAATGATAGGATCTATTATATCCAAGAAGGCAGCCGAAAGCTTGGATGCCCTGGTTTTGGATGTAAAGACTGGAAAGGCAGCAATAATACAGGATGAGAAATTAGCTCGAGAACTTGCTACACAAATGGTATGATATGCAGCAAGAAATACTAAATACATGTAAATCTAACACTATATGCTTACTACTGTCATACCTCACGTATTCTGAATCATTATTTAGGACTACACATCCTTCGGTAATCGAATAAGGAAGTGTGCCATCCAACAACTATTGGACTTTTTTTGCATGCATTCCAAAATTATTGGATATTTAAAATCATAATGATAAAGAAACCAAGATGAATATATTATATTAATTAATATATTATATTAATAATGTTTCTTATCTCTCAAAGCACTACCTAGTGCACAACATTTCACTTTGTTATTGCATCCCATTATTATTCATTGAAACCCTTTGCAAAGTTGAGTTTCCAAAATGATTTTATTGTAGCGGATAATTTAAAGTGTGACCAAAATAAATATCCAGATTAAATATATGTTAACACTTCTATGCTGAATCTGTAATTGACTTTGCCTAGGTATCTCCCATAGTCTGAACGACATCGCTACTAAAGTAGCACCTTGACCCAGTTAATTTATATTGAAATGTATTGGTGTTTGTGGGTATTCCGCTGACAGTAATTCTTTGATAAGTAAAGTTGGAGCGCCATACAGTTTTACAGCCTTGACTCATGCCGAACATATTTATAAAAACAAAACACAATTTATGAAAATTATGATGTTCTTACACTGAAATAGACTCCTGCTAATTTAATGAGCAGATAATAAAGTAATATATTGTAACGAAACCGATATTTTAAGATTCCCAAATACTGATGAGCGGTAATCACTACTATCTATTGTCTTGAATGTTAAACAATATTTTATGTAAATGTGCAATACGGCATGAGTTATTCAGTCCTACATTCAGTAACATGCAAAGACGAGAGTAGTTACCCGTCGAAGTGTAGCTGCGGGAGATCACCCTCGTTCATCATTAGATTATATTGTTCATTGTTAACAGTGATTGATTATACTCTGATATACCAGGGTTATCAAGAGCGCAAAGCTTTAAAGGAAGAATAAACAAAGAGAATTCGATTGGAGTTGACGGTACCCCTGTGCATGACGCAACAGTTCAATTGCAGCCCTATCTGTTTTCATTGTCAGTAAGATTCCTTTAGTTGTTCATGCGCCATTTTAATGTGCAACATATAGGGCAATACAGCCATTTTTTTCAAAATGTTTTGTTGTACCATTTTGGTAAATATCTACAGTGAAACGTTACAGTAATTCTGTAAAGCAATTCAATTTTATGTTTTATTCTTGCACTCCTAATGTAATATGTGATTTTGAGCCCTTTAGGAAAGATTCAGGATATTTCGAAAACAAATGGGGGCTTCTTTCCAACGAGTTTTGTAATGTTCCTTATCAGTTATCTCTCTCATATATATATATATATATATATATATATATATATATATATATATATATATATATATATATATATATATATATATATATATATATATATATATATACACACACAACTATTCATCACCAACGTCAAAGTCAATGGCCTAAGTGTTTAATGAAAATTGAACATTATTCCAACAACTATTTAGATATTTACTAATATTCTAATTAATTGCGTAATTTACAAACTTAATAGGGTATAATTGTAATTTACAAAGCTAGTGATATCAAAGTTTACTTACATAATTTCATGGATTTACTGTCTGCTATGGACGTGAGGAAAATTATACATATTCCAGATTCAAAATCAAAATATGAATCATACTCCTTTGTTGTATATACAAAAATGTTGAGTTTATGACATATTTTTACATGCTAAATATTATCTAACTCCCTCTATGTGATTTACCATATATCCGCTATGTTGTCCTGCATGCAGCATTTGGGGAGTTTTGTTTAAAGAACAGTAGATTTTAAATTTTGTACAGTTTTTTTTTTGGTGATTGTTGATCATGATGGATTATAATATTCAAGATGATTAAAAGTTAAAAGCAAAATTTCTGCTGAATTTTGAATATATGTTATCAATATAGATTCTTTGATCATTACTTAATTCCAGAAGAGAATAACAATTTGTTATTGATTGCGACAATACTAAGCAAGTGCTTCTCTAGTCAACAGTGTATTTATATCCTTCTGACATATCTAGTAATCCAAGCGATCGGTCACCTGATTTTACAACATAGTCCTTACAAGAGTTGATGGCAAACTCGTGCTTGTTTCAGACAAATTGCTCGCCAAAACTATGCATTATATTCTCATGCAGTGCTTGGTTAGAAACTCTCTCTCTCTCTCTCTCTCTCTCTCTCTCTCTCTCTCTTACACACACACACACACACACACACACACACACACACACACACACACACACACAGTGGCACAGAGGCACAATGGACCGGATTAGGTCAATTATTTGGGGGGTAGTATCTAAAATTTCAAAAGGGACATGATTTTCCTTGAAAGGGCATTACAGATAACGACTCTGTTTTATCTTCTCAAAGTGTGCATAATACCCAATAATCGTGCGCAAGAATAAAACGGTTGTCAAATTTCAATTGACAAGTAAATGTAAGTTGGTGCGTATGTACGATTTTATTCTGGAGTTCCGGATAGCCAACCCAAATACGTGTGTTTAAAATAGGGGGAAGAGAATAAAGAGATGTATAATTTCTAAAGGTTTGAAACAAATGACACAAACCACACTCTGCTGGACTGTACATTTATGAATTTTACGCATATTTGAACATTATTTTGTTATTGCTGACTTTCAACGATAATACAAAGTTCTGAAAAAAATAGTTCTAAATAAAAATATAAAAAAAACAGCCGAGAAATTTAGATTTAAAATCATATTACAAGAGTAAAGAACCATGACGTGAAAATTAAGAACATGACTCCACGTCCTTTTTATTTCTCACTAAAAGCACGCAATTGTTTTCAGTGGTGATCTTTGGCAACATTTCATTCGTACATATTTTCCAAAATTATTAGTATGTATGATTTGCTGTCCTTAGAGGTACTCATATATTTCACTCAGTATGTTTTTCGTAATGGTATTGCATCAATGAACAATGAAATCGTTGTTTAAAATTAACGAAAAAATATTTATAAGAATCCTGTCACAGAGAGAGAGAGAGAGAGAGAGAGAGAGAGAGAGAGAGAGAGAGAGAGAGAGAGAGAGAGAGAGAGAGAGAGAGAGAGAGAGAGTTGATTGTCCTTGTCAATTGAGTTGTTGTTGTTGTAGTTGTAGGGTTTAAACGCCATTTTCAGCACAATATATGGCTATACATGGCGACCAGAATAAATGTGGAGGAAGAACCCTGAAAAACTCTGGGAAGAACAAACGACCTACGAGAAGCAACTGGCAGGCTTTCTCACTTACCCACGTTAGTCGAGTCTCGAACTCACGCAGACAGAGGTAAGATGGCAGTGATCTGCAACGGTCAGCACTTTAGACCACTAGGCCATTCGGTCAATCGAAACCTGTGATTAATTCCGAATTTAATGGGTATACCTTATATATGGTGTTAAGTGTATGCTCGTACAAAAGTAACGAAAAAAAGAGTGAAGTCAACAAGCTTTGTAAGTTTTAACAAAATAATTTATTTCCCTATAAAGCAAGATAAAAATTAGAAATAGGACTTTTGGTTTGTGAATATAATCCAAAACTTAATCCTAGAATTGAAAATATAAGTTATATAACTACACAGTTCTAATTGAATCCAAGCTCGAATCTCTTTGAAGTTCAAATATGGAAGGCGATGACGTTAGATGAGGTCGTTGTACAGGAGGCAGCAGTTTTTCGTTGAATCACAATTTGTATTGTTCCCTTTTAGAATTCCAGAACAAATTTCCACTGAATATTTTGTTCAGTTAGTTCGTTAAAGGAGAATATTTCCAAGGGTGAATAAATTATTGTAAATACGAAGATCAACTTAAATGGCAACAACAAAAGCAAATACATGGAGCCCAAAAGTACAATTTTATGACTGAAAAAATTTCACGAAGATTACAGTATTAAACCCAACTAATATGTTATTTAAGCACTCGTGATGGGTCACATAATCACTTAATCATCAACGGCGCAGTAAAAAAATGCGTTTAGCAAGTTGGCCATACAAGCATATCAAAAAATTAGATTCTCACACTGGAAATGAATTTAAAAATAAAATAATTTACAATAAAGACAACAATTAGACTAAACATGATCTTGGTAATAGCCAATCGTTTTCACTCGATGTTTACAAAACTACGAACCAAGGTGAACTCAAAATAAAAATGAAGCAAACCTTTGTGTTAAAACAAAAGACTGAAGTTGCTGGGAAAAATATCAAATCCAGTAAAACTATCATTGCAATAAAATGTAATGAAACAAAAATGAAATCAAAGGTAATTTAAAATTATATATAAACAATTTATTATGCATTCTTAACAGGTCAGGGCTGGAAATGGATTAGGAATCAAAACGGCAGCGTTGCTAACGAACATGGACGCTCCCATTGGGAATATGATAGGAAATTCTCTAGAAGTAGTAGAAGCAATCGAAGGACTGCATGGTCAAGGACGGGAAGACTTGTATGAGCTTGTTGAACGCCTTGGTAAAACACACACACACACAAACACACACACACACACATAAACAATCACGTGTGCTAGCTCAAACACGTACTATTTATACATAAAGCAATGATCTGCAATTGCTTAGTTGGTAGAGCGTCGGACTTTTAATCCAAGGCTGGCCGATTCGATTCTCATCCAGGCCAGCCTAGGTCAGCTGCTTCAGTTTATCCTTTGGAAACACATTTAGTTCCCGATTTAACTGCATATAGCGATTATAATATTAAAAATGACTTTGAAAGCCAAACGAAAATTAACATTACGGAAGACTTATCGGTAATTTTTTCTTGTGCCATTATGGCTGTACAATAAATATAAGAGGTTCTTGTTTTTTCTTTTATCTTTTATCTACTGTTACTTCCATTATAGCCCAAGGCAGAGAGTCAATTGAAAATGTTTCTACTTCACGTGTTAAATTATTTCCTTATTTCTGCTAAAAAAATCGTTGATTTTCTTGTATTATATAATTTCGAAGGCAAATGCCATCGATTTGCATATATGTTTGTTTTACATTCCATGCTAGTGTGATCAACAAATTCATAGTTACCTGTTATATGTAACAAGTTTTTAAATGAACTTTTGGTTAACCACTTTTATACAAACATAGCTCCTACATATAGTGCTTCACACTGTGTATTCTATCAAATTAAAGATTGCTTTTATGCGTGGATTTATACATTTGACTGTTTGCAGGAGTATCATAGAGCAGATGTGTAAGACATATTTGAGAGCGTAAGGATTTACAACAAGATTTAAATTACAATAGTTTCTCTATATATGATTTTAGTTCTTTTTCTCTTTTTCTATTTCTCCATTCAGATGTGAATTGTGTTGTTTTGGAAGGCTGGCAGTCAATTCTTTAACAACCGCAAGACTCACATTTTGTTTGTGACTTAATTTCACTTTGCAATCAGCACTTATCTATCCCCGATGAGAGTTAAAATCGTTACTTAATTTTATTTCTATATTTAATCAAGCGATCTTCACTGAAAGCTGGTACTTTTTGTCGTATAGGTTCTGTATGGTCGACACTCAATATTAAGTAGAAGTAGGGCACATAAGTTCATCAACTCTAAGTTTGCGCCATTTAGGTGAAAAGCTAGTTTATTTGTAAGTTAGACTAACGCTTGAAGATTACATTATCTTATTTAGAGTTCGTTTTAAGGCAAATAAATGCATGGCAAATCTTCATTGATTACATAAATAAATTTATCAGTCATAACATTTGAAGATCCGTCCATCCTGATGGACATAGTTTGCGCGGCAGAGAAAGAGAAGAAGATCAATGAAACAGGCATTAATACAGATATGCAAATTTGAAAAACACGCATAAAAGGCTCATATTTTTGATAAATGAGAACGAAAACCGGTTCCAAAAGTTATATTGCAACTGTGGCGATAAAGCAATATTGTCCCTGTGGCGATGTCATTATTCTCCAATTGATACATTTCAACAACTATCTAATTATACAATATTTAAGAAATTATATTATCGGTGTAGTTTGCTTGTATCAGGTCTTGATGGAGTAGTCGGTATTTTGAACTGATAGGCGATGAGGTACATGGTCTCCTCTCGTTGTTAATACATGGGTGTTTTGATTACTTGGTCTGTTTCTTGTTATTTATAAGGTGCTTTCAGTTTTATTTGTAAAATAATTTTATGTTATGAATAATTATCAAGATTGTTTGTTTGGTCACCTACTAAAACCTGCTTGCATGTGAGAAGTCATAACCCCTGTTTTACACATGTGATGTTGATGGTTCGGTGCTTAGATTATAACCATATATCGCTTGTTGATATGCATGACTCGATAGTGTGCACGCGTTTGCTTGCTATTTAATTTGGGTGACTAAGCGCCATACCATTCCACCAGAGCAAGGCAAAGACAGTATGAGCGTCCTAATATCCCGTCCCCTTTCTTCTGACCATGCATTTGACCTTTCATACAAGCAGCCTAATTAAATTTATTTTAAATCGATTTCGAGTGTCCTATTTTGTGCGGTCGCTCCCTACCTTTTCACAAATTATGTGAGAGTCACATCCATGTAGCATTTGCTGAGTGTATTGTTCTGCCTTGTTAAAGCGATTATTTTTCGTGTACTATGCGTACTTGTGACCTAGTGATTTTAGGACTCGTTTTGTCAAGTTGAAGCCGTTAATCGTTGCGATTTCAATTCGGATGTTTCGATGCCGTGTGTTGTAAACAAAACCAATCAATGCCTTTTCAGGGACACACAAGTTATAGTCTAAAAAAGGCTCTGTTGGGTCCTCATTCAAGCCACATATGATGATTATGTTGTATATTTGTGCATTTCTTTCATAGTCGGTTTGGGGGAGGGGTGATGGAAGAGGGATGGGCAAGTTTGGGAATTGGTCTTCTTTTCTGGGGATGGCAGATTCTTTTCTATGCTTTCGTATTAGGGGCGATTATTTTAATTGGTTGTATTGGTGGCTTCTTGTCTGTGTTACTACTATTCGCAAAGTGTCTGCTTCTTTCCTTGTCCTGTATGCTTCATTGTTGGTTTCGTTCTCTTTTTTAGTACTGCATTTCCGTTGTTTCTCCTTCCGCTCCTGATCTTTTTTATATCTGATACTACTGCATTGTTCCCTTTAACTTCTGTGATGTTTATTTTCATGATCTTTATTCACTTAAATTAGTTTGTTCCCATATCCTGCTTTTGTTGAAGTCGTAACAATAAAGCTGTGTCTTTCTACCACTTCGACAATTTGGTTTTTATAGTCTGAGGACGGGGTCTTGTTAACAGGTTTAATAAGTTGCATCCAGTTTTGACCATAAGATTGTTTTTTCCGCCTCCACTGCTGGTTCGATCCTAAACAACTAGATATCTTTAAACCACTGCGACCACTTTTCGTCGTGGCTAGGCTTTATTTTTATATATAGATACCCGGCGCATTGTGTTTTTCTTGTGTGCAATAAACGTTTGGCGATGTTTCAAAATTTGCTTTTTGGAATAAATTGCGAATTAAACAAAAAGGAAATGAAAAAGGCGCTTGTTTGCATCGCGCACTTCGCACATGCAATCAGGTGTGTCTGTGTGTGGATATATATATATATATATATATATATATATATATATATATATATATATATATATATATATATATATATATATATATATATATATATATATATTCTCTTTCCATATCCTTCATATGGTGTCGTAATGTTTCAGGATGTTACAGTATGTCCTCTCCCGGTTCTCGTTACTAGCCTCTTGTAACTCTTGGTATATTCAACGTTCCCGTATGTTTTTTCTACCTGGATCGAGCGTTCCGGAGTTGGGTAGTGGGGGCAGTTTGCATTTGTGACTCTATTTACGTATTTTCCTGCTCATCCTGTCTTTATCCAGTCTTTATCCTGTTTGGTATAACCTCATCGTAATGATTTGTGAAAGTAGAGTACTTTCTGTTCTTAACTGCTGAAAAATTCGTAGTTGGTTTTATGGTCGTTGTCTAGTGCTTGCCAATGTTAAAATGCCGTTCAATATTCTTGTATTATTAGTCGAGTATTTAGATATATGAATATATTGCCATGTCTTTTCTTACTGTCATCATGAAGGAGGTCGTGCCTTGTTTCTATGTGGGCGTGCTGAAGGGGTGGAGGAAGGGTGCCAGATGATAAACAGAGTGATACATGACGGAACTGCGGACAGAAAGTTTTGCGCGATGCTAAAAGCTCAAGGCGTCGTACCGGATCTTGCTGACAGGCTCTGCAGCAGAGAAGGGAATGTGCGAGAGCTTCTACCCAAATCCAACAAGACGACGAAAATATCATGCCCATCCAATGGTAACAATAGGAATATGTTAATTTTTTTTCTCATTTTTTATGATTGTCGTTAAATATTCATTTTCTTTTAAAGCAAATATATTTGTCGATAGGAAAAAGGTTTTTATAATAAAAAAAATATTTGTCATGGGACTGAAACTAGGGTTTAGTCCGTTATCACTAGGACAGAACCAAGATACTGAACATTGTAACGTATACAGATTTCAGACTCTTGCAACGATACTAGAAATTTTATCAAATGCCATTTGTTTTGCTCTTGTATACGTTTAACGTATTTGACCTACATTTTATTGATGTAAATTATTACTGGGTTCACTGGTTATATTCTTAAGTTTTGCGTATGCTTCGTAGGCAATCGGATTAAATCGTGATCTACAATGTAATGGAGATCTGACAAACTCCAATACGAATTTATGTATTATTAATTATTTTGATTCTCCATTTAAAGTAGCAAATCGCATACATAAAAGTGAAAAACATTTTTGGAACATACATTTTAATGATAATTCTCTCCGTCAGCAATGCAGCGCTCTGTTTGATAGGTTACTCATTCCAAGGGTCGCAAGGATATAAACCATTCTAGTTATGTGTTAGATTTACTGTTATGGTGTTTTAGGATATATCCACGATATCGATGGACTAAAATGCGCCGAGGTCACTTGTAGACTGGGTGCCGGACGGACCAGAGCAGGAGAGAATATAAAGCATGGCGTAGGACTGGAAATTATAAAACATATTGGTGATGAAGCAAAGGAAGGTAGAGTATAATGTAGGCTGGTGAGTATTTAAAATATGGAATAAATACTTAAATATATGCTAGGCACTCCTTACGTAATAAATTTCTGACTTTGTAAGAAGTTTTCTATAAGCATACTTGTGTTCTGTCTGTATATCTAGTGTTTCCTGCAAATATGTTCGATTTGTTTTGCAGTAATATGAGTATTTGAATGTTGCTAATATACCAAAAAAACACATATATGTATCTAATATATATATATATATATATATATATATATATATATATATATATATATATATATATATATATATATATATATATGCTAATAAAATTATTTACTTTTCAAATGTGTATGCCGGTTTTGTCACTGGTTAAGAGAGTGCTGATATTAGTTATCCTAATCACGTGAATTTCGTACATCGCACCGAAGCAAAACATATAATTACTTATGATCTCAGTGGCGGTCTTTAAGGCAAAATAATCCAAAATAGAACAAATCACATCAACAACGTCAAAACAACTAGTTTTGCTATAATGTAAAAGTGGCTATGTTTGCCACAAAATGTTAACGATCGTTTAAAAGTTCTTAAGACACGTCTAGTTACAAAGCGCATGATGTGACTGCTTATTGGAATATTAAATCGTGTTTTTTATGTAGCAATATGTTTGAGTGGTTTATCGTTTACCGATTGAATAGTTAGTACGTTATAAGAAGATGAATTGCATTTACTTTTGAGAAATAAAAATGCAAAATAAGGGTTTATCAATGTTATTTCTCGACTTTCTTTATTTCCTTGTTGAATACATGCACATAAAATTGTTAATGACATGTGACATCAATAAATTAGATTTGCGAAATATTTATACTGGTATGCCACATATCTGACTAAATTTTAGGAAATATTCATACTGGTATGTAAAATATTTGTCTTAAATTTAGGAAATACTCATACTGGTAGGTAGCCCATGTGGCGTGGATCTACGAAATATTCATACTAGTATGTCACATTTTGTGGCTTAGATCTACGCAGATTTCACATGGATCCATTTAAGTAATTGATATCAATGCTGAGAAGACAAATAAGCTGATGTAGTCTTTATATCATGTAATTTTTTCATCCGTATTACCTCTGACCCTCTCCATCCCATTTTAGATTAAAATATTTTGACATTTATGATGAGTTGTGGTGTCAGAGGAAATTGCCCATCGAAAATTTAGAATAGGTCAGCAGATTACTACAGAGACTATCAAACCAAAACGACCTTACATCGAGTCATACCAGCATAAAATCGACAGGAAGATTATGTTATTTCAGAAAATACAAGTATAATAATCGTTGTCCTTTATCCGCTGATAAAGAAGACTAAACTACAGTGTTGATGAGACATGTTTGGATTTTCACCATTTTCATTGCTAGTCCCATGGTTACCCAGATTTCGCTGCCTACATGTCCATAACATCATATGTCCAGTACTCGCTTCATAACACCAATACACACCTTTCCAATGCTGTTGTATATAATCGAAGATATTAAATGCAAATCACATAACATTTGTACAAAATGCTAAAGGAAACAGAATTCTCAACACATTTATTCTCAAAAACACGAATAGAAGCACGTAGCTGTCGCCGCAAACTGGAGAAAGCTAATATAGCTTGCATTATGCTTGTCCAGCCGAAAGCACACACCAACGAAGTAGTCAGGTGATACCAAGAAAAACATCGTTGATACTTGCTCTATGCTGGTTGAATCTGGAATTCAAATTTTCGATGGGTTATGGGCTCAGACACCCCTAAATAAATGTGGGTGTGAAGGGTCAGAAGAAACTCTGATTACTGCTTTTCTTAACATGATTCTCTCATGTTTTGTCCTATAGTCATGTTATATTGTTGCTGTTTACTTTGAAAGTTCTTTGTTTAAATATTACTGCCACAAACATAAGTGATACACGATAATATTTGCACGGCAATGATACATTGTGACATCGGAAAATATAATGCAATTGCATAGCAATAGAAAAAGAATGCAAGAAGAAATAGATAATTATGTTATGCTACTGCAATTATGTTATGCCACTGTAACTGGTATACAAATAAGGAAAGAACAAGTCTTATGTTTCCAACAACACATGCTTTGGTGTTCATTGTATTGCATTCACGTATAAATTAATTCGAGCTATTTGATGACCAGTTAATCTTTCCGTTATGGTGAAAACCATTTCACAATATAAATTTAAGTGATTTCCTATTTATTTTCTGTCATCTTGTTTCAAAAGAAATTTTGCATCATCCCATTTGTCGTCAGAATCAATATTTATGTATAACACACCGAGCTATGTAGAATTTATGTTACATTTGAATGAAAAATCGCAATAGAATAAAAAGTCAAAGAAAATATGAATGTCTATTGAATATTCAGAAGAAAAGAATGACAGGAATTTGTCAGAAGCGTTGTTAGTGTTCGTTCAGCTGTAGACTTAATTTTGGTTTCAATATAGTATTATAAATAGAAATTTAGCAATCAGCTGGATTTTGTTTCTAAATTATTTGATCAGCCATGATTATGAAAATAACATATAGTTATTTACTATGAATGTTTCAGGGGAATCGTGGATCATTGTGCACCATGATGAAGACGAGCTTCCCACCCACATTCTGGACACTCTTAACCACGCTGTAGTGGTGGAATCCACACCCTTTAAAGGGATTCGGAGCAGACTAATAGACGTTATATCCGCTTGATGACCTTTTACCATGCTTACCTAAGAAACGTTTTTTGTGGATTGAAGTGTTCTGTTTGACTTTAATGTGCCGCAAAAGGGCACAGGATTTTGTATCCCCTTGAAGTAATATAGATATGCTTTAGGAACAAGTTAGTAGTAATCAGCTAGATTTCTTTATTGCAGTTTATCTATTGATTTTTATGGTTATTATTACCTTCATTTAGTTGTACAATTGCTTTGTGTATAACGCAATTATCTCCATTCGTAGCTGGTTTGATGAAAGCGCTTATTATGTAATTTTACTGAGAGCGGTGTATTCCATACTGGAAAAAAGGTCCTATTTTATCTGACAATAAGAAGTGAAATATCAGTAGATAATTATCTGATTAAATATTAGTCAATATCTTACGGTGAATAATATAAGATCTATTTAGAATATGTAATTCCGCATTTGTAGGATACATACGTATAATCCTCTTCGCGTTCCAGTCAAATAGTAATACTGATATTACTCTCCACGTCACAACTAAGTATCAGAGACTTATATTACTATCAGTGTAACAGTTAAGTATGAAATACTTCTATAACTCATGACGTTACAAATAAGTATCAAATACTTATATTACTTTTGGTGTTACATATTTATATTCCTTTTATATTAGACATAAATATCAAGTACTTGTATTAATCTTCACTTTATATATCAAATACTTCTTTTACTATTCAAGTTGCAGCTAAGCATCAAATGCTTATATTACTCTTCACGTAAAATTACGTAATACATAATTTCTCTTCACATAATCTTGTATTTATATCAGAGTTTCTTTAGGACCGGCCAGACAGTTTTGCTTTCTCTTTAGAAGAATATACTTTATGTAGCGGTCTATCTTTATCCTAGGGTCATCGTCCCATTACAAACCAAGCGAAACGTAATACGGAGAAAGGATGGGTGCTGCTATTTTATCTAGACAGAACTGAATTCATAGTGACACTTGACATATTAAGTATTAGATACCGCGATCGATGCTATTCTTTGAAGTAAACGTGCAGTGCTGAAGGCCTGGAGTTTTACTTCTTAGTCAAGTTAATAATTTTATTTATCGTTATTCAATTAAACCAAATGTTTTCCATGTCTATAATACGTGCTATAAATCTTGTAAAAAAGAATCATGGCGGAAAGTGGTTGCAACATCTCCAAAAAGGGGTTAAACGCAGCAGAGTAAAGATGCAAAATACATAACTGAAGCATTAAGCTCTCTATGATGAATGTAGTCTATCTTTACACTTGAAAGTATCCCATATTTTCTTTCACATTTATTCTTATTGCATCTTATTATGGTATATGTCTAGAACGTCTGGTTACTGGTAGGTTTTATGCGGTCTTTTAAACTAAATTTTCTTCGACCTTTTAATTCGAGTACAATATAAAGTTTTTGCACGCATCTATCTTTTCAAAGTTACGTATTTTTCTATGATGCAATTTTTATCAAATATTAAATACATTTTACAAAATATCAGTTAAGAAGATTCGTTCCAAAATGGAGCCGCCATACAATCAATTGTATTCAGTTATCAAAGCAATTGTTCATGTATACTCAGGAGTAACCGAGTTCATCAAAAACGAAAGTTGGTTATCAAATATTCTATTCAGATTGATCCGTAAGCTGTTGATGTAATAACAAAGGACTGATTCCCAAGAATTTGAAATATTTTAAGCAACAATTAATAATCTGAGTACTAATAACTTCACATTAGATAAACAGGATGAAAAATATTGGTGTGAATACAGTATTCTGAGTTCGTCTAACAAAGTCCTGTACTTGATATAAGATAGCATCAAACGTGCTTCATAATCTCCAAACAATACGTGATATTTATACACACATTTCGTAATGTGCACACCGACTATCAATATGTATGGGGGGTCGGTAATCACTGATGACCTAATTATTATTTAAATCGTAACACATGTCCTTTGTCTTGCCCCTGAATAAAAATAATTTATTATAAGACACTTGCCATACTTTTTGAAACAAAAATCCATTGAATACTCAGAGATGCTTAGAACTCCTTGTAAATTGGAGTAGTGTCTGCTTGTTGATGTTATTACAAGCACACTTGCCACCAAGTACGTTATAATTTCTGTCTTGCAAGACTTATCTGATGTCTGAGAGTGCTAAACCTCTAGTGGTACATAGTCCTGACACCAACCTTGTATACTCGCTAAAATGTCGACTCCACCCGCGACCCGTATATCCGTTAATCTGATGTTCCAATTTACGATGGTAGATCTGTGTCTATGTTGTCTGTAACGCGTAATGGGTAGAACAAACCACACATACCCTGATCAATCTGCGGGTTATGTGACAGCATATCTGTGGCTATGCTATTTGAAGTTTGACCCAACATATAAGCTAAACCACGATATGTCAAAATAGTACAGGGAACTGACCTTCTATAGTGAGAAAGAC
The DNA here is from genome assembly GCA_016746295.1 of Potamilus streckersoni. Taxonomy (NCBI): domain Eukaryota; kingdom Metazoa; phylum Mollusca; class Bivalvia; order Unionida; family Unionidae; genus Potamilus; species Potamilus streckersoni. The sequence continues at coordinate 1,599,833 of JAEAOA010001233.1, forward strand.
ACGTATAAAAGATGAATCAAGAGCTATACTACTAGATGAATCGCTACCGTTATTCAGTATTTGTTACCTGCATCATTACTTTGACCAGTTACATATTTACATTTATATTTACATGTACAAGATAAGACTTTACCTTTATGTTTACATGCACAAGATAAGACTTTACCTTTATATTTATATTGGCCATACACTTTATTTTTATATAAACATTGACCATATGTAACAGCTTTGATATCTGATTTGAAACTTCCATGGTGGATTTGATTGTTTTGGTTCCTAAAGACTGGCCCTTAAGTGGTTTATAAAATGGCAAAGAGACTATCCATATGCCAATGTAATGATTACGATATCTGGGAACAATCAGCAGTCCAGAAAAAAAAGATCTACCGTATTAGTCCCGTCCAACAGCATTATCCAAACCTCTTGTAAATATGTGAAACCTGTCTATCAGGTAAGCGTTATTATCAGACCCTTTTATCTCTACTGTTTCCTCCGCTCTACTTAACATTCTTGGAACGAGTCACAGTCCAGAAAAAGAACTATTTTTTTTACATTCCCGTTCACCAGTATCATCTTGTATATATGTCACACCTATCTGAGAGACAGGATAGCTTTTCATCAGGTCATTTTATCTCCACAACTTTCTTCTCTCTGCTTACCACTCTTTTGAATGCTAGTTTGCTTTTGATGCTTGGAAACTGACAAATCTTGATACGCGGAGACTGATAAGTCACTTTGTGCATATCACCTTTCCAATGTAGAACCACTTGGCCAGGACGCAGTTCACTTGCAATTCAACTTCAAGATTGAATGTAACACTCTTTGTCATATCGAACATTTCTTTCAACTCTTCGTAGTATAAACTGACATGAAACTTCATTAGCTAAAGAATATCTAATGTGTATATATCACATAATTGAATAACCACAGAAACACATTGACGTATAGATGTCCAGTAACGTAAAATGGACCACATTTCAGGTTCAATGACTCCAAGACCCTGCTTCAAAATATAATCAGTATCATTATATATATTATCATGATAATACAGTCTAAAACTTAGTAACATAAAGGAGCTAAACCAATAAGTTATGTAAACTGCAACAAAAAATTTATTCTGTGGAATACAAAGTAAAAGATTATAAAAACTTAGCGTATTTTGAATTAACTCAAAAATAGTCCTAAAAGTTTTATCACAAGTCCAAAAGTAGAAATTATTAGGAAAGAATTCCAGTCGTGTTTTAAATAAAGTTTATTTGTTAACAAAATCGATGCATTACATTGGTATAATCCAAAGTGTTTCCAAACAAATTCACAATAACCCCCCAAAAGTAAATTATTCCAGAAGCAATAATGGGTACATTATAATTATGACTAAATATTCCTTTTGAAATTAAGAAAGAGCACATTTATTTCACTTCAGATGTTATTATAGGAATGAGTAAATCTGATATAAACAACAACAATATAAATGGCTGAAAAACAGATAGAGGACAATGGATCAGGTCAAACGTTCATGTATAAAACATTTTAAGTTGTCAAAAAGTCAAATCTTTTAATAAAAGTTTATTAAAGAACATGACAAACATGAAATGTAAGACGGTAAACCCAATGTCATGAATTTGAAATCTAATGTTTGCTTACAAATAATAATATTTATGGATAATCTACAGCCATATGCAAACCTTGTGGAAAATATCTTATATATTTACACGTAAACCTATATACTGATTGTTTGTAACAGCTTACAGTCAATATCACCATCATAGTATTTAGTGTGCCCCAGTAAAAGCGACTCTTACAAAGAATCGACAGTGTTTTCTTTAGCACTTTTGCATTATCCAAGAAGAACCAAGGGATCTGGATTCGCATTGGAAAATCATATCACGTCAGAGAAAGGATAATGACAAGACATCAACCAGCTGTCCATAATTTGAAACTATGAACAGGGAACATTAAAAATAATATGTTTCTTAACCGAGTTGCAACGAGGATGAATAAAGAGGACTACATCTGTGATGTGGAAGACATTCTTTACCACAGAACACATACAAAAGAGAAAACTTCAAAATGAATGAAATACAATTAGGCTGGAAAATATATTGACAGTATTTCGATTTTTTGTAGTGAATAATAACAATTTAATAACAATTAGTTGGTCCATAGTTGTCATCACTTGATTTGTAATGTTATAAATTTCCACCTTTCCTTGTGTTCCACTCAATTGTGTGTTCTTCCCTATCTCCTAATTCCCTCTCTTCCTCCTTGACTCTCTCCAAATTCGTTCTCCACCTCCTCAATGCCTCCTACAGACTGCTTTCCTCCTTCCCCACCTTCTATTCATCTTTTCTATGTCGACTACATTCTCTTGACTCCGACTGCACTGTCAGTCTCACATCCGTCTTCCTTGTAGTGACTCTGGACTAGGAAACTTGCACTGGAAGTTCTGTCCCAGGAAGGCTTACTTTGAAAACACAAGGATGGTACAATATTTTCCTTCGCGATTACATCTCACACTACACATAGCCTATCATCCGATAAGGGCATTTAAAATTTCAAAAGTTGCGCATTCATTCACAGCGAAATAAGCATACATTCTTGTATGGTAAAACACAACATAATAAACATGTCATAATAAAAGTACGGTATCAAATACTCTTATACATACAACAATAAATTGCTCACATTAGTAAATACTCGTAATTCCATTACCCAAACCAACGAACAACAATAAAACGCATATCTTTACATCACAACTCATTCAAAATATACAATTATTCAAATATCTCTGCTCTGATATATTCATACATCTATTGCAACTAATCTTACCTACTTCAATCATTTTCCTAAACTCCAATTCAAACATGCGTAATCTCTAACATAACGCGTTGCTAAACGTATTGGTTAATACGAAGCAAATTATTAGCGAATTACAATACGAACTCTGACACTAGCAAACTACACAATTCTCTACGTAAACACAAACTCAAGTCTCAAATACGCATATAAATGAACACTACAAGGTAATTATACATACTAAAACAATCCCAGTAATTAGATATAATACTACAAATAAGTACAATCATGATGCCGTAATGTTTTGTGAAATCGAGCAAATAACTTACTGACCTTTCGAAGCTTTTCCCTTCTGACAATTCTGGTCCTAAGATTCCTGACAAATTTTGAGTGGCTTCCCTTCGGAGCATCATTAATTATTATAAACGACAAGATGTACTTCTCATAATCTTTTAAGGTATACTGATGATTTTAATGAAAGTGTTGAGCTATAATTTCAATCTAAGATATAATCCAAGCCTATATCTTAATTCCGATCAGATATTGATGTGGGCTGATCCACGTGGCGTGTGAGAACACTCCCCGTTCAGTCTGCGGGATTCCTTTGATTCCGAAACCAATGTTTATCAACTTGGCATTCTAATAAGCCTTTGACTAGCGACTGTTCTATAGTCTGTCTGGCTGGCAACTTGCATAATTGATTAACATTGGCTTGCGGCGATGTCTACACATCAAATGCGGTAATAATACCCAAATTAATACATCCCAATAATTTGGAATGAGCAATCATGATATCGAACGATTTATCTGTGTAACTTGAGTAAGTTTATCACAAAGTTCAGGAATTCAAGAAATGACATGGAAATAAAAGGAAAAAGAGGACAAGTTAAGCAAGAAGTATAAAGAGCATCACTCTGTAATAACTTATGTTTGAAGAGCAAATATTGTACTATTGCAAAACAATTCTAATTTTAGAAAATGAAATCTGGTAGAATCTATTGAACGAGAACCACGTGCAATCTTAACCTGTGATAATCCAGCTTTTAATATGTAGGCAAAATCCCTAACTTTCCAAGAAAAAAATGTCCTAAAAGTGTGCTAGGGACAAAAAATAAATGGCGAAAAATTAAACAAGTCCAAACAAAGGTCATGAAGAAACTTCCATTAATACGTGTATCTGATTCAGTCAATCACCATATTTAGCTGTACTGCAGTAACTTAAAACAAAACATTTCATTTATAATTACAAGTTCTTTCTAAATCTCAATTGTGCTCTTACCATATATAAAACTATAGCAACCACAATTATTCATAATTTTATAAATGCAAACTAATTTGACTTGCACGGATGATAAACAATCTTTTCTTGCTTCACTAGAGTGTACTCTGTCCAAGTTAACTCAGAAACAAACAATGAAGGGTTATAATAATTAAATACACATACGTGTTAGTCTTTGTAAACACAATGAATATCACTGTCAGTCACAAGGTTCAGTAATAATCAAATACACATAAGTGTTAGTCTGTGGAAACACATAATGAATATCACTGTCAGTCACAAGGTTCAGATGATCAGCAGAATATCAATGAAAATTAGCACACATACAAACACACATACACAAATACACAACACAGACACACACATACACATAAATGTGATGAATTCAACGAATGAGGCTAACTCACATGGCCCAATTGCCATGCGTATTCTTCCAAGATGCACTCTTTTACATATTAATATGGCTGCAGTACCTACATACATAAATCCACTTATAAGTGTGACACTCGAAGAAATTACATATATATGTTGTTTAATACATTCAATCCATTCCTCTATTTATCATGCACATACACGCAATAGAGGCTTCAGTACAATAAGTCACCTAGTGGGCGCCAAACGTTATAGAACTTATCATATTTCCAAGAACAGGAAAACAAGTCCAGTGTTTGTTTCTAAAATGTTGATTTTTTTGTGAATGAGGTTTTACTTCCTAGCAAAAAAGATGAATTTTGCTTTACTTCAGCTGGTTTCTACCTCGCAAGTACAAATAAAAACATTGAATACAAAATACAAATAATAAGACCATCATCAGCGCATAATTTACATTGTTGCATTGCATATCTATTCATTATACCATTACGTTCAATAAGAGTGAGGTACGAACATTTATATGTATTAATTATATACATTTAGAGATAGGAAAACAAATAAAAAGAAACTCAAGTAACAAATTGCAGATGTAAAAGAAATCAGTGTGGTAGTGCAAAGTAGAGAGCAGACAGAGAAGCACATATAATGGTAGGTCCAGGTAATAATAGTTACATTTGTAACCTGTTACATATAATAAGAGATTATCAAGATACAGTAGTTCTAAATGTTTATTATTTCAGGGAGACACATATACAGTACATACACATGAAATATAAAAATATAATGTGTAATATAAACTATATACGGAACCAAATGCGTTCTCGCGCTATGACTCTAGAATTGCGAAATACATGACGTACATTTTAGGATCACCAATCAGTTTGATAACATATTTTGCACCAGCAACTTCGGGAACTCTTTTGCCTTTGTGATGATTTTGCTGCATCTCTGAATCTGAAAACAAACATGTTCGTGTCACTAAACAGCGAATGAATTTTTTGACAATCACTTGTGTCAAATTCATTTACAAGTATGTCTGATGCCATATCCCCATAATCATCGCCATTGGTGATATGCGTAAGAAGCGAATCAATGTCTGCGTATAACGTCTTGAAAAGATTCTGGTAAAATGGTTTGATGATGTCTTGGTAAAATTCGTAGGTGACAAATCCAAAACGTACGTACCAATATATATATATATATATATATATATATATATATATATATATATATATATATATATATATATATATATATATATATATATATATATATATATATATATATATTGGCTTTGTCAACTTTAGCTTGGTTGTTTGCTTTGAACAGCTGCATGACTAAAATGCTGGGTTAGCAACACGTCAGTTAAGTTTGTCTTGTTCACTATCAAAGACAAGGAGTCACATTTTCCATTGTCTTATCTAACACAGCATAGTTAATGAGTTTAAAGAAATCTCACACTCGTTCATGTCAGTTTTTGCGTAGATATGTGTTTATCTGGCTGTATGGATCTATCTGCAAACATTGGCTATACATAAATACCTGATGGACTCCCAACACAAGCGTACCTGCTCGAACATAATACTGAAGGTTTAGGTGATGCAATAAATAGTTCATCTTAGTTTGCGAGTTTGAAACAAGTTTGGTGCATTCTGTATAGGGGCCACAAAATGCATTAATGATCTGGATACGAATACAACAATGATGTGGGTATAGTCATTCCTTCCGGTGCTAGTTGTGTTCGTTTCATTGGTGGTGGTTGTTTTATTGATATTTCAGATTAATTTTATAAAGTACCCGATGTTATGATCACACTTACGTTCGTGTTTTAGAATGTCTATTTGCTCGCGATCAATCCATGAACACCAACAAACAGGAATACGCTACATGAACAAAAGTCTCAGCGTCACGATTACGATCGGTCGTAAAGGAATTTCAGCAAACATGTTCCAATCGCCCATGTACTCGGACAATTAGTTTCACTGGTGCTTAAGTTAACTGAATACTCCAGGATTGGCACCACAATATCGACTATTGATTTTAAATAGATCATTACTATTTGCTACAAGGTTGCCTGCTAGTCAGTCCATACTGGAATTGAAAATTCACAGCGGGTAAGTAAACTAAATGTTGCTTTTGCTTGCATTATTAAGTGGACATCATACTCGCGAAGGTTATGTTGTGCGTAACTACTCAATTGGGGATATTGATAACATGTGATCATTAACCTTGTTATCGATGGAACTGAAAGCATTTTTGCAGATTCAGCAATGAGTGGCGTTAGAAAACGTACGAATGTCATTACTAGAAATATGCATGTCTGCGGACGAAATGAACCGTTGATTTATCTATTTCACAGAAATATGGAGCGATTTAAGAAACACCTAAATTTCATCCTCGCTACAACATTCTTGGCTCATTTATTCCATCATATGTTGTTAGTGTAACAAGACTGGCATTGAACTGGCTATGCAATTTGCGTTTTGAGTCGCTGAATCCTTTAATTCGCACGGAAAGAATTAAAAAAAAATCAAATTTTGCGTAAACAACATACTGAAATGTCATCTTACTTTTCACCGTGGTGAATTTCGAAATATTGCTACTGGGTTCTGACATGATTGTACCCTGCGCATTTACTCTAATTCTAGCGCAGTAGAGGTCATGATCGTCACTCAACTGTTGTGTGGTAAAAACAATTCCCATAGCGTCTGCTTGGAAACATTTCATCATGATACTTGCTGAATCGGTTAAGCAATCAGGAATGATTTTGTTATCTACGCGTGAGTGTGCTTTTGGATTCTTAATGAAGCTTTAATACTTTTAGTCACATCTCTTCATTGTCTGCAGTATAGCAGTTTATAATTATGCCTAGCCCTGGGGCAACATACCACAAATATGTAGCATAACGTCCCACATTATCCTGACAACTGGCACACCAGTCCAACACTAACTTGTCAATGATGAACGGCAAACTAAGAGGCTGTTAGTGCCCTTTTTTATAAGTCTTTGATGTGACTAGGCCGAAGTTTGAACCGTTGACACCTTCATGTGACGGGGATATTCTAGACACTAAGGTCATCGAAGCAATTTATCCATGCGTAATGATACCGCAATAGCACGGCAATGAACCATTCATATATCCTGGCAACAGCAAACCAATCTGTGTCCGCGCACGCGAAGTTTTGTTTTATATATATGGCGATAACGCAAGCGCATAAAAGACATTTTTCCATGCGAAAACTTTAATGATGATATGGTATTAAATTTTTAAATACTTTTCAAATGGTCATAGTAAATCTTACAGGACATTCCATGGCACCGTAACTGAGTTAATTAAGATATTACTGGTAGGGGTCTTTTTCAAACATTCATTGTCATTGTTTTATACTGTTATTACAGATTGCGGTGGAGCATACTTTGGCGCTGATATATAATACAATTCTCAGAATGAAATATTTGGGGAGGTGTGCAGTTGCACATCAGCTCATCTATCAAGAATCCTCTATACGAACATATCTTGCCATATATTTCCAACGTGTCAAGATTATTTTCGATCCCTTTTTCGATCTCAACATTGATAGCCTTTGTGTCTTTATCATTTTAAGATATGTGGATCATCCTGAATCCATGGGGTCACGATTTTAATCAGTCTTTTTTTATGTACGCTTAGGTATCATGGTAAAGGTTCTTTAGTGTCTTTGTCTGGCGCGTAAGAACGTTGAATGGTTTGATTAATATACTGAGCTACTGAACAACTTATCTCAATTATTAACTTAGTAAAATCATTCAGTGCATTTTTTTAACACTGCACAAGTCTTTAAAATGGTTTTACAGTAAACGAGTTTCCTCAGTCAATAACATACTGCACAAATAGGTTGTAATGTTCGATCTGAAAACTAAGCACCCAACAGGTCGTGCATCAATTGCATCTGGTTGTAACATAATGATCCGGGATGGGATTAGATTATAACGAAAACTTTTCAAGCGATTACGTGCATGAGTCGTTTATTTGAAATGTCATTCAGAAATGATTAAATGCGACACAAACGAATGTGCTTAAAATCTAACAACGAATATAAAATGACGATGTTCATTGAGATAAACAACTGATACAAATAAACGTATATAATTCTTAACTGGAACGAATTACAAAACGTAGATTAAATGAGTAATTAACAAGACTTAATAGGTGGAAAATAATACACAAACATCATTGATATATGGATGTATAACATTGATATATGGATGTATCACGATGCATGATCAGTAGTTTAGTAATTAAACAAAACAAAATCTGAACATACTAAGAATAGCACAGTAGATGCATGTCAACGGTGAGTAAAGTATTGAATTTGTACAATCACACATAATATTTTATTCAAATAATTCGTGGCGTCCAGTTAATGACCACGAAGGGTCTTCAGTCCCACTGTGGTGGATGATCAAGGAGCTACCAGACAAGGCCCTTCCTTCCCAACCTACCGAAGGATCCTTGGATAGTCGCCTTGTTTGCTGTAGACCAGTTGGTCACGAAGCTTTGGTCACTCAACGTGAACAAAATCACTATCGTACACTACGCTACTGTGATAACCGACACCGTCAGATAGGTCATAGAAACCTTGCACCTAGTCGTACGATTCTGCATCCAAAATATCAGCTCTACGGCCAAATACACAGCTCCAAATCCCCACCGAAAACCACACTTATAGTCACACCTCAAAATTCGCACATAGAATGCCACACTCATAGTTATACATGCAAAGTCATACTGCAAAAGCCGCACTCATATTCACAACTCCAAATTCACTCCTGCAAAACTCCTGCAAAACCACATTCATAGTCAGAGATCCAAATCCAGCTGAAAATATTGTGTATTGCCATAGAGTACATGAAACTCGGTCAAGTACAATGCAATGATATACCGTTTGCATGCGCTCACGTAAATATATTTTCTAGATAAAAACTCATTTTATTATGTTTCAGTTTGGCTAGTAATTTTTTCATAGCCTGTCATATACAAATATTCTCCACTTCCTTCTCGCGCAATTTACTTCCGAATGGTGGAAACATGCGTATGATATATTTTTTTTGTAAGACAGGGAATACGGTCGGATACTAATGGATAACCAACTGTTTCAAGCAAACTTTCGCCAACTTGAGACAGATCAGGAAATAAGAACTGAACAGACACCACAATTGCAGATACACTGATATGCAGTTAAATTAGGATTCGATTGAAAAATACCTAGATTATCAAGATATATAAGCTTTGATTTGAATTCATAATTACAAACCAATCGAGCATCCAATGGCTCAGTCAGACGTTAAATGGGGATTTGATGGTTTGCATATATAGGTGCGGGATGCATATGCCAATTGTGATACAATATAAGGTTTGGTGACCTTTGTTTTGGCGACCGTTGTTTCAGTCAAATTTTGCAGATTATTTTGTTTCTTTTCTTCATTGCCAAAGTCACCAAAATAGTATAGAAGGAAATTAAAGGTAAACAAATTTTGATGTCTTTGAAACATAATATACTCTCCGTGTGCTCAGTCTTTGCACTGAAATAATAACCTTATAATCAAATAAGAAAAACTACACGATATGATTAACACATTTGTTTTCACATATATTATAGTCTTTATTTCAATATAGACACAAGCAACACAACATTATGATCATTTTTAAAAGGATCAGCTTTTGGATCTAAACAGCGCTTTTCAGTTACAAGTGATTAACACAACGTTATTTCTTGCTACGTTATTGCTTAGAAACAAATAAGCACCCTCAATGGGCAAAATGAGTACAGCGCCGACAGTCACATGTCCTGAAACTAAATCTGATGATAAATTAACATTATGGAGTGGAATGTGTGAATACAGTAGTTCTCTACTTCTTGAACATGAACAATTTCAGAAGAAGAACATTTTCAGAGAAAGGTAAATTACATGATAATAAAAAACTCTAAGAAGCTTTCGTGACCCATAATATTTTAATATTTTAAATATTTAATATTTTAATAAGGATAGGATTGTCAAAATCACCAATATGTGATATAGAAACGTTCGAAATAAATGGTTCTGGTTCTTCATTATAGAATCAGATTGGAGTTTATTTGATTCCAAAGCATTTTGAATAGCTCTGATAGATTCTTTTGCTTTTTGTCTACTTTAAAGCAATCGGAAATAATATGCACTATTTTCGTCTCAGAAATGTTAGTCCTGTAAGTTGTGACAGATTCAAAATTGTAAGTTTTTGCATGATAATAAACTGGTTCTTAAAACATGCTGAGACAAAAACCTATTGACAAATAGAACTTTGTGAGTCAATGAATATTTCTCAGATTTATGAGTATCGTTTTCAGTGTCTAAATCGTGTTCATCAAAGAAAATCTTATCCTTTCTGTGGAAGCTGTTTTTGATATATTAAAGCCGAGAACACTTTGCAAAACTGTAGGCACCTGTTATCAACAGAAAGATCGTTGACACGCACATTATGATTGCTGAAACTGAAATTCCAACTTAGCAGTAGGCCTTTGACTCTGACTTCCCAGCATAATTGTCAAAGTATCTAAATTGGGGTACGAAGAGTCAGAGGAAATTCAAAATACTGCTCTTCGTACCACCAGTCTCTCACTTTTTGTCCTATTGCTGCTATTATTATTTTTGTTAAGTTTACAGTTCTTTATTCAAATGCTTTATAACATAATAAATGGAACAAATACATATATGCACGATATAGACACATTTTGACATCAGAAAATATAATGAAATTTTTACGTATCATCAGACTAAGAATAGCAGCGAATGTATCTCTCATACCAATTTAAGTGGTCTAAATTAACGAGAGAAAAAATCGTTATTTTTACTTATCCCCGTGGATTTGAAGGCAACGTTATATTTGTTTAGTAGTTTGGTTACAAAAAAAGATTTTTGCAGGAAGAATAGGACAGAAAATCTATTTTAGGCAATAATATTGTTGCAGATGTTGATCATTTATGGATGTGCTATTTTTCTCTAAAAAAAACTCTTAATTATTTCACGATAAATAGAAAATGCCAATAATGCACTTCTAAGCATTCGAAAGAATTTGTCGAATGCCAACCTAGAACGGTTTAGTGCTAACGTTAGTGTCATATACAAATATATCCGACTGAGATAGCCATATAATTCCCAGTGATACTCATTAGATTTATATATAGATAAATGTCGATTCATATCTATGAATTTAACCTCAAAATGAATCATGCTATATAAGACATTTTACAATTTCTGATCTCCCATATATGTACATAACATAATCTTTTAAATTTAAATGGCTGTGTTAAAACTTTTTGGCGGATACAAATAACCCGGTAACAATTTACAGGATAATCCTTGTTTTGTTTGGTGTGCAAATTACGTCTTTTGAAGCAGGCTGAAAGAACTTTTAAAACAATTCCAATATAAGACTAATTCGGGACGCTTTTGTGGCATTTTGTCACTGCCGTGAGTCTGATGTGTCATTTTGTCACTTATGTGAGTCTGATGTGTCATTTTGTCACATTCATGAGTCCGATGTGTCATTTTGTTACTTCCGTGAGTCTGATATGTCATTTTATCATTTCTGTGAGTCTGATGTGTCATGTTATCACTTCTGTGAGTCTGATGTGTCATTTTGTCACTTCCGTAAATCAGATGTGTCATTTGTCACTTCCATAAATCTTATGTGCCATTTTGCCACTTAAATGTGTCTGATGTGCTTCCTCAAAATAAAGTTCAGTACTTTTACATCAGAGTGGCTGAAATGCCTTCCAAGAAATTTATATACTCTGCGCATGGATGAGAAACAAACAGTGAAAAAATAACCTTAAAATAAAAACTGTTTTGTATATTCGTACATTTCTGTGTATGTCACTTTACTGCATCAATGTATTAATTAACTATAGCTATTTAATAATCAGAAAATATTTTTCATTATTTTCAATCGATTTTACAAGAAAAAGTAAGTGCATTCCTGTTTATGTTAATTATAAGTTCACATACATTTATTCAAATCTTTGCTCAAAATTCTCATGTACAAAGAAGTTAAGCAGCATCCCGTATTGGTTGTCACAATGAATAGTTTTAAGTACGAAGGGATTTATTTTTCTTGATAATATTCGGTGAAAAATCGTTATAAAACACCAACAAAATCAAACAAACTATAAAAGTATGTCGACTATTGAGAATAATAGAATGACTATAAGTTGTTCAAAATGTATCTAAATGTATCAAAATGTATATAAATATATCAAAATGTATCTTCAAATCAATTATGGATTATAACTAGATATCAAGATAACAACTTATTCTTGTTATTTGCCTGCGATGATTGTGAGAATAATATATAGTTATGTACTTGAAGAAAATGCGCATAAATATGTGATTTTGTTTTGTAGATGAACACATTTTATGGTGACCCTCGAATTATTGTGCACCATGACGAAGCCCATCTTCCCGCCGATATTCATAACACCCTCAACCAGGCTTTTGTGGTTGAATCAATTCTCCGTAAAGAGACTGAAAGTATGATCATAGAAGTCATATCCAAATGATGAGTTTGTTTGGTTTGTTTCGAAATAAATTTTAGTTTTACTTTAAGTGTGCTGTTGATTTAATATGCTACTGCAAGCCATGACTTTTGTCGTTTCCCTATAGTTGTATTTCAATTTGTGTTTTACATCCATTTCGTTAATGTGTGTTATTGGCTTGTGCTTGGCACAATTGTCGCCTCATGGAGAGCAGAGGAAGAAAGCGGTTATTATCTAATTTTAGCTGTTAATTGCATTTTGGAGAACCAGTGAATCAATAGTAGATCAGCATCCATGTTAAAGATAATTAACATATATCATGAGCTATGGATATGTATACTTATATAGCTCTTCACGTTTCAGTTGTGTATGAAATATTTATATTACTCTCCACACTACCTTTCATAAATCAAATACTTTTATTACTATCAACGTCTAAACGAAGTATCAAATATTTATATTACTCTTCACGTTCCAATTAAGTATTAAATGCTTATATTTGTCTTCACGCTCCACTTAAGTATGAAATACACTACTGTCCGCGTTCCAAATAAGTAGCAAATGCTTGTAAAATTCCTCACGCAATGCTATATATATATATATATATATATATATATATATATATATATATATATGTGTGTGTGTGTGTGTGTGTGTGTTTCTTATTTTAAACTATTCTATTCAATCTTGGAATACGAAAGACCTGGTCAATGGAAATGAATAATAAGCTTCATATAGGTAGGAGAAAATGAGGTAAGATTCAGGTATGTTTGCATCAGAGGCATACAAACATATATCCATACACTGTATAAGATAAACAACAAAAGTTACTAATTATTATATTTATAACAGAATTCAGAACATTTTTTGAATATTGCAAGTTGTTATTTAGTTACATACGTAGCATCAATATCAATACTTCTGCGCATCAGTAAAAGTCGACTAATAGAACAGACAGAAATGTATGGAAGAAATAAAAAGTAATCCACTTTATATGTGTTGTCCAGTTGCAAATACAGACATTCATCATTACAAAGCTATGTTATTTTCTGTGATGCTATTCAAAGAAAAGTTTATTACATGTGATACAATATCAGTTAGTGAGATTATTTCCAATATGGAGCCACCATACACACAAGTATATTCAATTATCAACACAATTTGTCATGCGTTCTCAGTAGCATCTGAGTTCATAAAATTCTAAGGTTGGCTCTCAATTATTCTACACTGACTGATAACAAAGAAAGTGACTCACAAGGATTAAAAAAAACCCAACTTTATCAGCACAATCCCAGTAGTAATCGCTTTACATTGGATAGCTATGTGGGAAAGTAGTCGTGTATATGTGAAAAAAATATACTAAATTCGTCTGAGTGACCACTTCAAATTTATAAAACTAGGCTGAAAAGTAGTCGTGCATATGTCAATAGTGTATGCTATATTGGTCCATGTAATTAATTCACATTAGCAAATGGGCTGGATAGTGGTTGTGTATATGTTAATACAGTATGCTATTTCGTCTAACAAAGTTCTGTACTTGATTTATGATAGGATCGAATGTGTTTGAAGAATACATGGTGTGTTTGATGTGTAACGAATGTGTTTGAAGACTACACAGGGTGCTTGATGTGTATCGAATGTTTTTGAAGACTGCACAGCGTGCTTCATAATCTTCAAACAAAATGTAATATCCATATACACTTTGTTTTAATGTGCACAGCAACAATCGAAATTTCTTTATTATATGCGCACTTTGTAATTGTCATATTTCCCAAACGTGTAACATTAAAAAAGAGTTTTTTTTGAATGGCTCTTGTGCAATTTTCTCCTCCGTCATATTAATTAAATGACCATAATTTTAATATAGCACGCAATCTCCCACATATCGGTGACGACTACTACCATTAGCATAAGTATGCCTTAAGTCGTAATCTATACATTTTTCTTGCCAATGAATAAAACTAATTCATTATAAAGAAACATATCAAAACAGTTGTTAATTAAATGACCATTGTACACTTAGAAATGCATATTGCTATGATTTTGATGGGAGAACCGTGTTGTGTCATTTTATGAGTGATTTTACACGCCCTTGCAACCATATATACATCATAATTTTTGTCTCGATAAGACTTAAACGATTATAAGTGGGGTCCATTTCCAATATCCATATCCATGAGTCCGATGTTGCATAGCACGAAAGCATATCTGGGTCTATATTGTCTGTTACGAGTGACGGGTAGAACATACAAGATCGACCCTGATCTGCCGGTGTCTCATGTCACAGTAGATCGGGGGTTGTGCTGTTTGTATTTGGACCGGACTCATAAATCAGTACAGACGATTTGTCAAAATAGTACATTTACCTGTCTACAGTATTATAGGTTAGAATATTGGATGAATTTATAGCGGCGAGAGTAGACCACTGGTCAATGTCATTCTTCCTTTACTCCATATATTTATTTTGACCATTACAAGCGAACCTTCATATTTACATTGACCATATACAAATTTACAAGTATATATATATATATATATATATATATATATATATATATATATATATATATATATATATATATATATATATACACACACATACAACTTCACCTTCATATTTACACTGACCATATAGAACCTTACGTTTATATTTACATCGAACATATACATCTTTAGTCTCTCTCTCTCTCTCTCTCTCTCTCTCTCTCTCTCTCTCTTTGTGGACCGTCGTAACAAGATAACGGATATAATCTATCAAATAATGAACGTAGATAAATTTTGTTTCTTGACCTCTGATCATTTTTCCTAGTTTCTATTCTCTTTTAATCGCTATGAGCTGGTAAACATCACTATAAACTGAAACACTGCAGTAATCGTAGCGATATGACTGAAAAATTGTTAAAGCTACGTTATAAATCGTGATCTCATCACATCACTCTATGAGCTGGTAGGATAAAGGATTAGCGTTAATGTGAATGTCGAAAGCCAAGTGTTTGTAGTGCCATACCTTTATTATTAAAACCATCGTTCAGGTTTAAATCATAGGTGTGTAGTACATTGATTTATCCAATGTGAAGAAACGAAGAAACTAAAAGAAAGAAAACAATCAACTTATCGACATACAAAGGTGATTGTGAATAGCCACAAAAGGCAAAGAACTACATTTTGTAGCGGACAAAGTCGGGAATGTGAGGAGTTCATTCATACACAGCTAACTGTAGAAAATACTAACACCGTTGAAAGGGATCACGTTTGTCAGGGATTAATTAAAATAGATGCAATAAACTGACGACGAACAGTACGAAACTAGTAACTAACTAGCCTAAGCGCTTTCGACTCTTAATGAGTCTTTTTCAAAGGCAAATACAAAACATAGTTACGACAAACAAATAAACACAAAAACGTTGTGTTTGTAAACCTCTACATTTCTATCTTCACATGTGCTAAAACTATAAATACAACCAGCTTGTATAGACTAGTTGCGGAAACTTAAAACGTTGTATAATTCCCTAAAAGTCTACAAGCCAAAGCGACATCTATTTTTACTTTGTGTACATATGTAACTCCTCCCCTGGCCACACTTTCAGTGATATAATACTTATCGCTATTGCTAACAACCACAGCTGGAGTTCCGAAACCAGGAAGGAAAAGGAATCATACTGGATACGCCGCCTTAGAACATTGAAACCAAGCGGTCTAAACCAAGAAGACTAGAAAATGAAAACTATGCACTAGTAGAATTTAACATTTTCTAAATCTTCTTATTATCCTTCAATTTTTACTATAAGAATAACCGGTATAGAATCAAATATCCGGGATATAATCTGCGTTACATTGTTGCCTTTTATTGCAGATATTCCATATAAAATTTGTAAAGTATTTGACTTTTTTACCGGTTCGATCAACAGAAAGCTAATTCGGTCTTATAGTGAAAAGCATGATTTTATTGGAAAATATTTTCCATCACCTGTAGATGTTTGTGAATTGCATTATTGTTTTAAAAGAAATATTCATTTACACTGCTAAAATGTGCTGCTCTTTATGACTAAACTATTTGACTGGAATATTGTCACCAATTGCACCTCCCCTACGGCAACCTCGACCTCGTAACATTTGCTAAAGAAGAAGTTTAGTAAACCCTTTATCAGATTTCAACTTTATAGTTCCTCATGTTATCGTTTACACTGCACATTCATTTAAGAAATTGATAATTTGAGTTGTATAATTTCAAAACATAATACATATTGAGGATTAAAGTGAATTACTAAAAATAATACAGGCTTTCGCAATGTTAAAATAAATAAAATACGTAAAAACAATCCCGTTAAATTATTCCAAGGAAGAATAATGCCATTGCTGAAATTATACCCAATCAGGAATTTTATAAATACACGAACATGTAAATACATGACTTTCCTCGCAGACGCTGCATATAATGTCCATGCACAAATTCTGACAAATGTATCACCTTGAAAACTTGTCTCATTTCAAATAATGTATGCATTATGTCTGCTTTACATTCATTATGCACTTTTCAATCAACATTATATAGAAACGTTAGCTCACTTGCGAGCCAAAATGAAGGGAAGTATACGTGCTTTGCATAGTTCTTGTATAAGCACTCTTGAGGAATGGTAGCTTTGGTCCGTGCATGATGTGTCTCCGTTCTGGGAAACGGAATTATTATGTGAGACAGACGACAACAGCCGCACTTTATCACAAACGCGCGGTTCTGGAAAATAAAAAAGTAAATAAAAAAAAATTGTATCAATACTATATACAAATTGCAAAATATACTGCTGCTGCGGTTTTCTACAAAAACACAGCTGCTGAAGTTTTCTGTTTAAAATATCAACATTAGAGAACCAATATGCTCATAACGTTTGGAAAGAAGAATATGTTTGCATCTGTACGTGTATAGCGTTTGTTAATGTCTTAATCATTCTTCCGTTTCCTTGATTTAAGGAACATTGCCTAAGAAATAATTAAAATTACTTTTATTCCAACGCCAGCTTCAACCAGTGTCCATTTTAGCTGATTCACATGTATTAACCTTGAAACAGTGGATTGAAAAATAAGCTAATGGTATGTCCTAGTTAACGAGTAAATGCGGCAATTTGTTGTAGATCGTTCTTGACACTGTTAATTATTTTCACGTGAATTATAAAACAATTTATATACCATAGTTTGATGAATTTACGAGATGAATAGAAAACAAATGTAAATGTCGTACATACATCTCTGAGGGAAATCTTGTGGGGAAACGAAAACCCTAAGCTAGTAGTCAGCCAAAACACTTACCTGGCACGCAGGCAGGAAAGGAACAAAAGATTGCTTCTGTTGACATCCCGACACAGTCAAGACCTCCGCTACTTGGAACAGGATTGGAACATGTTCTGGATCGGATTTGAGTTCCCAAACCGCAGGAAACTGGGCACTTCAAAAACTCAGACCAGCCACTCCAGTTTCCGTCTTAAATGGAACATTACATTACTAATTATGTAAACCGATAAGAATGACACACTAATATCAGTAAGGTTTGCTATTTGCTAGTATGAACTGTAAAATATTTGTTTTCATCTAAATAACTCTGCACTCCGTTATATATATATATATATATATATATATATATATATATATATATATATATGTATATATATATATATATATATATATATATATATATACATATATATATATATACATATATATAACACCTCTCTATTCAATCTGACCCCTGTCGTGATAAAAAATGCAAAACCTGTCAGCATATGATAGAGACCAGGACATTCACTAGCATAGCGACTAGAGAAAACTAAACTTAGATGGTCCAAACAAAACGTGCAAAAACAGAGAATGCAATTTATCTGATTACATGTAAGATATACAGCCTTCAGTACGTCGGAGAAACTGAAAAGCTACATAAAAGGAACGACCTTCGTAGATCTGACTGAATGACAAAGAAGCTGTACAGGCGTCCGGTCGTGGAACACTCCTACTCACCTGCTCACACTTTCAGTGTGATATAATACTTATTGCAATTTCTATCAACCCTAACTGGAGTTCCGAAACCAAGAAGGAAAATGAACCTCACTGGATACGCCGCCTTACAACATTGAAGTCATGCGGTTTAAGCCAAGAAGACTACAAAAAGAAAGACATGCACTAGTACAATTACACTTTGAGCCGACACATTTTCTTTTCAAACATTTCTAAATATTCTTAGAATCCTTTCATTATTACTATAAGAATAAAATATTTGGAACAGAATCAAATATCCGGGATATAGTTTGCGTTACATCAATGTTAACAACGATCATAGATTTCTAGGTAAATACAAAACATGTTTCTCAGTATCCGCAACAAGTCGATACAGGCTAGTTGAGACATCAATAGGTTTCATGCATATAGAAACAAACATGTAGAGTTTTACAAACAACGTTTATATGTTCTATTTGTTTGTTTTGTCTATGTTTTGAAAAGATTCATTAAGAATCAAAAGCGCTCAGGCTAATTAGATACTAACATTGTAATGTTCATAAACAGTTTATTAATTTATTGCATCTCTCTCTCTCTCTCTCTTTCTCTCTCTCTCTCTCTTTCTCTCTCTCTCTCTATATATATATATATGTATATGTATATATATATATATATATATATATATATATATATATATATATATATATATTTATATCTATATATATATATATATATATATATATATATATATATATATATATATATATATATATATATAATGATCGTACCAACACGACAAGCAGATAATGGGCAATTCCGACTTTAAATGTCCGACCCCTCACAATGTCGACCTCCATTACTTGGAGAAGGATTGTTACATGCTCGATGTCTGTTTTGTGACTGCCCAATGCAGGTTACAGGGCACTTAGACCATTCTGACCAGCCACCCCAATGTCCGTCTAAAACCAAAAAAAAATTGTATACAAGAATACATAACAGGTGTTAATTGATTACGAGTATTACGTAAATTCATTATTGATTTATATTTTTTTAACAATCAATGAAAACAAAATTAATATTTATCCACTACTGGGACTGATCGATATACTAATTATACTAATTATTATTCCAATTATATGATGATTTGGAACAGATATGAAAACTGCAACATCAATTGGAGATTTAACTGCCCGACAATGCGGTATGTGGAGGTTTATGATAATGCAGAGGTGCATATTTTTTAAAAAAATTTCCTGATATAACTAGTATAGTGACTAATGTTGTCTTGTATATATATATATATATATATATATATATATATATATATATATATATATATATATATATATATATCATTATGTTGGAGGTTAAATTCTTATTCAAATATTTTACTATTTTACTTTATAAAAGTGTGTGGATTGGTTTTGTGGTTTAAAACAATTTTGCAGCTCATAATAGGCTATACATGGCGGAGAGTATAATGGGTAGCGGAAGAACCCGGAAAGAGCACACAAAAATGATTCGAAGTTATTGGCAAGCTTTCTCATATACGCACGTCGGTAACGCAGAAAAGTCCTAAAGGCATGAAATTAAAACTATTCGCCACGTAAACAACACGATCTTATCAACTTGACAAGCATATAATGGGCAATTCCGTGTTTCAATGTTTGGCAACCTCACAATGTTGACCTCCATTACTTGGAGAAGGATTGTTACATGCTCGATGTCTGTTTTGTGACTGCCAAACGCAGGTTACAGGGCACTTAGACCATTCTAACCAGCCACCCCAATATCCGTCTAAAACAAGAAAAAAACATTATGTACAATAATCTGTAACTGGTGTTTATTTGTAACATGTAGTATGCAAATTCCTTCGTGTTTTATATTTTTTAAAGATTACATGTAAACGTGATTATTATTTCTCAAATACTGAAATGATAACCAATATATCAATTTTTATCAACATTATTACAGTGATATGGGGATTTGGAACAGATATAAAAGCCACAGCCTTACAGTGCGTGTGGACTGCACAGAATTAGGAGATTGTATTGGTTTATATTTTGCTTGTATATTTCCTAGTGTGATTATTACAGTGACTTATCTGTCCTAAAGGGTATACATATCACATTGTGTGTTATCTCTAGATAAATAAAGAGGCCATTAATAAGGAGGGTAGATCCTGATTGGAATATTTAACCGTATTACTGCGTACAAATGTTTTGATTCGTTTTGTGGGTTATAAACAATTTTGCAGCTCATGATCGACCCTACATGGTAGACGGCATATTTGGTGGTGGAAGAACCCGGAAAGAGTAAATGACTGGAAGCTATTGGCAAGCATTCTCACATACCCACGCTGGCAGAAGAGAAAATCCTAAAGGCATCAAGCAAAACTATTCAGCACCTAATAATATGATCTTACCAACTTGACAAGCAGATAATGGACAATTCCGACTTTCCATGTGTAACCCCTGACAATGTCGGCCTCCATTACTTGGAGTAGGATTGTTACATGCCCTATGTCTGTTTTGTGACTGCCCAACGCAGGCTACAGGGCACTTAGACTATTCTGACCAGCCACCCCAATATCCGTCTAAAGCAAGAAATTAATTATGTACAAAAATAGGCAATTGATGTTAATTGATAAAACGTAGTACGTAAATTCCTTATTGATTTATACTTTCATGATAATAAATGAAAACGTGTTCATTATTTCTCCAATACTGCATCTACGATCAATATAATAACTATCACAAACATCATTGCAATAGTATTTGCAATATATATAAAAGCGGCGTTTATAGCGAATATTTAACTCTCGTAGTGTTAGCGGCATGTAGAGATTTATGACAATGAATTGGTTTATGTTTTCTTGTGTATTTATAGCATGATTAATGCAGTGATTTGTTTTATCTGTAGTGTATAGATCATTCTGCGCGTTGGCTCTAAATAAAGATAGAAGTCACTAAGGAGGAGACGATATTCTGATTTGAATAGTTTACTGTTTTACTTTAGACAAGTGTTTTCATTGCTAGTTTGGGTTTAATGTCATTGTGCAGCACATAATATGCTATTCATGGCGGACAGTGTATTTCTTGGCGTAAGAACCCGGAAAGAACTTGGGAAGAGCAACGGACTGACTGGAAGCTACTGACAGTCTTTCTCACATACCCACTTTGTCCTAGCAGATACTAGTAAGGAGAGTGAATTTATTAGTGATAAATTATAAACGTTCGATATAGCTCTAATGGTTTCATCAACAGTATTATGGTTATTTTGTGAGCGATATAATATTCACAAATGAAAGTACATCTCATAATATAACAATGTCGATTGTTATTTGACCGGTTCTGTGCTTGTTGAAAAACAGTCTAAATCAGGACCAATTAAAGAATGAATACAGGAAGTGATAATTACTTGTGATAAGGCAAATTTTTTACACTTATTCATTTCAAAAATAAGCTAAACATGGAACAGTCGAAGAAAACGTTTGACAGCATTATTATAATTACTGTAAAAAAGTAACCCAAAATGTATTAGTTTGACACAATGAAATTGAACATTTATATAACTCTTTTCTACTTGAATAAAATTGATAAAAAGGAACCCAATAAAAATGACCAAAAAAGCAGTGGTAGATAGAACCGGGAAACAAGGAGAAAGAGAGAGTGAGGCAGAAGGTAGCCATAGTTCGGGTACATAGTGAAGCAAATGACATGCTCATGCTATATTTACCGACCAGTTGGACATAGTCCTGATGAGCACGTTTGTCGTTCGAAATGTTCAGTGCATGTAGAACGTTTTCCAATAATTGCAGTCAGATTAGTGCAGATCCAATGTCAAACCGATTCATCAGTACCGAAAATTGTTGAACACGAAGACCATTCAGACCAGTGGGCAGGTACTTATGTAAAGAAATAAAGGATGCAATGATTCATTAGCATTAATAATGTATTGGGCGTTATATGAGTGGTTCAAATTCTTTAAACACATGCTTTCGGTGTGTTGGTGTCTTTTACATGTATTAAAACTATGATTGTTAATGTATCTGTGCACTGAACGAATGGGCTTGATGCCGAATTTAAAGTAATATGCTTATATTGTATGCAATTTCTCAATACTATAATAAAAATACCTTCAAGACCACAAACATATTGGAACTGCTGATTATACAGTTTTGAATCACGTGTCTCTCCTCTCCTTAATATGTGTTCATTTCTCAGTGGTGTCCATTTCTTGTTAACAATTACTTCTTGCTTCCATCGCTCCCTAGGTATAGTAATTACAATCTATATATATATATATATATATATATATATATATATATATATATATATATATATATATATGTATATATATATATATATATATATATATATATATATATATATATATATATATATGAATGTATATATATATATGAATGTATATATATGTATATATATAGATATATGTATGTGTATATATATATATATATATATATATATATATATATATTGACACACTGATCATAAAGTAAGTAAAAGAAATAAGAATAATGCAACATGTTTTATAAATTCAGCAAATAATTTTTTGTCTATAATAGAAAGGGAAAACGTTATAAAAACTCACGGTATTGCCAATGAAATCCCAAGTAATCGAGAAAGATTTATCGCAAGTTCCAAAAGAGTCACTTACTAATCAAACTCCAGTTGTGCTCGAAATAAAATCCAGTGGTGAAGACTTTGATGTGTCTGTTGTCTTGAATATACTAATTTGTGTTGATAGTTTTCCAATTAATCACAATAATATAATCCAAAATGCCCCACTCTAAATTCACTATAATTGCAAATTAATATTTTTCTCCAAGAACAGCAGTTAAGTGCACTTTGTATTTCCAATGAATAAACCCCTAAGCAGAATTGCACAGCGGTAACCCCTAAGCAGAATCGGTGTGCAAATACTAGTACAGACATTTGTATAGGTGAAGAGACAAACTGATACACCAACTTATTTTTGTCTTAAGTCTAATAATTATTAAGATAACTAAGACTCCAAGATAAGGTGTGAGAAATCAAATCAAGTAAATATTTCAAAAATCGAGAACTTAAAATTTTCAGACAAAGATCTGAGAAAATATTCTGGTATTGGAGATGACAAGCGTTTTACAATAATACACATATATATATATAGTGAGTTGTTGCTCTCATATAGAATGTGAGACTATCTCTGGTTATAGTATGGTGCTTGGAACAAACTTTTTCCTCACATAGATTAAGAAAATCAACTTCTTTTATTATATAAATTGAAACGAACTCCTATAGATTCAGTTCTTGCCTCTAATTTTAATATTTCTACAGACAGACTTTCTGAAAATTTTAAATTTTGGATTACTCGAATGTATAGAAAATTAAAAATTATTAAAATACGGCCTTTAAAGGGAAATATTCAAAAACACATGCCATTATCAACCATGGAACATTTTCCAGATCATATTGCAATTGCAGATTGTGTTGAATTTAGCACATAGATCCAAATATGTCCCACAGCTGGAAAATAGATGTTTTCAAATTACAAAAATTGTCGTACTGTCAAAACTATGTACATTTAATCAGATCACACAAAGCTTATGAAGGGAAAGTTTCTTCCGAAAGAAAATGATGATTGCTGCAAAACCTGGTAAGCCTGCGTTTAACCCGGCTTATCTGGTTTACATTAGTCGCATAAATCATTTTATTCGTATCACGTGGCAAAAGGGTCTGTCTCAAAGTGATTCATTTTATGTTCTTTCTGTATGTTTAAAGGAAAACAAATAACTGACTATCACAAATTCCAAAAACATGGAATGATGCTATCAAAAAACATTTAGTACACAAAAAGTGTAATAAGCTGGAAGATAAATTAATGAGGTTACAAAACAAAATTCACTTCAGTTTGTTTTTAAAATACCTTTTAAAACAAGGTAAGATGTTTGAATGTATGGTGACCTGGGATGGTTCCCAGACCGTGGTCAACATATTACCCGATAATAAAATAAAAAGATTTACTTTAAGTGACTACACAATTTTTACAATAGCTGCAGATTTATAGCAATTTGTTTTTCTTGTACTTTTGTATAATTTTGTCAGCCATACACTCGTCTAAAAGGTCTCAAATTTTCCCATTCTTGATTCAATTCAAATCTCTGTCAATGAAAACTTCCAGACTCTGGATGAAGCGAGGCCAAATCACAATACTTTGCAAATGACACACACACACACACACATACACACATATATATATATATATATATATATATATATATATATATATATATATATATATATATATATATATATATATATATATATATATATATATATATATATATATACATACAGCTTCAATTGACTTAGGTGATACCAAACATAATTAGGCTTTAATGCAAAAGCATAGACTGAAGTTTCATATTGGTTTATTTTTACTGATTTTAATGGTTACTCAGGTTATTTAGCATTGACGTCAACAGTCTTGTGGCTTCATTTTACTGCTACTTTACATTCCAAAATACCAACAAGAGAGTTATTTTCTTCAACTCCACCATCAGGTGATGTTGCAATGAACCCGTGATCATGATCTATAATTAAACCCAACTTTTTAATATAAATCTTTGAACACTATTTAACGTACTTAGCAACATACTGGTTGATAACTGTCGACTCCATATCTAATCCAAATTTCATTGCTGCTGAGGATAAGGTAGATGGCTCTAATATTGCACCAGTTATTGTGTTGGGATTGGACTTCATGTACAAAAAAGTTACATATACAGCTAACAATCGAACCAGTTATCCTCAATTGTCTTAAAGTAAACCAATTAGCCAAACTGCTTTGTAGAAGACTTTTTTCTTGAATAAACATTTGTTCATGCTGGGTGACGTTTAAACAATTATTTATCGCTGTTGTTTGGGGAGACTGGATGAATGAGATGAATCTTTGATATGTTTTCTTTTACTTTTCCCACATAATCATATAATGAAGTTACAGAGACCAATTCGATCATGTTGAGTTGCACTGTATTTATTAAGAGCTTCTAACTGGGATTGGATCCTTTCATCTATTGCTCTAATTCACATAGGAATGATTCTGCAAAATCTCTCATAGTGTCGCAAATTTTATTAGGCTTATAAGCATCCGGTTGTTCTCCTTTTAATGGTTGGTTCTGTTTTCTTGTAAAGTCTATATCATAGATTGGAGTTGATGGAAATTGAACTTGCTTTGGCTTATTCGAAGCCTCAAGTTTATCTAGAGAGAAAAGGAAACTTTTAAGGAATAGGCAAAGAAAAATAAAATGTCTTAAAGCTACCACTGATGTTATTGCTATTTAATGTCTTTGTAAATTATAATTTCAATATTTATAGTACTATGTCTCAACTTAAAGATATACATACCGGTACATGATGGAATGTTTTTAGGAAGCACAAACACCTTGACAAAATATTCCAGTGCATAACACGGTGCAGCGGTATGTCTGCACGTACAGTCAGGATCAGACCCATCTTGGCACGAGCAGCTAGCATGTATGATGTTACCCACGGAATTCAGCATTAGAATCACTCCGTAGAATTTTAGTTTCATGTATGCTAGAACCTCAGCAGAAAAAATGGCCTTTACTGCAATTTCAACTTGCTTCACTCCGATATGCTTGCTATAATAAAAGAATACAGATTTAAATGTTTTGTGGATGACAACTAAACATACAATCATGTTCGTTACGAAGGACAAAACTAAAATGTTCATATTTCTGGTTATTTCCCTCACATAAAAAATGATTTGTTATTTGGTAAGTTCGGGGCTACAAAACAATCTAATATTTAATGAATGTGATGGTTTCGAAGTTAAGCAAAATCAGTGCTTAGATGAAATACATTGCGACAATATATATATATATATATATATATATATATATATATATATATATATATATATATATATATATATATATATATATATATATATATATATATAATAGTGGACAACTTAAAACAAGCTTACATACTAATTTTCTAGACGTATCCAGTAAAAATCTATTTAAATCCAATTAACTATACATTTTGCACATAACATGTGTTTCATTTATTTAGTTTTGTACTTGTTCGTGAATCTTAAAGAGATTGAATGACGTGGAACTAATTATATGATTGAGACTTGCATGTAAATTATCAACAGACTTTCAAAACGAAACGAGATAAACTCATTAAAACGCAATTTATTTTAGTGACGTTTCGGATGCATCGAAATATTATAAACAACCACCTGCTTTGTAATTGTCATGTCAAACTTTATTTACTTCCATATCGTTTCCTTACTTATATGTTCCTGTCCAGATGTAACCAACTCAAAGCTACCCTCCCGCATGGCTTTGAAATCCGCCCTGGTTTCCAGAAAACAGGATAATTGCAATATTAAGTTTCGTCAATATCTGCGGCAGCATCGCTGTTAAATAGGCATGTTTGAACTCGATAAACAATATTGAAATAGTTGGAAAAGATGATGTTGATGCAGCAGCGTCCGCCATATTTTGCTCATCGGTTATTGAGTGGCTATTACGGTCAGCTGACCCCACGCTACGTGATCAAATTTCCAAGCAAATTACGAAGCTCGCCGAGGTCTGCATAAAATGACGTTTTGCACTGCACAGCCTTGCAACAATGCATAAATGTTAACTGTGTGCAATGTGCATTTACCTAGTCTCACAGATACGAATCTTTCTTTTTTAGTTCATGTTTACACGTTCCTGAATGAGTTCGTATTCAACTACACTGTCTATTTGCACTCATCCATAATTGCAATTTTGATACCCGCAACATTTCCATATTACAAAAAGACGTCATGTTTTAAACTATCTCTCTGAAGAGATATAAATGAATGCTTTACTAATTACTATTTGATCAAAATGTAATAATATGACTATGATAAGATGTTCATATTGTTCTGAAACAAAATTGTTGCATGAACTAATTTTGGCGTTAAAAATAGATCAAGGGGAACAACTTGCACAAATGATTATAATGAATATGGGCCATTTTCTGTCCCCTCTCCAAATGTCCTGATATAATGCATAATGTACACAAGAGGTGTTTAACATTTATATCAGAAAAAAGTTTTGTGTTTACATGTCCGTTGCCATGGTTATAGGGTGTCAAACGTTTCATTTACATCTTATAGATACTGCTTTACCATTAGATATTGACTCAGTTTCAAATTTGCTGTATAAAGGTTTACTATTTTAGGGGTAGTCAAGGCCTATAAATACAGTTTAGTTTCTAAAACTATTCCAAAATGGTCCATCGTAGACAAAAATAAACAAAAATAGAATATCTAACTTATATCTGAACTGAAAAATACAAAACTGTTCCTAGATAAAATATTGTTAATATTATTGAATGGCGTATAATATTATTGCCTGATGTTTAATATTACTGAATGATGTTGAATATTATTGAATGATGTTTAATATTATTTAATTACTTAATGATTGCTTGATATTACTGAATATGACTAAAGGAGAATTAACAAGGTAAGCTCCCGGCTACAAAACAATCTAAAACACAATGAATGTGATGGTTTCGAAGTTAAGCAAAATCAGTAGATAGATGCAATACATTGTGACAATATATATATATATATATATATATATATATATATATATATATATATATATATATATATATATATATATATATATATATATATATATATATATATATATATATATATATATATATATACTTTAGCTTCTTCGTACAATACATGGGTTTGTTACCTTCACTGAAAATTATAAATATTCTTTCTGTATTTATGTACATTTACCCGTACATTGTCATGGCTATGTAACACACACTATTGTGTTTCTATCGTTAGAAGAAATAATTATCCTCCACACCTCTTGAGGTAGCCTATATTCAAACTATAATCTATTTTTAAACTATATATTCATCTGTAAAGATATAATATTGACATGAAAAAGAAAGAAGACACTATTGGTTCAGAACTTTTAATTAACTTCTAAAAATGTGATATATATTTCAGAAGTAATTCATTGGATAATACAGAAAAGAAACAGACTATACGTGTTGTACTCTCTAAACCTTATACCTCTATTTTAAACCAGCGTGAGGATACTGCATCACACTGCATTCAGTTGTCTGTGAAATGAGAGGATGTTTACGTTTATAAAGCACAAATACTGATAATGAACCAGTGGAAACACATTCGTTTCCTAAATGCCATTTACCTGCACTTAGGGTCTGCAATGATGGTGATTTACATCGTGCAAGATACGGGTTTTACAGAAAGAATGCAGCTTGCAAGGAAAATTTGGGAACAAATTTGCACATACACTTGGATAAAAAACGAGTCAAAGTGAGTATGTTTCTACAATTTAATTGTTTAAAGTAACTATAAATGACTATGCCCTCTCTGTTACTATGCACATGTTGGCCTCTATTCAAATTTTTGTAGTGACTCAAAACTGGGGCCCTCGATGGGAGCATTGAAGAAATTCAAAAACGTACAAAAAAATTGTAACGAATAAAATAACGTTATAACAATATGTGCTCATATATGCCATTACAACAACGCTAGTCACAATATTAAATCGTCTATACTAATTTGTCAGAAGTTTCGAAGGAAAAATTCGTGCATAAATATTTTAAGTACTGTATACTATACATGTGGACTCACCTTCTTGACCTAGTCCTGCGCAAAAATCATACAAATATCTCACCACAAAGATTTCTATATAACTACAGGTTCAGATAATTGTTAAAATGAAAATCTATGCAAGCAAGAGACGACGAAGCGTCTGATAAAATAAATGCACTTACAAATCATATATTACCTAAAATTATCAGTTAACCAAAATTAATGGCATATTATGATGATTTGTAACGACCCCACTAATCAACCCATAATATAACCAAGGGTTATACACTCCTGCCATCTGTACATTTGAGATGAGCAATTTTTGTTATAATTGCCATTTTATTTGTGTATAACCTTGGACCTCTCTTAGATTCTCTTGAAGGTGACAAGAAAGAAGTTGTAAAAACTGCACAATCAGAGAGAAAAAGCTATAAAAATACACTATTCAGGCCAACACGGACATAAAGTCAAACTATTAATGACTGCCTTACAAATATTCCTTTCTGTATTCATTTGAGTATGGTATGTACATTACCATATTGCCCAATAAGCATACAAAACATGTGCTTAGGACATCAGCCAAACAGGGACACCTGAAACAAATTATAATTACCTGCTGATGATAAAACTAAATGAAGTATGTACGATCATTTCGATCTGCATGTACGATTATTTTGATTTAGAATGGTGGCAGCACTGGTATTTTCGAACCATTTTTAGCTTCCCACATTTTTAAAATTTCACATTTAGAAGTAGGGGTGGGTTCTATAATATTTTCAGTGATGAGGACCCTTGTATGGCCTTAATCTGTCAATTGTTATGTATTGTCATTCTCTTTGGCTCAGTATCACACAAATAAGACGCCATTATAATGGAAACATCATGATATGAATGACACTGTTTCCACCACAATCATTTTCTGACGTAAAGGTATTAGAACCACTCAACTCTAGTTTCTTTTATATGAACACCATATTAATAAAATATTGCACTTTAGGAATATAAAAATAAAATGATTTACGATTGATTGAGGTTCATATATAAAGATATAAAGGATGAAGAGATAAAATAGCATTTCAAATGATTGGACATATTACAACTGGTTAAATTTCTCATTGTATGTTTTTAGTATGTCTGTCTTTTAAATATATATGGATTGTGGTTTGTAAAGTATTTTTGCAATGAACGAACGGACTTGAGGAAGAATCTGAATTCAGCTGGTATCATGTTATGCAATCTCTCGATACTAAAATTAAAATACCGTCAGAACCACGAAACTATGTCACTGATTATCCGACATTAAATCATATTTCTCCGCATACTTGTTCATGTTCACTTTTCAGTGGTGTCCTGGCGTTTAGGGTTTCATACTGACATTTAGTTCTTCTTTAAATAGTTCCTTAGGTACAACAATTACAGTCTTCTTGAACGTATATATAATTAACCAGGGTGTACATTTTATTGTTTCCATCGTTCATTAAGGATAGTAATAAGATTATACTTGCCGTGCGTACTATCTTGTTTTCCTCTTGATGGGTTGCATTGGAGACCTTTTTGGAATTTGAAAATGTCCATGAATCTACCTGACACTTCATTTCAGTGATGGTTGTTAGGTCGATTTTATAATGTAGTGCTTAATGCTTGCAAGTATATATGTAATAGTCAACATAAAGGCATAAGTCTCATCTCCCCAATATCAACATCCCCAGTGTCAGATATCACGCGAATTGTATCAATAATATACGTGGAGAATACATTGATCAAAATTACCCATAAGAGCATTAACGACTCTACCTTGTCTAAGAAAATAAGATCTTTCAAGGGGCATACCAATTTCTGAAAAAGTTACTCCATGGGGCATAACAATGTCCAAAACAAGTTATTCCATGGGGCATACCAAAGTCTGAAACAAAGACCCAAATATATATATATATATATATATATATATATATATATATATATATATATATATATATATATATATATATATATATATAGATGCAATAAACTGACGACGAACAGTACGAAACTAGTAACTAACTAGCCTAAGCGCTTTCGACTCTTAATGAGTCTTTTTCAAAGGCAAATACAAAACATAGTTACGACAAACAAATAAACACAAAAACGTTGCGTTTGTAAACCTCTACATTTCTATCTTCACATGTGTTAAAACTATAAATACAACCAGCTTGTATAGACTAGTTGCGGAAACTGAAAACGTTGTATAATTCCCTAAAAGTCTACAAGCCAAAGCGACATCTATTTTTATTTTGTGTACATATGTAACGCAGATTATATCCCGGATATTTGGTTCTATACCGGTTATTCTTATAGTAAAAATTGAAGGATAAGAAGATTTAGAAAATGTTAAATTCTACTAGTGCATAGTTTTCATTTTCTAGTCTTCTTGGTTTAGACCGCTTGGTTTCAATGTTCTAAGGCGGCGTATCCAGTATGATTCCTTTTCCTTCCTGGTTTCGGAACTCCAGCTGTGGTTGTTGGCAATAGCGATAAGTATTATATCACTGAAAGTGTGGCCAGGGGAGGAGAAGTGTTCTGCGACCGGGCTTCTGTACAGCTTTTTTGTCATCCAATCAGATCTATGAAGGTTTATCCTTATGTGTAGCTTTTCAGTTTCTCCCACGTACTGAAGGCCACAGATCTTACATGTGATGAGATAAATCACATTCTCTGTTTTGCACGTTTTGTTTGGACCATGTATGTTTAGTTTTTCTTTAGTCACTGTGCTAGTGAATGTCTTGGTCTCTATCATATGTTGACAGGTTTTGCATCTTTTATCGCCACAGGGTCCAGATTGACTAGGTTGGTTTTGACTAGCGATTGTTGTTAGCTTGGCCCTGACTAGGATGTCCTTTAGGTTTTTTGGTCTCCGGTACGCTACTACAGGTTTGTTCGGAAGTATTAGGTTTAGTATGTCTGACGATTGCACGGTTGGCCAGTGGTTTGCGATGATTTTACCTACTTTGGGATTGTCTGGGTGATAGGTCAGAATAAATGGTATCCTATCAACCTTTTCTTTCTGTCCATATCTGAGTAGGTCATCACGGTTTGTTTGTTTGGCCCTTTGGATTGCCTCCGCAATCAGGTCTTTGTCGTAGCCTCGGTAAATTAAATGTTTAGCCAGCTCTTCAGACCTTTCTATGAATCTTTCATCGTCGGAGCAAATTCTGCGTATCCTCAGTGCCTGGCTATATGGAATGTTCTTAATGCAGCTGTCATCCAAAACACTGCATTAAGAACATTCCATATAGCCAGGCACTGAGGATACGCAGAATTTGCTCCGACGATGAAAGATTCATAGAAAGGTCTGAAGAGCTGGCTAAACATTTAATTTACCGAGGCTACGACAAAGACCTGATTGCGGAGGCAATCCAAAGGGCCAAACAAACAAACCGTGATGACCTACTCAGATATGGACAGAAAGAAAAGGTTGATAGGATACCATTTATTCTGACCTATCACCCAGACAATCCCAAAGTAGGTAAAATCATCGCAAACCACTGGCCAACCGTGCAATCGTCAGACATACTAAACCTAATACTTCCGAACAAACCTGTAGTAGCGTACCGGAGACCAAAAAACCTAAAGGACATCCTAGTCAGGGCCAAGCTAACAACAATCGCTAGTCAAAACCAACCTAGTCAATCTGGACCCTGTGGCGATAAAAGATGCAAAACCTGTCAACATATGATAGAGACCAAGACATTCACTAGCACAGTGACTAAAGAAAAACTAAACATACATGGTCCAAACAAAACGTGCAAAACAGAGAATGTGATTTATCTCATCACATGTAAGATCTGTGGCCTTCAGTACGTGGGAGAAACTGAAAAGCTACACATAAGGATAAACCTTCATAGATCTGATTGGATGACAAAAAAGCTGTACAGAAGCCCGGTCGCAGAACACTTCTCCTCCCCTGGCCACACTTTCAGTGATATAATACTTATCGCTATTGCCAACAACCACAGCTGGAGTTCCGAAACCAGGAAGGAAAAGGAATCATACTGGATACGCCGCCTTAGAACATTGAAACCAAGCGGTCTAAACCAAGAAGACTAGAAAATGAAAACTATGCACTAGTAGAATTTAACATTTTCTAAATCTTCTTATCCTTCAATTTTTACTATAAGAATAACCGGTATAGAACCAAATATCCGGGATATAATCTGCGTTACATATGTACACAAAATAAAAATAGATGTCGCTTTGGCTTGTAGACTTTTAGGGAATTATACAACGTTTTCAGTTTCCGCAACTAGTCTATACAAGCTGGTTGTATTTATAGTTTTAACACATGTGAAGATAGAAATGTAGAGGTTTACAAACGCAACGTTTTTGTGTTTATTTGTTTGTCGTAACTATGTTTTGTATTTGCCTTTGAAAAAGACTCATTAAGAGTCGAAAGCGCTTAGGCTAGTTAGTTACTAGTTTCGTACTGTTCGTCGTCAGTTTATTGCATCTATTTTAATTAATCCCTGACAGACGTGATCCCTTGGTGGATCCAGTACGCTTGAGAGGGTTGTTATTCGCCATATGATTTGTATTCTTTATATATATATATATATATATATATATATATATATATATATATAGATATATATATATATATATATATATATATATATATATATATATATATATATATATACCTCTGTTGGGAAGTATATTAGTATTTTGCCCATATTCAGAGAAAATTGATTACCTACTTATTACTTCTTTTACCAAAGTAAACATTACTTTTAAGGTAGATAATTTATCAAGGTCAAGTCCAAATTAACATTGCGAATATCATATAATCTTGGAGATAAACTATTTAGAAATACAATATGCAACTATATATCTTTGAGTACAATGCTTTTTTGATAAATACAATATTTTTATGGTCATACACAAAACTGTGTGTAAGTGTAAGTGTGTGTGTGTGCAGGAGGAAGAATGGAATAGAATAATTCTTTCTCATGGTTATTCATTTTCTGACTTGTCAATTCTAACATGCACACACACACACACACACACACACACACACACACACATATATATATATATATATATATATATATATATATATATATATATATATATATATATATATATATATACATATATATATATATATATATATATATATAGTTTAATACAAACAATACTATCATACAGGTTAGAGAAATTAAATTCGTACTCTACCGAGTTTCGAACCCAGATCCGCGAGTAAATGGCACCCATCGCCTTGCCTGCACGCACCAACCCATATACCGTCACGACTAAGCACGCATCACCAAAAAATGATGGCACTGAATCGGTGTTATATAAGCCCGTGCGTAGCAGACACACTCGCATGACGACCTAGTAATTAATTCTCATATATGTACACAGTCGTTCCAGATTCCTATGAAAGAAATCAAGGTATATAGGATTTTTGTATTACAAATAATTATAAATATATACCAGACAGAACAAACTGTGCTATCCCTGGATTCTGTAGTAGAATCTTGATAATAGTGGGCAGAAATAATAGTTTAATACAAACAATACTATCATACAGGTTAGAGAAATTAAATTCGTACTCTACCGAGTTTCGAACCCAGATCCGCGAGTAAATGGCACCCATCGCCTTGCCTGCACGCACCAACCCATATACCGTCACGACTAAGCACGCATCACCAAAAAATGATGGCACTGAATCGGTGTTATATAAGCCCGTGCGTAGCAGACACACTCGCATGACGACCTAGTAATTAATTCTCATATATATGTACACAGTCGTTCCAGATTCCTATGAAAGAAATCAAGGTATATAGGATTTTTGTATTACAAATAATTATAAATATATACCAGACAGAACAAACTGTGCTATCCCTGGATTCTGTAGTAGAATCTTGATAATAGTGGGCAGAAATAATAGTTTAATACAAACAATACTATCATACAGGTTAGAGAAATTAAATTCGTACTCTACCGAGTTTCGAACCCAGATCCGCGAGTAAATGGCACCCATCGCCTTGCCTGCACGCACCAACCCATATACCGTCACGACTAAGCACGCATCACCAAAAAATGATGGCACTGAATCGGTGTTATATAAGCCCGTGCGTAGCAGACACACTCGCATGACGACCTAGTAATTAATTCTCATATATATGTACACAGTCGTTCCAGATTCCTATGAAAGAAATCAAGGTATATAGGATTTTTGTATTACAAATAATTATAAATATATACCAGACAGAACAAACTGTGCTATCCCTGGATTCTGTAGTAGAATCTTGATAATAGTGGGCAGAAATAATAGTTTAATACAAACAATACTATCATACAGGTTAGAGAAATTAAATTCGTACTCTACCGAGTTTCGAACCCAGATCCGCGAGTAAATGGCACCCATCGCCTTGCCTGCACGCACCAACCCATATACCGTCACGACTAAGCACGCATCACCAAAAAATGATGGCACTGAATCGGTGTTATATAAGCCCGTGCGTAGCAGACACACTCGCATGACGACCTAGTAATTAATTCTCATATATATGTACACAGTCGTTCCAGATTCCTATGAAAGAAATCAAGGTATATAGGATTTTTGTATTACAAATAATTATAAATATATACCAGACAGAACAAACTGTGCTATCCCTGGATTCTGTAGTAGAATCTTGATAATAGTGGGCAGAAATAATAGTTTAATACAAACAATACTATCATACAGGTTAGAGAAATTAAATTCGTACTCTACCGAGTTTCGAACCCAGATCCGCGAGTAAATGGCACCCATCGCCTTGCCTGCACGCACCAACCCATATACCGTCACGACTAAGCACGCATCACCAAAAAATGATGGCACTGAATCGGTGTTATATAAGCCCGTGCGTAGCAGACACACTCGCATGACGACCTAGTAATTAATTCTCATATATATGTACACAGTCGTTCCAGATTCCTATGAAAGAAATCAAGGTATATAGGATTTTTGTATTACAAATAATTATAAATATATACCAGACAGAACAAACTGTGCTATCCCTGGATTCTGTAGTAGAATCTTGATAATAGTGGGCAGAAATAATAGTTTAATACAAACAATACTATCATACAGGTTAGAGAAATTAAATTCGTACTCTACCGAGTTTCGAACCCAGATCCGCGAGTAAATGGCACCCATCGCCTTGCCTGCACGCACCAACCCATATACCGTCACGACTAAGCACGCATCACCAAAAAATGATGGCACTGAATCGGTGTTATATAAGCCCGTGCGTAGCAGACACACTCGCATGACGACCTAGTAATTAATTCTCATATATATGTACACAGTCGTTCCAGATTCCTATGAAAGAAATCAAGATATATAGGATTTTTGTATTACAAATAATTATAAATATATACCAGACAGAACAAACTGTGCTATCCCTGGATTCTGTAGTAGAATCTTGATAATAGTGGGCAGAAATAATAGTTTAATACAAACAATACTATCATACAGGTTAGAGAAATTAAATTCGTACTCTACCGAGTTTCGAACCCAGATCCGCGAGTAAATGGCACCCATCGCCTTGCCTGCACGCACCAACCCATATACCGTCACGACTAAGCACGCATCACCAAAAAATGATGGCACTGAATCGGTGTTATATAAGCCCGTGCGTAGCAGACACACTCGCATGACGACCTAGTAATTAATTCTCATATATATGTACACAGTCGTTCCAGATTCCTATGAAAGAAATCAAGGTATATAGGATTTTTGTATTACAAATAATTATAAATATATACCAGACAGAACAAACTGTGCTATCCCTGGATTCTGTAGTAGAATCTTGATAATAGTGGGCAGAAATAATAGTTTAATACAAACAATACTATCATACAGGTTAGAGAAATTAAATTCGTACTCTACCGAGTTTCGAACCCAGATCCGCGAGTAAATGGCACCAAATACAAAAATCCTATATACCTTGATTTCTTTCATAGGAATCTGGAACGACTGTGTACATATATATGAGAATTAATTACTAGGTCGTCATGCGAGTGTGTCTGCTACGCACGGGCTTATATAACACCGATTCAGTGCCATCATTTTTTGGTGATGCGTGCTTAGTCGTGACGGTATATGGGTTGGTGCGTGCAGGCAAGGCGATGGGTGCCATTTACTCGCGGATCTGGGTTCGAAACTCGGTAGAGTACGAATTTATTTTCTCTAACCTGTATGATAGTATTGTTTGTATTAAACTATTATTTCTGCCCACTATTATCAAGATTCTACTACAGAATCCAGGGATAGCACAGTTTGTTCTGTCTGGTATATATTTATAATTATTTGTAATACAAAAATCCTATATACCTTGATTTCTTTCATAGGAATCTGGAACGACTGTGTACATATATATGAGAATTAATTACTAGGTCGTCATGCGAGTGTGTCTGCTACGCACGGGCTTATATAACACCGATTCAGTGCCATCATTTTTTGGTGATGCGTGCTTAGTCGTGACGGTATATGGGTTGGTGCGTGCAGGCAAGGCGATGGGTGCCATTTACTCGCGGATCTGGGTTCGAAACTCGGTAGAGTACGAATTTAATTTCTCTAACCTGTATGATAGTATTGTTTGTATTAAACTATTATTTCTGCCCACTATTATCAAGATTCTACTACAGAATCCAGGGATAGCACAGTTTGTTCTGTCTGGTAT
Organism: Potamilus streckersoni; assembly: GCA_016746295.1. Taxonomy (NCBI): domain Eukaryota; kingdom Metazoa; phylum Mollusca; class Bivalvia; order Unionida; family Unionidae; genus Potamilus; species Potamilus streckersoni. The sequence goes on from JAEAOA010001233.1 coordinate 1,638,187, forward strand.
ATATTTATAATTATTTATATATATATATATATATATATATATATATATATATATATATCCTTAAATAGAGAGATCATTAGATAAATAGAGACAGATGGACAGATAGATAGATAGACAGATATTTATATATATATATATATAGATAGATATATATATAGATATATATATATATATATATATATATATATATATATATATATATATATATATAGATTGATAGATAGATGATAGATAGATAGAAATAATCACATTTAAACTACTGTTTTACTAGTGCATGTTGCCTTAATACAATTATATCTCATGTAAGTGAATTCAATGCTGATGATTTTGTAAATATTTTAAATCCTTCTAATTGTTTATTCCTGTATTCTTGCATATGGCTTCTCCTACAGTATTGTGTCTACAGCAGTAGCTTCATGCAGGGCCCCTTGCTTTCCCAGAACCTGCCGTGTGGAGCATCTATCTACCCTGCGCTATAAATGGGTGAGCAGACCCCATGTTAGCCTTGGCAAGCAGCCAGTGTAATAAAAGGAGATCTCGGACTCCAAACCCGTTCAGGTAGAGCTCATTAGCCTTGTCACACAGTTCGTATATGAGATGGAAACTCCAGTTCGAAATCCACGAAGTGCCATTCGATGATGTTCCACTTTTCGGGAGAAGGAAGGTTACAGAGGTATACCAAGACAGAAGATCCGGATTGGAGGCCATAAGTCGGCTGCGTGTCAACTGCGACTTCCTTTCAGGCAGCTCCTGCATCCAAACTGGTGCTAAATGATAGATAGATAACTCAGAATTTCTTTTGACTCCACTAGCAAGGACGATAGGTGCATCCTTACGTCTGGGCAACCCAGGCTCTCCATGCTACACGCCCGGACTTACGCCATGGAATGCAACTCCAGCCTCGCCCCTGAGAGAGGAAACATCACGGAAGGTGGCAGTCTACGGGTATAAGTCCCACCTGATTGGGCGCCACGGGTAATCGTCGACGGTGGCAGTGATCATCGTTTCCCACTGACTGACTACCGCCCCCCTTTAAGCCGGGTAGCCCTTCGGTTAGTAAGATGTTGGCACGCCAACGTCTGCCTGCTTCAATGTGCGCCTGGATGTCAGTGTGTTGCTTAGGATGACATGTAGACGGAAGCTCTTTACTAGATAAAATAAACAAGAAATCATCAATGAAGACACCAGTTCTTCGATTCGCAAGCTGGAATGTACGCACCATGTGCACAGGCATCTATGATGATCCCAGGGAGGTGGACTACACCATGAAGATGGCCATCATCGACATATTGTACAAAAGAATAAATGTTTTCATGGATGCCCTCCAGGAAACCAGATTTGCCTTTCTCAGAGAGGAAAACTGTACCGTCTTATGGAAGGGCAGCGAACCTGAGGAGCCCCGCAAACACAGAATTGGCTTTGCCGTAAAACACCCTCCTGTCCTCTGTTGAGCCTCCATGAGGGGGCACTGAGCGTCTCTATTCCATCAGTCATGCCACTTCTGCAGGTCCTGTCAATATCCTCAGTGCCTAAGACTACTAGACACTAGTCTTCAGACGACATAGAGAATCAGTTACATGGGCACTTGAACGAACAGATCAATAAAGCCCTAAAGACAAGCTACGATTTCTCCTAGGGGACATTAAATGCTAGAGTAGGTTAGGTCCACGAGTCAGGGCCTACCAGCCTCGTACATCATTGCAAAAGGAAAGATAAATGAAAATTATCAAACGGACAAAGACTGCCGAGATGTGCACCTATCATGATCTGTACGCTAAAACACCGTCTTCAACTTTTAGCCACAACACAAAGTGCCATATAAACACCACAGGTCTTATCGCTAGCACTAGTTCTTATTGGCATCTCCAGGATCTCTGCCATGAATAACGCCATCTCCTCCAGAACCTACCACAGAGCAGACTGCGGCTCCGACCACACCTTGGTGATGTACAGGGTGCGTTTACAGCCACGTACACTGTTCCAAAACAAACGGTTACTTTTGCATCAAAACTGCGCAGATGTCTATCCCCTCCAAATTGGAGGTTGTCACGGTCTACCTAGGTGGACGGAAGTTTATCCAACTGACACTAATCCGGTGTTTGATCTGTGGACAAACGCCGCGAGCAAGAAGCCAAGCGAGACTTAGTCGCCAAAAGGTTCTTTGTGCAGAACAGGGCATCGTAAATTATACATGGGTGCAAATCCTTTAGTAGGACATCAATAGAGGCATTTGTAATAAAATGGTAAGCAACTTATATTGACAGTTGCGCAGATTTACAACTTGGGAATGGTTAGTCCACCGCATCCAATCAGAATTAAGCTAGTGGGTGGGCATACCTCAACGTTTCTAGGATATCAAACTGACTCCATCTCAGAATTATTTAGTAGACCGCGGCAGATTACTAGGTGATTGAACGATTAAGGCTACTCCGTTGTACGCACTCGTATAATTTGGCGTGAATCGCAGGGAAAAGATTGCGAACAAAAAGAAAGTTTCAAGACGGTAGATATTCGTTTGATTTTTTGATTCGCCCATTGCAACGCTGTAACTGTAAGTATTAATATTATGTTTACACAATTACTAATAGTATTGTTAAAATGAAAAATTACTTTGTAGAGTTTCATTTGTGTGCTTATTTGAGATTTGTATTGGAGTTAGGAAATGATTTATGTAAGCAAGGATTTGAATGTATGTTTGAATATGTTCAGAGCATAGATAGTTGCATATTTATATATTTGTATGATTTGTGATGCAAAATATATGTGTTGGTTATTATGTATTGGTGTGAATCAATTATCGTTGCCTGTATACGAGTAACTGATATCGTGCTTTATGATGTGTTTTTATGTTATGATTTTACATTGTGTTTACCATTCATGAATGTATGAGTATTTCGGTGGGAATGGATGCGTGACCCATGAAATTTGATAGCCTTATCTGATGGTAAGTTATCTGGGTAGTGTGAGTGTATATACTAAGCAAAATAGTACACCCTCATTGTGTTTTACAGGAAACTTTCCGGGTGGGACAACTTCAGTTAGAAGGAGAGTCCTGATAGTCTGAGAGAGGAGACTGAAAAAAGACTGTCGGTACAGTCAGGGTCGACGGATTGGAGTCGACAGTTCGACGAGGAAGTCGACGGAAAGGGAAGTGGAGATAAGGAGGAAATTATAAGGAGTAAAGGAGGAGTGCAGTAGACATTTAGAGAGACAGATGAGTAGAACCAAGGACAGGGCGAAATTCTCACACTGATTCAGATGATGAAATAGGCACAAAAGGGTCGAACGATTGGGAAACTCGCATGTTGAAGTTTTATTATTAATTAAATTGTTTTTATTTAATTCACCACTTTGTACTTTTGTATTTAAATGTTTAATTTGACCCTTTAGTACTTTTGTATATAACTGTCGGTATTGCTGACTGGGGGCTCAGAGCCATATTCACTTACTTAACGTCTGAACCATAATCGAGCCTGGGTGGGTGCCATACCTAAACAAATATTGGAAACACCCCACCCCAATTTTCATATGACAAAAACCATACACGGGTATAAAATAATTACCCCCCCCCATACCAGAGGTGTATGTGTCCGCCCTGAAGAAGGCGATCCAGGACCTGACAGAGCCTATGCGACTGCCAAGTGGAACGCCATGAAAGATACCATCTATAGCACAGGTATGTCTACCTTAGGCAAGAAGGAACGGCCCAGACAGGACTGGTTCAACGCAGACCTTGACCTTTCAAGGATGGAACCAGTAATGGAAGACTAACGATAAGCCTTCATATTTCACAAAAAATGCTCCAACGTAAGCTGCCATAAGAAAAGCCCGAATCACCACGAAACGCATCGCTAGACAGTGCGCAAACGAGTACTGGCAGCAATAGTGTGAAGCAATCCAGCGCAGTGCCGAGTCGGGAAACATCTAAAGTCATACAGTGAAAGGGATAGCCTTCCTGAAATCCCTGACGGGAGAAATGATCACAGACCACGAGTAACAGATGACCAGATGGGTGAAACACTACTCATAGCTGTACTCCCGAGAAACGTCAGTCATTAATGTGACCTCTGGCAACATACAGGAAGTGTACACTATGGAGGAGCTAGACATAACGCCCAACTTAGAGGAACAAAGCAAAGCCACCGAAAATCTCCCAAACGACAAAGCACAGGTAGCGTTAGCATTCCATCAAAAGGAATCAAACATGGGAAACCATCTTTGATACAAACGCTGCATGTGCTTCTCTGCCTCTAATGGGAAGATGGAGCAGTCCCCAAAGCATATGCGATGCCGTCATTGTGACCCTTTACAAAGACAATGGCAACCACAGTGACTAAAACAATTACAAATGCATATTGCTCCTGTGCATCGTTTGGAAAGTGTATGACAGCATCCTTCTCAACAGGCTGCAGCGTCTGCCGGACTGCGAGTACCATGAATTCCAGTGCGGCGTCAAAGCAAGCATGTTGACAACAGACATGAAATTCCCCCTCTAAGAATTCCAAGAGAAGAGCAGAGAGCAAATTTATCCACTCTACATTATGTTTATTGACCTCACCAAGGCCATCGCTGTCATTAGCAGAAACAGAAAGGGCCTATTTGAACTTCTTGGGAAGATTGGCGGCCCTCATCCCAAAGCAACCTCAAAGATTGAAAAATCTACTTCATTGCTGATATAAAGGGTACAGTCCTCTATAATGGATCCTTCTCAGGCTCCTTCCCCATTAACAGTGGTGTGAAGCAGGACTGCGTGTTGGTGCTGACCCTGCTCCTGTCGTACGTCTTCGACACGTCCACTGATGGTGTTTATCTGCACACCAGGTCCGACGGGAGGCTGTTCGACCTGGCACGAATGCGCTTGAGGAGCAAAGTGAGGCCAGTTTTAACAAAAATAACTTACTTTCCTAGAAAACATGAAATAATGTAAATATGTTAAACTAGACTTACGGTTTACAGAAACGAACCAAATTGTTTATTCTAAAGATAAACATAAGTCCTGTAAAAAATTCTAAACACAGTCTGAAGTTCAGTTCCGGTCTAAAATGGCAGATAATGAGGTCGGACGAAGGCTAACAGAAAATTCCAGAATTTACACAATAAAGCACAGTTTGTATTGTTCTGTTCCAATCTAGAATGTTTTACTGCTAATGTCTTTGTCCAAACCAGCAATGTTGTTCTCCAGAAAAACAATTATTCAGAAAAGCGAAGTAAAATTAGCTCATCTAACAAGACATATGTTGTTCTATGTAGACATACAAATAGAAAACTTCTTATAGTCCAAAATACCTTTTGTAAGCTAGTAGAACTTACGTAACTCTAAGATGTTACAATATACTCCAACTCTGACTTTACTACTCTACGACTGTGATTGACTTAGTAGCATTCAAATTGTGGGGCCGAACTTTATAAAAAGGATGGAATCAGGACTAAGAATGGTCCAAGATGAGAGTGCAGCCATGCAATACATTCTGAACCGGCTGAATTTCTTTAGAAACATTTGAAAGTAATATACTACGTTTTTACTCTAAACTCTCGTGTCTTTTCCATCGAGTTCTTTAGGTGTTGATCCTTTTTATGCATGAAATATAAAATCGCGTTTTTGTTTAAAGAATTTAGTCAGAAATATGTGTTCAGCATTTGAATAGTATACAGGCTTACTTAAACAGTTCTTAACATAATTACTCTCCTACTTATATAATATTCTGCTTTGAAGCGTGACTATATACAATGCAGGATGCTTAGGTCATCAAACCCCAAGCAAATATTAAACATTTGTTTCTATATCAATGAATTGAAGAATAATTATATACGGTCGAAGATAAAAAAATATCTAACGAAATTTAATTTGGATCGTACAGACATCAGTTAATAAACCCGTCTCATTATAAAAATGCATTTTCTCGCTAATAGAATATTCCAAATTTCAGTGTAATAAGGTTATTTTAATTACTATTCAAAGAAAGGTAATTCAATCATTGCAAAGCCAATATATATATATATATATATATATATATCTATATATATATATATATATATATATATATATATATATATATATATATATATATATATATATATATAAGAAAGAAAGAATACAAATGGTATGGCATATAACAAGCCTTTCTAGCGCACTGGATTCTGCAAGGGATTACGTGTGTCAGGTATTGATTGAGATAGATGCAATAAACTGACGACGAACAGTGCAAAACTAGTAAATAGCCTGAGCGCTTTTGACTCTCATTGAGTCTCTTTCAAAGGCATATACAAAACATAGAAAGAAAAAAAGCAAACAAAAAAACAAGAAAATGTGTTTGTAAAATTCTACATGGCTGTCTCCATATGAATTAAACCTAAAGATACATTATGTTTCAACCAGCCAGTATATACTTGTTGCGAATACTGAAAGATGTTTCTATTTACCCAGAAATATATGAGCCATAGCGAGATCTATTACTTTTGTACATTTTTATGTAACGCAGAATTTATCCCGGATATTTGATTCTATGCCGGATCTTTATTCTTGAAGTCGGAATTTTTTAAATTACTGCTATAAGAATAACACATCCGGTATAGAATCAAATAATCATTTACTGAAAATCTTTACCTGATGAATATTTTAGACGTCGGCGATTGTGCGTTATAGAGGCATTATATAAAAAACACCGATTACGCCATTGAATGGTGTCTAAAACAATTATTCTCCTCGAACAAGAACTTCCTGAAGATTTTCCACTTTTGATTGAGTGATTATTGATTCAACAACAAAGGCGGGGACATTTGTTAATGAATCCCACCTCATCGTTGTCGAAACAATCTCTGAGTGTTTTCATTCCTGGCTTTGCAGTGAACGATCTGCTGGTTTCTCGTGCAGATGCATTGATTCCAAACAAGATGCAGAATACCCTTTAATATGGCTCCACGAAACAACTACGCATGGTGGTGAAGGAATCTCAGAATCTTTGTATATACTTATTGCTTCGTTGCAGCAGCATCGCCAGTGATGGACTCTTACAGCAGTTTAAATCGATTTCCGTTGATGATAAGGAAACTGATCGTTGTTTCGTCGGATATTTTAAATTTCAGTTTGTATTAACCTCGATGTATTAATGGATATACACCAACGACAAAAAGTCTTTTATCCCTCGATTTCACTGATTTTTACCACGTTTTTTTGCAAAGGCAGCTCGAAGCCTCAAAACAATATCTTAATTGCCCAAATTATATTTCCAGTATAATCTATAAAAACAAATAAACCCACCTTAACCATCGTCGGTAACAGCGCGTCTGGGTGGCAATTATGCAATTGTATATGACGCGATAAAATGAACATGGACTTTCAATCGAGATGAGGCAGTAACGTTAGTTTTGAATAAAACAATAATATGCGATTTTATCATCCGTTGCTTTGTCTTTCTTTTGGGTCTACACATTTATATGTATCAAGCTCTTTATTATAATATTGCCATTCATCGCGAGCGGATTGCTTGTGCAGTTTGATCTCATTGAACACCCACCTAGTAGATGTGTTGACCTAAGGTCATGATTGTTTCTTAAACTCGTACTGCTCATATTCTTGGGGTTATGTTAAGAGCGACATATATATGATTTTTAAAAGATCCAGTGGAGATCTTTCTTATGTATTATTATTATTATTATTATTATTATTATTATTATTATTATTATTATTATTATTATTAATCAATTAAGTAATTAACGATTGAATGAATCAATTAATTTTTATGTGTGGTTGTCAAAATTAAATAATACATTGAATTGGTGGTTACGAAAGTTTCCTAAATGTCTCCCTGGTATCTTCGTCAAGTACGCATTTGACATCGATATATTCTTTGATTTCTGCAATCGCTTTGGCAAGCATTTATTAGCTTTAGCAGTTGCCATCATGGGGTTTATAATATAGTTGGTGTGTTTGGGTACCCTACTAATTGGATTCGGTTCATTTTCTGTTCTTCTTAGCACTGTCATCTGCATCGCGTTGTGGCAAATTTATCTAACATTACTAAGGAAACCTTTTCGTAGATGGTAGGATGGCTTGATGTAAGAATACCTAAAGAAGTTAATTAGGATGATCTTTTTCTTCATCCACATGATAATGTGCGTGGACGTACATACACATAAGCATTAAATATCGTAGATCTTGCCAGCAGATACAATGAAACGGAGCTGTTGTCGTCGAACATTTTTCGGTTGTCGCTGATGGTTTTAAACTAACATGGACCTGACAATTTCAAGTAGATCTACGTAAAGGATGTTCTGGAACCATATCTGTATTATTAGCAAAGTATCACGTGTTTGTTCATGTTAGGCACGTTAATATAAATTGCAACCAGGCTGTTCTTATAACGATTTAGCTGTACATTTGCAGAACGGTTATACGATAAACAGTGTAAGAACTAATGAAGAATCGTGAAGCTAGGTCCCTTGAATGGGTAACATGGTTTCCAACAGTTATTCAAATACTAAATAAAGAAATCTAACGCTCAGTTGTGTTTAAGCCTGTTGAGACCATTCGGCAGAAGGCTATCACCGCTATCCATACAATGATTTCAAATCCATTGCCATTAAATCCATTCGAAAACACATTAGTTCGATATATGTATGCACTAAGGCAGGCAACACAGTTCTACTGACCCTTTATGGGTACATTGATGTGTGAACAATTTTACAACGGATTAATTCTGATTGACAACCAATACGCTATCATTTTCTCTTGCAGACCATTCTAATGTCTTACCATTGGCGACAAATCCACGAGGCAGACCTCTTGTGTTAGTATAATTACAAGTCATACAGAATGATCACCAATATTTATTTTAAATGCGTTGGTGAATCTTTGCTCAAGCGTGTGTCCGTTGAAATAAACATTAAATTTATCGATAATAAGACACATCAGCGTGTTGGGTGAAAGCTTCATTGTTTGTTATAGTGACCTGCCACCAATTCAGATATTAGTGGAATTGACCATTTTAAACATTCGTTTTTATGTTATACCAGATGTATTACCGATGACGGTGGGACACACTTTGGTGTTTCTTTATAATTCGATCCTTGGAATGAAATATTTGTGAAAGTATGCAGTCAAACGTCTTCTCTAGTGTCGAAAAATCCTTCAACTTCTTAAGAATCTGTTTAATGTCTTTGGTTATTTCATCATCCATAACCTTTGCGTCTTTAGTATGATAGGTGGACAACCACGAATACACGGTATTGCGATTTGCAAGCCATCCTTAACTGATGACGTATGCTTAAGTGGGATTGTCAACTGTACATCAATAACAATATATGTTTTAACTCCTGAGATGCCAGAACACCATGACACTGACATGATTCTCGAAGCCTTCATTCCGGAAATCATTCAGGAGTCTTTTCTAATGACATATTCGTTTGGAATAATTATATTATTTAATTTTTAAAATCAACTAAAGGTGCAAAGTTTTCTTATATTGCCGTGTAAGAATTTATGTTATAAATCATGCTTATGTTGCATGAAGATCCGAGACAGTCAGAAACTGTGCAACAAAAAGACCTAATAACTTACGTGTGTAAGCTTTCCCTACGTGTATTGGTATTAGTATATTAAAACGATTGTATTAGTTGTAATACTTTTAACGGTGTTGTTATAACCGGTGTGGTTGATTCGGGGAAATTGTTGAACATTCATTGTTATTATTCATTTACTAGCCAGAGTAATTATTAGTAGCCTATAGTTCGAATCGCCTCAACTGAATTACGTTAATCTCACTAATGTACAATAGTAAATCATTGTCTAATTGCAAATATCGTCAGTGTGTTAGGTGTTTGTTCTTTATCGGAATTAAAAACAACATTCTCTTCAATTTCGGTCAATATTTCATTGCCTTATATATCTCTGTTATTAACCCTTGCTGGGCGTTTCTACAATGTTATCATCCGGTGCTTCTACAATCAGAGGTTCATCTATGCGAGACGGCCTGCACGACACTTTTCACGAACAGATCCGAGACTTTAATATACACGATTTAACCCAATGTCGAGCACCTAGAACCAAGATGTAACGCAAGAAAATACAATGTACAGTATTCTCAACTGCAAATACTGTGAGTGTATATTATTTTATTGTCCGACAATTAGCTGATAATTACATTTTCTCTAAAATATTAATAACCAAACTCATGACAGTTTATAATAAACAAACCTTTTCTCCAGTCCCCATACAATGAAGTATATCATCAAATAGATTTTTTGTGTTTGAATATAATTTCTTCAGTTCAGTGCTGGCCCAAATCACTGAGCGACTGATAAGTACAAAGTATTATACAGACTGGTAAATGACCGCCGCCGAGACCATGGCGTCCTATGACGTAAAATGTATATTACTGCTTGTATATTGACTACATAGTTTATGTCTCTTTGCAAGAAAATATACTCGTATCAAACATTTAGCTAATAGCTTCTTCAATGAATGAATTACTTAATTGATCCTTGATACTTCTATATTTGCCAATTACATCACAGTCAATATCATCATTAGCGCATTGGCTACCTCAGGTCTAGTGCACAATATATAATAATGACTGTCACTGTTGTTTTTTCCCTCATACCGTTGGCATTCAATGCTGCTTCAAGATACTATTCATTAATGTATTAAGACCATCAGGATACTTTTTGCAAAAAGATACATATTTAGGTCCTCTTTGTTAAATCTAAATGTTTCACTTAAGCAAACAATTTTTAATCTTTTCTGAAACTTTATATATATATATATATATATATATATATATATATATATATATATATATATATATATATATATATATATATATATATATTCTGCTTCTAGCTATTTCTAGGTTAGAAATACTTAAATATCTACATGTTTAGGTATAGATAAAGATTTTGACTCAATTTTATCAGAAGCTTGATTTTGAAATGTTGTGCCAGACTGAGTATTAGAAGCAGTCGTATTAGGCTAAACGATCTCTCTATCAGTAGACTGCTGACTGAAAGATTTGCCTACAAAAGGGACGTTCTGAGTTAAGGAACACTTATCAGCAGCAAGAGCAGCATTTTGCAAGGCATCGATCTTACACTCTTCAACATGATTCTTAATGTCATTAGGAACACAGTTCTTGAACTCTTCACACGCGTCGAAATGACGATTTAAGTTAGGTTTGATATTTATGTCTTGGTGAAATATAGGCGGTCGTATTCTTACACCTTAGAGCTCAAGGTGTTCTTGATTGTTGATACCAGCTTGTTTTGAAGTTCGTCTATTATGCTGGAATTTAATAATCCATTCTGTAGATAAATACACGTGCTTCATATTTATAAAATTTCGGGAAGAAAGATATTCTGTGGAAATGTATTCTGGTATTTTGAACAGAACATTATAAATTGTGTTTCAATGAGGAGTTCATGCCTATTACACAAGTATACTGCATTTGCTAGGGTAATAAATTATTTGTGTTACAATTTACAAACTTGTTGACTTCACTGTTTTCTTTTGTTACATTTGTACAAGCTTACACGTAGAGCAAATTAACCAGTTCCACTCAATGACCATTTGATCATGTTGGAGATGATATTACTTAAGGATATTATCTTACATCGTGTTAATAGAATTGCAGCTATCGTCAGCCTGTTTAACAAGGCAGTCGAAAAAGGATATATATATATCTATATCTATATATATATATATATATATCTAGATATATATATATATATATATATATATATATATATATGTGTATATATATATATATATATATATATATATATATATATATATATATATATATATATATATATATATATATATATATATATTGTAAGTACATTATAAATGTTCCATTTATTTGAGTTTCTTTTGTATTTAGTTATAGTATTTGTATGTTTGTATACACTTACCTGAAACTAAACACGTAGCCCTTGATGCAGCGAGAATGATCAATACTTCTAATCCAAACATTTGTCATGCTCAACATAACAAGCGTAAATAAATATAATTATGCTACAGTCTTTCTTTTAAATAGCACACATTGTATTCTGGCTGACTATATATAGCATATCTTGCGGTGTGGACGTTCAGTGGTTGTCAAACTCTTCGACTACGAAGTCTTCTATGTCTAGTTGTTATTTATGACTTTTCACGTCCTATGTCTTCGGTCGTGATAGATGATACCAACGTAAATGTAATATCTTGTCAGCCCTATAGCTACTATTTTAATTTGTGTATGTAAATACCTGGAATAAATGAATATTTTAATGTCATGGTTTAATTTTAGTAGAGTTACTTTAATCTTTAAACTTTCATCGTGTGGGCGTGGATGCTCTTTATCAGAAGATCGTGTCTTTGCAATTGCTTGGCTGCACGATGTAATCTATCTGTAATAGTTAATGAATTACTAATTTTGATTACCTCTGTTACTTTTACCTGTAACTAAAGGATGTGATTGGGCTGATAGAACTGTTGGGATTCTCCATCAACACAGAACCTATGCTTAAATGTTCTGCTACAGAAGTCTGAAATGCGAATCAGTCTATATCTAAATAGTATGCATGACATTTTTCTATGCATATTATCGAGCCATTTGTAACTTTTTTCATGTGGTGAAATGAATATAATAATTATTAACGACGTTTAATGCGCAGATATAATGTGTCTATATATGTGTGTATATTTGTATAAAATACAAACATTTCCAGGTGACTAACTCCCATCCCCAGACTTATATATCTCTTCAATATGGATATAACGATAGAATTTAATTCATAAAGGTTAGTGTGTTTATGTGTGTTTATGATCTTAACGTAGCTTTTAACAATTTTTCTGTCATATCACTACGATGTATGCAGTGTGGCAGTTTATAGTGATGTCTAGCACTGGGGCATCATGCCCCAGACATGTAGCATGATGTCCCACCCAGTCACATTATCCTGACACCAGGCCGACCAGTCCTAACACTAACCTCTCAATGCTGAGCGTCAAGCGAGGCAGCTGTTAGTACCAGTTTTGTAAGTCTTTGGGATGACTCGACCGGGGATCGAACCCACGACCTCCCGCATACGAGGCGGACGCTCTAACCACTAGGCCACCGGAGCGGTAAAGGTAAGAAAAGCAGGGATAATATAGTATAAAACGGCATGTTGTGAAATGTGCAAAATATGTTTAAAATATTCCCTTGAACTGTAATTCCGATAGCACCAATCATACTGTACTCGGATAAAATGATCACAAAAGAAAAATAAAAAGGCTGCAACACATGTATTTGATCCAATCTCTCTACAACAAATTCTACTCAGATGAAAGATAAAAGGTAAAAGAAAAGGCAGATTGCCTTACAATTTTGTTATTGTAGTCATCAAAAACCATGAATGTTTGTAGCTGCTCTTGCAACGTTGGTGTTGAAGAAGCTGAAAGGGAAGATGATATCACATTGTTAAAATTATTTCCAAGTGCACAACTGTGTTATTTTTCACCACAAAGACCTTGTACTCAGAGTGTTTTCGGTATGTTTTTCTAAGCATATCTTGGCTTGATTGACTGCAAAATTACCTCAGACCATACATCAGAACCATGACGACCACTAGGAATTAAGTCTGGTAGAAATAATTAATTTGCTGCAAGTGTGGTATATGAATAAAACCAGTTTTGTCGTATAAATACTAAGGAATGAGAAATGGAAAATCAATTAGAAAAATAATTATTGTATGTACGAATGGAAATTAGCCAGTTCCTCTCAATGACCAATTGATCTTGTTTAACAAGATATTACTTAAGGACATTATCTTACATCGTGTTAATAGAATTTCAGCCAGTTTTGAGAACGCAGTTAAAAAAGGAAATATATGTGATAAAATAATATCACCCATCTTCTTATCATCCAAAATGGAGTTTTGCGAAAACAAATTGCTGCTCTACAAATTTTCTTCAAGTTTTTGTTTTAAACTGGGTCGAATCACACACCATATTTAAACATTAGATTTCAACAATAGCTATTTAATTAGGTAATTTGATATCTTCCCAAATTAAACGATCTATTCAATGCTTCTGTTCTTTGATTTCAACTAGTGGAAACTACATCTGCTCCAGAGTCATTCCATTCAGATGAGTTATTTAATTAGTATTGGAAATGAAAACAGTAACACCTTATCAGGTTCAATTAAATTTTTTTATCTCCATTATTTTTCTGTCTCTAAATCGTACATAGAGAATCTGAATGTTGACATAAAAGGTGATCTTGGATAACATATTATTTTCTCGTAAATAATGTTACCTTGAAACTCGATGTTAAAAAGACGCTTTTCCTTCTCACGTTTGTAAACCGTGGATAAGATAGTGCAATCGGGAAAACAATTCATCCACGAACCCCAAGAAGCATTTGCTGTGTACTGGAAAATGTCTTGATACTGGGATAAGAAAGTTCATTGAGGCATATAAGAACTGTTATGTTGTAAAATCGTAATTTATCCTCCACGCAAAAACAAGCAAGATTGCACCTTTACAAGTTTTAGGACCCAACAGATCTAGAAAAGAACACGAGGTGAAAAATACTCAGTTGCCTCTAGATTAACTTAATTAGAATTCAGTACACATGATGCATTGAGATTCTTTCTAATGTTCCAAGAATAAATTGGATCTGCTTCCATACCACCTAACGATGCAAGGATTTCCGTGAATAGGCGTCTATTCCAAGTAGTCTTTCAGGACGTCAGATGCCAACGCAACTGATGGCATTAAGCATACAGAGGACAACATCTATCAGAATTACTCTTAAAGTTTACCTTGAAGTGGAAGTCTTGGAAAGCTACAATATAAGTCCAAGTGCAGAGTTGATTCACAACAATTCATTTATTTTTTGTTCAGATAAGTGGATCTACAACTGAATAAAATAAAAACGCGATAGCAGCAGCATGGGTATCTATCACTGTCAAGCTCGCCCGGATACATATGTATATAGCAACCAAGAAAATATGCTTAAATGATTTTGTTTTGGTGGAAACCTAACACTTGCACAACGTTGAGTGATTATTGTGATATAAGATAAAAAGAAATACGCATTGTTCGACTCAGCTATCTACTATAGAAAATCGAATGAAGGCGAAGTTGCAAAATGCAGAATCATTTTCATTTGGACCTATGGCTTTAAGACAAATATTTATTCAAGGAATTGGGTGTACGTATAAGACTAATTAGACCTTTCCATCTTTTTGTTGTCTTTTCTCTTTTTAACAGAATATTAATTCTTGTATACTCGATTGCAGTTTATGTTTACTTAGGTATGGAACAGATCTCTTACTATATATATATATATATATATATATATATATATATATATATATATATATATATATATATATATATATATATATATATATATGCCTAATTTTGTATGTTAGATTTTGTTTTTCTATTGTGAGATTCTAAATAGCTTAATACAGATTCCAAGTTATAAGCGCATAGTTTAGGCAAAGATAAATTTTATCGTGCCAACGTATTTTGCATATAATTGCTGAAAAAGCAAAGAATGAAGTGAATCGTAATAAAATAACACATACTATGGGCTGGCTTTGAATGTTCACAGGAATGGAAAAGAAGATCCATATTGAATCTTAGGTTTTCGAAATTCCGTTTTTGTTTTAGATCCCTTTAATTAAATGGGAAGTAACATTAATGTTTTAAACGAGCTGATAACATGTGTTTGCAATGAAGGTTTTCAAATAAATTTAACGGGGAGTATTTGCCTTAAAGCAAGTCTCTTTTAAAGCCTTCACTCTACCCGACCATTATCTATCTTACAAAATAGAGAACTAGTCTGTTAATGAGCGATTGAAAAAAGTGAACAAAATATTTTGAGATGAATGCACTGACTGGTAAATGTATATAGTATGTTTCTGTTAGAGAGTTCATTGATTTCAATTTATGGACTAGTGTGGACAACACTATATTGACTTCTTATATATATATATATATATATATATATATATATATATATATATATATATATATATATATATATATATATATATATATATATATACACTATATGACATTTCCTATTGACAAAAAAGCATATTGTGCCTTATTGCCAGACTGTTATTAAGTGGTGAAAAGACAGTTCCCCTGATCCGGTACACGAGGCTGAAAAAATGCTTCAAAACACGTTTCCAGGCTGAGAACTATTTCCCTAACTCTGATGAATGGAAGCATGTGTGGTCCATATGTCAATCTAACGAAGAGATTATTTCTATTTGTGTTATATCAACGTTACTTTTATGGAAAATGAATGAGTGGTCCGATTCCTATCGAGGTAGTATTAATATGTGAATACATGTCTAGTATGTACATTTCTGTATTACATTTCAGTTATATTAGATGCTATATGAACATTTACAATATATTGGATTGTTTCTATAATACAGTAGAGGAGACATAGGCAAAATGAATATAACTATTAAAATAAACATCAGCAAGCATTACAGATCAAATTTTAGTAACATTTATTTTGTCTCAAATGTTTTCGTCACCTTGTCTGGACGTGTGCTTGTCGTGAAACAGGATATACTATTTATGAATGTAGTACATTTCCTTTTAGACATTTATCATATATTATGCTCATCGAGACTTCCTAAACTTTTCTAATCTTATTTACACATTTCTTTGCCAAATAGTAGCTGAGTAGCATCGGTTACCTCCCTTGACCATCTCTCTTAAGCATAAAAGTTACAGGTATTGTTTAGTAAATTTTAGCTACATTTACAAACTGATATAAAAGCCCTGTCTCATAATACATAATCTTTTATTTTTATGCAATGTTTTATCAGCTGTGAGTAGAATGAATTCTTTTCTTATTATTCAAAGTTTAGGTTATTTGTTGTTAATTTTGTGTTACATAATATTGATTCGTGACTCAAGTGCATGCAAATTGAATACCATTTAATTTTTGTGTAACTGAATAATTATTAACCTCAATTTACCTCCGGACTTAAGATAAGCTCAAAAATCGGTTAGTCAGCCTTAGAAACTTGTGTTACATTTTATACATAACAGTATCTCAGACTGTTTCTTTTCTTTACTACTATGTACTTTCGTGAAAATATAATTTTTAATGTCTGCTTGAAAATCCCTCTCTGTATATTTATCATTTATTGTAACTTTTTTATTTAAAACATTTCATATCGTGAAAATAATGACCAAATTAAAACGATCAGTTTGTTTTTCTCTTTTTTTTTTGTCTTTCGACACTGGTTATGAGTTCATTTTATATTCGATTTTGAACGTGTGACTGTAATAATCATCGTTGCAGTTAGAATACAGTTTACACTGTTCATATTATAAGATAAAATGACCATGGCTGAGCACTGATCGATGTGTAAAGTTTACCTAATCATTGAGGTGCACACATTAGATAGTAAATGGATTATTTGTTATTGCATTACACCCTTGATAGACTTCAATCTATGAACTTTAGTTGATAACAATATTGTCTTTTATTCTCAATCATGCATTTTACACTACCAAAGAAATAGCATATGGAATTTTACTATGAGTGTATGCTTTAAGGTGCAGCCCAAGGCATTTTAAAAAATGTTGCAAATCACCCGTATGTCAAAGTAGAAAACAATATACACTATGTCACATGAACACACATATTGAATTTTTCATTTGATTATGCCATAAAACAATTGTCGATAATCACGAATCAAATTGCAAGTTGTTATTCATGATTGAAACCTTTCTGGGAAAAACATTTGCAATGCTATTTTGTGAAAATTTAATATAAACTAATTTTTGACAGTTAACAATACTAATTCATATTATGAGTACGTTTTTCGCGTATGTGTGTGCGTGCTTAAATGTATGCACGAGTCTGTGTCTACTCAGCCAAATCATAGGCAATCCAAGTATTAAGACAATATGGTCGTAAACTAAGTCGTATAAAGGAACTCAACCGACACGTTTTGTAAAACCTAACATACTATGTGGTTATCAAAGTTATAAACTTAAATTTAAGAGGAACGAATCATTAATTAACTAAATTTAAAATAATAAAGAACCTTACTAGAATAATAGAAACATTGTCTTTCAAGTCAGCACATACATACTACATAAACTAATTCAAGTGATAAACTAAAACTTTCTTTCCCGTATAAATATCTCTGTTAAAAACATAATACCTACGTCAGACCTAAGATTGAACGACTAGAGAAACAAACAATAATATTTTTTATTTTAATATCATACATGTTTGATATACTAAGTGGATTATCGATCATTAAGATAAATCGTTGTATTGCATAGGCTGAATTTTATTTGATACCAGTGTTTGTCATCCAGTTTTTAAAGACGGAGGTTTATACAAAATGTTGGTGTGTATTCAGGATTATCGAACGTCACTATGCATAAAGAAAAGCATTCTAGAAGAGACAAGCATCACTTAAAATCTGTCAACATATTTACTGTCCCAATAATATTTTCATACGAAAACATAGGTATATTAATGTTGATATCTTCCTTCTCAACAAACCAGGGGTTGGTCAAATTATGATCTGTATCTAAGAAAATAAGTTATAATACAAACACGTAATGCGCTTTAGCATTTCTTTATAAAGTTGCAAAAATTACTCTTATACATAGCTACGGAAGCTTTTATATACAATGGTGAACCGATATCAAAGAAAGTCCTACTCAGTATTTGATAATTAAAATAAAGTATTGCATTTGAAATCCAGTCTGTTCTATGACCATTTAAGGACATAAGATTTTTAATAGTGATGATAAAGTTCAGTAAAGAGATAAATATGCGATCCTTCAGCTCGATGAAACCTATCATCTGCCAACTAATAAAATAAAGATGACACATTCGTTCAATGGATTTCAGTCATAACTTTATTTGAAATAAACATATAGTTTACAGTAGAAATTCGCAGTGATTTCCATTATCTCCCATTCCGAAATCGTGGGTTTAACTGCTGTGTTTGCTTTCTCACTACCAGTTTACCACATAGTACTTATCTGACTCCGTTCCATCTAAATTTGCGACGTTGACATAATGGTTACAATCCTGGCTTGCTACCTGAAAATATATATGTATTCTTGTGGACTATGAATACTCCGATAAGTATCGACTTTTAGGATTATGGAAGTGTAAATAAATCCCTATGACGCCACAAGTTTGTCGATCATGGCTAGTTGCGCCATCAAAGTTATGCAAAACATAAAGATGTTAACTTTTCATGATGTTTTATTCTGGGTAAAGTTGTATAATAAAAATAACGCAAAATGTAAGAAATCAAGACTCCTATATTTAACACTTCTTTTCACACCTTAAACAGACGTTTGTGAGATCAGCACATGGCATTGATTATTGAATGATCAATATTGGCCTAGAAAGACTTATATTTACCCCCTCTCTCTCCCTTTTCTCTCCCTCTATCTATCTATCTATCTATCTATCTATCTATCTATCTATCTATCTATCTATCTATCTATCTATCTATCTATCTATCTATCTATCTATCTATCTATCTATCTATCTATCTATCTATCTCTGTATATATATATATATATATATATATATATATATATATATATATATATATATATATATATATATATATATATATATATATATATATATATATATATATATATATATATATATGAGACATCTAAACGAAGATATCAGAGTATTGATTTGCCTTCTTTTAGCATGATAATGAATTTGGTGCTAGAGAGTAGAATGAGACAATGAACTAAGAAAATGTGTATATATGATGGTGGTTGGGGGAGCAAAGCTTTATTGCACAGGAAAATAATTTTACCCAATTTTATGAAACCCTCAATTTAGCAAACGATGTTTAATTTCATATGAGAAATTATTTCTCCTTGTCAGCAATATTAATTATTACGTTTTTGAAATTGATTTGTTGCCATTTATTGTATGTGCCCCTACCTTAAGTTGGTTGCCATGACATTCGATAAGAATCCCGTAGTCAGTGTGTCCTGTGATGTCATCTTTCCTTACAACAGGTGAAAAATTCGGCGTCTGATTACACACATCTATGACCTGTCAATATTTTTGTTTGGCAACTGCAGTTAGATTTTGAACAGTAATGAGCTTTACAATTGAGGATTTGCATTTGTGGATAAAAAATTATGTAAAAACGATAACAAAATTCGTAGTATGGCCTTGGATCACGAAAAGAATTGGCACCATAGTATCCTCAGGATTTGATGAATTATAGCATGGTAGCTGATTGGTAGAGTAGCGTTTTATTAAATGTATTCTATATAAAATTTGTATAGTAGATGCTGATTGTTTTACCAGTTTGTTCAAAAACGTTAATTTGGTATTATGGTGAAATGCCTGCTTTTATTTGTACATTACATTAGTATTTTAAACGAAGGATTAATTTACACTGTCACACATTACCTTGTTGTTCGACTGAACTAATTAACTGGATGCTAGACAGAACATATCCACCAATTGTCCACCCCTTTTCCCGCCAACCTCAACCTCGCTACACTTGTTAAAAAAGCATTTTAGTAAACTCTTTATCAGATTTAATCCTTATTTTATGTCTATGTTCTCATTTACACTATATAAACTACAAATTAATTTAAGAACGTTATATGATTTGTCGTCTTTGACTTGAATAATTTCAACACATTACAACATTATTAATAATTTTTAAGTATTAAACTTTATTACTAAAGATAGTACTAACGTTCGTAATGGTAGAATAAATTACATATGTGCAAACAATTCCATTTAAATATTCATGGGAAGCTAATTGCCATTCGCTGAGATTGTAGGCATTCACGAATTGTACAAATACATGAATTTGTAAATATACGAATTTTTCTCTGACCCTGCATACAATATCCATGCACCAATTGTACTAAATACATCAACTTGAAAATGTCTCTTCTCAATCAATTCATGCAATACCCGTAATTTAGATTTAATATGGACATTTTGATCAACATTATATAGGAAGAGTAGCTCACCTGAGACCCAAAATGAAGTGAAGTAGACGGTGCGTTGCACAGTTCTTGTATAAGTGCTCTTGAGGAATGGTAGCTTGGGTCCGTGCATGAAGTGTCTCCGTTCTGGGAAATGGAATTATTGTGAGAGATAGAAGACAACAGCCGTATTTTATCACAAACGCGAGGTTCTAAAAAATAGATAAATAAATAAATTTATTTATACAATATATAATTTATAATATATTCTACTTTTGGTGTTTTCGGTTTGAAGAAATAACATTAGAGAACCAATCTGCACATTACGTTTTGGAAGAAGAATAAGTTTACTGTTAAAACTGAAGTTTCTTTGCGCTTATGTCGTTTCATAATGTGTAAATTGAGGGCATCTTAATCTGTCATCAGTGTCTTTGATTTTAATGCATTGCCTGCAAAATAATTATGTACAAAAGTAACGTTTCCTCCAACTCCTGTTTTAACTTGGGTCCATTGTAGGTGATTCACTTGCATTCCTTATAATACATTAAATTGAGAAACAGTTTGTAGAGTTTAAACAGTAAATATAACAATCTTTTTTCTTGTGCATCGGTCTTGACACCGTTAATTACGTTTACGCTAAGGATGAAATTATTTTGTAAACGATAGTTCAGTGAATTAACACTATCATAAAAAACCCAAAATTTAAACAGAGTACATCAATTTTGGAGAAAAATAAAAACTGGTGAACACATTAATTTTGAGCAAGCCGAAAACATAGGATAGTCCACCCAAACACTAACCAGGCACGCAGGCAGGAAAGGAACAAATTATTGCTTCCATTGACGACCCAACACAATCAACACCATTTATTGGAGCAGGGTTGGAACATGATCTGGATCGCATTTGAGTTCCCATACCGCAGGAAACGGTGCACTTCGAAAACTGTGACCAACCACTCCAGTTTCCATCTGAAATAGAGCATTACATTGAGAGTTATGCAAAACGATAATATTTATTATCTACAGAATGGATAGCCGTAAATAGTTGCGTGTATGACCTGCAAAATGTCTGAATTTATCAAAATAACTTTGTAGACCACTATATATATATATATATATATATATATATATATATATATATATATATATATATATATATATATATATTGTAGAAGCTCATGCCAAAAACTGTTTTCTTCAAGGAAAAAGCAATATCAGTTAGACATTTGAGTTCTTGTTTTCCTTTGATAGAAACAAGCACTGCTAATTATATAGTTTACCAATTAGTATTGTTATGGAAACGTCATAGAATCATTAAAGAAAATCATAGAGAAGTTATATTAAAAATCCTACCAACATGACATGCAGATAATGGACACTGCCGACTGTCAATGTTTGACCCCTCACACTGTCGACCTCCATTACTTGGAGAGGGATTGTTACATTCTCGATGTCTGCTTTGTGAATGTCCACCACATGTTACAGGGCACATCGTCCATTCTGACCAGCTACCCCAATGCCCATCTTAAACAAAAATTATTATATACATTAATCCATAACTTATGTTAATTTGTAATAAGTAGCTCGTAAATGTATTCTTGATTCATAATTTACTAATATTAAATGAAAACGTGGTAAATTTTTTCCAACTCTGTCATCATAATCAATAAAAATGTATTAAAAACATTTTTCGATCCATTTGACGATTCTTATCATCTATAAAATCTGCAGATTTCATGGGGATGTAACTGCCTTACAGTGCATGGTATATGTAGAGATTTATGACAACACATTGTACATATTTTTGTTGCATATTTCCAAATGTGACAAATACAGTGATATGACTTGTCTTAAATTTATATATCACTCCGTGCGTTAGCTCTGAAATAGAAGATATCATTAAGGTGGATGTTTGATTATGTTTCCATTCTTCAACTGTTGTACTTAATACTCGTCATCGCATTAGTTTTGTGGGTTTGACGCCATTTTACAGTATACGATAGCTAATACACGTGTTTACATAGTTTTTGTGTTTATATCGTCATTTTACAGAACATGATAGCTCATACATGGCGGGGAGTATCTTCGGTAGCAGAATAACTCGGGACGAGCAACCGACTGACTGGAACCTATTGGCAAGCTTTCACGTATACCCACGTTGTCCTAGCAGATCTACGTGGACATAGATGTGATGTTAGTGATATCTAAAAGCAAGTGTTATATTGCACTCCACGACTTGGAACCCATTATACAAATGCAAATCTTAATGATTAATAAGGATCTATGTTTCTAATGATATTTGTTTGTTCTTTTTATTGCTTATGTAGAGTTTAAACGGACGACAAAACGGCTGAATAAAACAACAGGAGAAAACACTTAGCGAACGTGATGTAAATATGAAAAAAGCGTACATATTCTTGTACTAGCAATTGCACGTGATGCAACGTGAGTGAACATGAGCATCTTTTATGAGCATTTATGGCAATGACAATAGATTAAATGCAATAAAATTATTTCCTTGAATGAAATATTGATTCCTGCACTAGACATATTAAACAACACCGTTTTGATTTCAACCAGCCTCATAAAGCAAAGGTGTGTACTGAAAACAGGACACTCTACGAACTGGTTATGTAGCTCTACTGGTTAATGGACTAGGTCTATGATTATGTTATTTTGTGATACAAAATTCATAAATGAAAGTACATCCCATAGTGAAACACTGTCGATTGCGGACTGATTAGTTCTACTCTTGTTGGAAAGAGATCTAAAGCAGGACGATTTAAATAATGGTTGCAGAACGTGATAAGTACTTATGATAGGGCATATTCCATATTGGTTCTTTTCAGAAATTAATAAATCTTGTGAACTCTCTAATAAAACGTTTGATAGCATTATATTAATTACTGTAGAAAAATAATCCAACCTATTTTCATTAAAAAGATTTAGATGAAAATTGTTATCATTGTTTTTTTTTGGGGGGGAGGGAGAAAAGGCTGTAGAAAAGGAATCCCCCAAAACAGCCAAAGAATCAGTGGTAGATGGAGACGGCAAGAACGAGAAAGAGAGATTTAGAGAGAAGATACTCATGGATTGTGTTGACAGTGAAGCATGTGATATGCGTAGCCCTATTTTTACCAACCAATTTGACATGATACTGGTGAACACGTTTGTCGTTCCGAATGTGGATTGCATGTAGAACGTTTCCCAATCAATGGAATCTGAGAAGAGCAGATCCATTGTCGAATCGATTCACCATTTCCACAAGTTACTGAACACGAAGACCACTCAGACCAGTGGCCATCTGTCGGAACATAAAGAAAGAAATAAAGGATGAAGAAATTCACTAGCATTCCAGATTTATTGGACGTAATAGGACTGGGGCAAATTTGCCATCATATGTTTTTAGTATGTCTGTTGATTTTAAATGTATATGGTGTGTAATAGTTGAAGTACTTGTACAATGAAAGAAAGGGATTGAGGATGAATCAGAAGTGAGTTGCTGACATTTTAAAAAATGTCTTGACACTAAAATTAAAACACGGTCAAGAAAACAAAGTTATTGGATTTACTTATTATCAGTTTTCTATCATGTTTATCCCCACATCTTGTATCTCGTCGTGTTCATTTTTCAACGCTGTCCTGTCATTTGGAATTTCTTTCTCACAATTATTTGTTGTTGTCATTGGTCCTTAAATAAAGTAATTAAAGACTTCTTAAAGGTATATTTCTGAGGCCAATGTTTCCATCATTTCTTGTTTCAATCATTTCTTAATTATAATAATTAGAGGATATTTTATGGGGCTACCATTCATCCTGAATTGGTTTCTTTTTGATAGTTAGCCCAGTAAATCATTTTGGATTTTCAACATTTCTATGAACCTCCCTGACAATTCATTTTGAATGTCAGGTGTGAGTGGCAGCTCGGTCAATTTTATAGTGTCTGGCGTATTGCTGACCGGTGGAAGTGTGGCAGTTAACGTTGAAACATATGTTTCCTCTCCTCACTATCATCAACCTCTGTATAAAGTTTGTAATCTACATTGTCTTTAAAATGATCGGCCTGACCAGCAGGTAAAATGTTTACTGTGTAAGAATTATTAGAGCTTTCCTTAGCAAACCAATAAAACTAAAGCTCAAAATTTATTCATCGCAAATGGCATCGTATTGATGTGACTCGTATGCTATGTCTTTAAATAAGCATTTTTAATTGTTTATTATACCATATCACATACACTCACTTGCAATTATAGAGGTAAAAGAACTAAAGTCATACAATATAAAAGTAGTTGGTATATCAACAAAGAAAACAATCAAATCTTGTTTTCAATATTTAGTACATTATGCTCGTGTTCAAATGTGTCAATATATCAGTGTCTCTTCAAAATAACGTAACTTTAGTCTTTAAAATTCGTTTGCATCGAAAGCACTGAATAGAAAGAAACACGTGCTGATGGGTATGGAAAACAATAGTTGGAATCAAGCCTTTACTACACTTACGATCTCTATACCAAGGTAACAATGCTATCACATCATTAGCTTTCCTCCTTCAGTTGCGCTATACACAAAATTATTTTTTCCCTTCTCTCATTCAAGACGTTATAAAGTATTAAATTTTTAAAATAATATTTATTCAATTCATTTGTGTAGAAAGGAATGTTGTACATAATTCTGAAGCTTGATTATATTATCCGTAATATGACCAGAGTAACTAATTACATGAGTAACCCGCAACGGATGAAAGTCACGATTCTCCACCTAATAATATTAAATTAGAAGAGTGATGATATAAATGAACAATTTAAATGATTCAATATGCTATACAAATGCGCTACACAGGAATATAGCTAAATTATTTAAACGAAAATGCGATTGTATGTGACCGGGTTAAAAAGGAGCCATGCATACAGCACGTGCTACCGCAGTTATGAGACATTATAAATAAGATATTTGAAGAGCTACATTTTTCTAATATTTTGAAAGAAACTCACTTGGTTCAAAATGTATTAAATATCTGTATTCTACCCCTGGACAATTTCAGTCAAAATTGCCACTTTTTCGCACTGACGTTATTATTATAATGGATCATGAACAATGCCTATAATTATTTAACTGAGTATACCTATCGTTTTTAAAATTGTGTCAACGGACCACTCCTCAAGCTTGTAAAGCATAGGAAATATATTTCAATCTGGGCTCTATAAATAAGAGAAGCACATAAATCAAGACGCACACACACACACACACACACACACACATCTATATATATATATATATATATATATATATATATATATATATATATATATATATATATATATATATATATATATATATATATATATATATATATATATGCGTGCTTAGTCGTGACGGTATATGGGCTGGTGCATGCAGGCAAGGCGATGGGTGACATTTACTCGCGGATCTGGGTTCGAAACTCCCTAGTGTACGAATTTAATTTTTCTAACCTGTATAATAGTATTGTTTGTATTAAACTATATATATATATATACATATATATGCAATAAACTGACGAAGAACAGTGCAAAATTAGTATCAAAGTATTTTTGAGCAAAAACGAAATATAAGATATTAGTCTACCCAAGCACTAACCAGGCAAGCAGGCAGGTAAGGAACAAACGATTGATTCCAATGACGACCCAAGACAGTCATAACCACCGTTTCTCGGAGCAGGGTTGGAACATGTTCTGGATCGCATTTGAGTTCCCAGACCGCAGGAAACGGTACACTTCGAAAAATCTGACCAGCCACTCCAGTGTCCGTCTAAAATAGGTACATTACATTGGGGATTATGCATAAGAAGAATAATTATAGGTTTTATTAGGGTTGGCCGTATTTAGCTGCATGTATGACCAGCAACGTGTTTGAATTTGTCAACATAACATTATTCTCCGGATATATATATATATATATATATATATATATATATATATATATATATATATATATATATATATATATATATATATATATATATATATATATATATATATATATATATATATATATATATATATATATTGTAAGAGCTCATGTCAAAAAATGCTTTCTCCAAGAAAAAAGCAATATCAGTGTGACATTTTAGATTTTTTTCCTTATAACACAAAAAGTACTGTGAATTATATATTTATCCGATTAGTGCTTTTTGAGAAAAGTCATAGAGGCATCGAAAGAAAACCTTAGAAAAAATATATGAAGATCTTACCAACATGACAAGCAGATAATGGGCACAACTGATTTTCCATGTGTGACCCCTCACACTGTCGTCCGCCGTTACTTGGAGAGGGATTGTTACATTCTCGATGTCTGCTTTGTGAATGCCCACCACATGTTACAGGGCACACCGACCATTCTGACCATCTACCCCAATGCCCATCTTAAAGACAAAATATTGTATACAAGAATTTATAACTGATGTCTATTTTTATAACTAGTAGCTAGTAAATTTCTTCTTGAGTTATAATTTCCTAATAGTAACAAAATCGCGAATAATATTTCTCCAACATTTTAGTTAAGAACATTATAAGTATAATAAGCATCCTTTGAACTTTATGAAGATTTTTTAGCAACTATAAAAGCCACAGATTTAGCTGAAGCTTTAAATTCCGTACGGTGCATAGGGAATTTAGAGATTTATAACAATGCCTTGGTATATACTTTGTTGCCTATTTTCTAGTGTGAAAAGTGTAGTGATGAGTCTAGCCTTAATTGTATTTATCACTTCGTGTGTTAGTTCTAAAAGAGAAGATATCATTATGGAGGATGATAGGTTATGTTTCCAACGTGTTACGCTTTTACTTAATACACGTGTTTGCATAGATTTTGTGGTTTTATCGTTATTTTACAGTACATGAAAGCTCATACACGGCGGAGAGTTTCTTTGGTTGCGGAATAACTCGGGAAGAGCAACCGACTGACTGGAACCTATTGGCAAGCTTCCTCGTACACCCAAGTTGGCCTAGCGCATCTACGCGGACAGAGATATGATGTTAGTGATATCTAAAGGCAAGTGTGTTCGTGCACTCCGTCACTTGGGGTCCTTTATACACGTATAGATCTTGATGATTAATCAGGATTTTTGTTTCTAATGATATTGGTTCTTTTATTCGTTATATAGAGTTTAAACGGACGATAAGAAGGTTGAATAAAATAACAAGGAAAACGGTTTTTGAACGTTATGTAGATATGAACAAAACGTAAATGTTCTTGTACTAGTATGCGAATTCAAGAGAATTTGGAGTAATGCTCATATATTAATTGTAATAAAATTATTTCCTTAAATGAAATATTGATTCCTACACCGGACATTTCAACGCCATTCTGTTTTCAACCAAACCGAACAGGTTATATAGCTCTACTGGTTACAGGACTAGGTCTATGATTATGCTATTTTGTGATATAGAATTCATAAATTAAAGTACATCCAATAGTGGAAAAATGTCCATTTGCGGTTTGATTAGTTCTGCTCTTGTTGGTAAAAGATCTAAAGCAGGACGATTTAAGTAATGGATACAGAACGTAGTAAGTACTTGTGGCAGTGCAAATTTCCATATTGATTCTTTTCAGAAATTAGTTAACCTTGTGAACTGTCCAATAAATCGGTTGATAGCATTATTATAATTGCATTAGAAAATGAATCGAACATATATTCATATGAAACATTCAATTGAAGAGTGTTATTGTTTTTTGGGTGGGGAGAAAAGGCTGTAGAAAATGAAACCCCAAAAGATAGCTGAAAAGTCAGTGGTAGATAAAGAGAGATTGAGAAAGAAGATACCCATGCATCGAGGTGACAGTGAAGCATGTGATATACTTAGCACTATTTTTACCAACCAATTGGACATGATCTTGGTGAACACGTTTGTTGTTCCGAATGTGGAGTGCATATAGAACGTTTCCCAATCGGTTGCAGCGGAGTAGAGCAGAGCCATTGTCGAACGGATTCACCATTTCCACAAGTTACTGAACACGAAGACCACTCAGACCAGTGGCCAACTATCGGATCTTAAAGAAGGAAGTAAAGGATGAAGATATTCACTAGTATTCCTTATTTATTGACGTAATAGGACTGGGAAAAGTTTCCCGTCATATGTTTTCAGTATGTCCGTTTCTTTTAAATGTATACGGAATGTAGTTGTTTAAAAGTAACTTTACAACGAACGAAAGGGCTCGGGGATGAATCTGAAGTGAGTTGCTTACATTTTATACAATGTATACAATTAAAACATGGTGAAAAACACGAAGCTATTGGAAGTATTGATTATTCAGTGTTAAATCATGTTTTCTTCCCAACATCTATTCATGCTAATATATCAATGCTGTCTTGTCATTTTGAATTTCTTCCTCACAATTATTTGTTGTTTCCATTGTTCCTTAAATAAAATAATTAAAGAGTTCTTAAAGGTTTATATCTGTGGCCACAGTGTATATTTCATTGTTTCCATTATGCTTAATTATAATAATTAAAGTATAACCTAGGATATTTATGGGGCTACCATATATACTGTATTGTGATCGTTTTTATAGCTAGCCCTGTAGATCGTTTTGGATTTTCGAAACTTACATGAACCTCTCTGACAATTTATTGTGAATGTCGGGTAGGAGTGGCACCTTGGCGATTTTATAGTGTAAGGCGTATTGCTGACCGGTAGAAGTGTGGCAGTTAACGTTGAAATATGTTTCATCTCCTCACTATCCGCAACCTCAGTATTAAATATCTTCGTGGCAACATAGCTGCCTTCATATCACTATCAGCAACCTCATTGTTAGATATCACATGAAGTTTACTTTTAAGGGAAGTGGAGAATAAAATGTTCATAATAAGACATTTCCTCATAGTGATTTAAATCTAACTTTACAAAGTGCGAAAATCTTGGATGGATTTAGAAATTACTAATGTAAAGGTAAAACCAAAACTACACACACACACATAAACATTTATATGTCGAGATATATATTTCGACTCCATGATCTGAAACTAATTAATAGAAAAGAGCAAAATCCGTAACGTTTAATAAAATTCCACAAATATTTTATTTCCCTAACATACAATGTGAACCTGTTAAAAGAACTCACAGTATTGGGAATTGAATCCCAATTAATCCAAAAATATATATCACCAGTCCTAAAGAATCAGGTCCTAATTAAAGTCAAGCTCAAACCTCCAGCGCTGAAAACGTTGATATTCCTGTGGACTTGAATGTACTAATGTAAATGCTGCCTAAATTGTGGTGATTTACTAACAGCGTTCCAATTTATTAGAATAATATAATCCAAGATTTCCTTGTCTAAAGTCTCATTAATGTCAACTTCATGTTTCTATGCATGAACATTATTTAAAAGTTCTTTGTATTTTTAGAGAATAATAATTTGAATAAATAATTCCATCATCTTAACAGTAATATTAATTCTGCTAATAAAATGTAAAGGAAATAAAGAATAATTATGAAATTAACAAGATTATAACCCCCTTTTTCAGACCCAGGTTACTATTAGTATTTTCTGAAACTACTATGTCTATTCAGAGTAACTTTTCATTCTACAGCACTCTGGTCGGTTTATAAAATAAAACATGTTACTGCATTATAAAAAGAATGTGTTAAATAACGGGCAAATTAGGCTATTGCATGTGGAACGACAAATATCCTAGATGCAGACCCAAATAAATATGTTTACCTATATTACTTATTATCCTAATATTTAATCCAAGGTCATAGAAAAAATTATTAACAATTAACAATTTATTACTTACCAAATTATTGGTCAGGTAGACAAAGAACTTGCTTTTGAAGAAGGTCAAGTCCACATTACAATAATATTTAGCATACAATCATGGAAAACTAAGAAGAATAACAATATATATATATATATATATATATATATATATATATATATATATATATATATATATATATATATATATATATATATTTCTTTTCTTTCTTCAAATAGTTATTCGGGTAAAGTACAAACCTTTATCCTTGTCACATTTCTTGAATGTTAAATATGTGCATTTACTTAGACTAATATACACAAATATCTCTTTATCTGCACGGGTTTACTTTTTTCTGAAGGAGTATTAATATTAAAAATAAATTATATTTAAATTCCTATATTCAGCGAAGAAATACAAATGAACGTTTTTATCTGCACGGGTTTACTTTTTTCTAAAGGAGTATTAGTATTAAAAATACATTCTATTTAAATACCTATATTCAGCGAAGAAATACAAATGAACATTTTAATAATTAATAGGGAAGAAAACATTTTTCTTCGGTCAAAATGTACTAATATAACGAGGAAAAGTTGCTCATATTGATATAAAACCTTGGTTCATGAAATGATTATTGTATCAAAAATAGATCAAGTGGAACAAATAACATAAATTAACCACAAAATATATATCATTGTAATTTGCGGCCCAAACAAGTACATTCGTCGTGTTAGATACAAACAGAATGACTGAAATAAACACTTTAAATGTGAAAGCTCTATTTCGACCAGTAAATCTTATCAAGAGTGTACTGGTTGAGAGAGCAGCACATAGTTTGCTCCCTTACATCTGACTTGCGAAAGTGAATGTTTTGCAGGATAGTGCATTCAGTCTTTTAAATATTAGCATGAATAGAAATAACTGTTATGTGACCTTGTGAATGCTATGTTCATTAATGCATATGTGTGTGTGTGTGCTATAGAGGAGGGAAGAAAGAGTAATGGGAACAATTAAATCAGCTAGACTGACACGCTAGTTTAACAGAGAGGGGAGGAATGGACATTTTAAAGTTGCTATGTTCATTAATGCATATCTTTGTGTGTGTGTGTGTGTGTGTGTGTGCTTTAGAGGAGGGAAGAAAGAGTAATGGGAACAATTAAATCAGCTAGACTGACACGCTAGTTTAACAGAGAGGGGAGGAATGGACATTTTAAAGTTGCCAGGTTGAGAAAGTCAATAGGCAGCTTTGTTAAAGTGCACGTAGATATGGGTCTGATGAGAACAAGAATTGATCTATAATTTCCATATAGACATCTTACTCCACAACTAACAGATGATATCATAATAAACACTAAAAGTCAACAGTCAAGTGAGCAACATTAACGTCCCAATTATATACGCCGTCAAATATGCCATTGTGAGAACACAGAATATATACCTGTTGCTGGGCAGTGGTGCGTTTGACATGGTTCCTTTTGAGTGTCACAAATATACGATGGACCGCTCGAACGATGACACATCTGTATCCGGGTCTTATGTCCTCCTCCGCAAGACTTCGAACAAGCAGTCCATGCTGACCACGGATCATCTGCAGTTACATATGTAACATTTTGTTTATATCTACCTTCCTGGTTAAAACAATAAATGCTTGCACAAATGATTATATTTAAGAAATGCTTTATATTTTTGTTTTGTCTGTTTTATGTATGTCTTTATTTGTTTCTCTTATTTATAGATCTTTTTCCTATACTATACATTCTTGCAGAGTGGTCTGTGGACACAATTTTGTATACGTTATATGTTTGATCAGTAAAATAATTATAGCTATTGTTTAGGAACCATTCTATTCATAACGTCAATGTGAGAGGAGGAAATTTTGACTAAAATGGTTTAAAGGAAGAATGCGGCCATTCAGTACATTTTGAACCAAGTGAGATTCTTTCTAAACATTAGAAAATATAACTATTTGATATATATCTGCTCTAATGACTCGTGACTGAGGTAGCACTTACTTTATGCGTGGACTTTTTTAACTAGAGCATATACACTAGCATTTTTGTCTTACGAGTTTAGCGATATTTCTGTGCAGCGTATTGGTACAGCATACAGAATCGCTTAAATGTTTCATTTATATTCTCACTCTCCTAATTTAATAGTATTAGGTGGAGAAACGTGACTTTCATCCGTTGCGGGTTACTCATGTAATTAGTTACTCTGGTCATATTACGGATAATGTAATCAAGCCTCAGAATTATATACAACATTCCTTTCTACATAAATACATTGAAGTAAAACTTTATAAAGTCTGGAATGAGAGAAGGGAAACCATAATATTGTGTGTCAATCAACTGAAGAAGAAAAGCTGATGATATGATAGTGTTGTTAGCTTGGTCTAGAAGGCTGACATCGTAAGTGTGGTAAATGTCGGATTCCAACTATTGTTTTGCATACCCATCCGCACGTGTTTCTTTCTATTCAGTGCTTTCGGTGCAAAGGAGTTTTACAGACAAAAGGTACCAGTTATTTTGAAGAGACACTGATTTGCTAACACACTTCAGGACATTTTTTGATTGATTGATTTGTTAATATACCAACTACTTCCAAAGCATACGACATTACGTCTTTTACATCTGTCTTTGCAAGTGAGTGCATGTGATATGACATAATAAACAATTAAAATGCTCATTCAACGGACATAGCAATCCAGTCACATCAATATGGTGCCATTTGCGAAGAATATAACTGAGCTTTAGTTTTATTGCTTTGTTAAGGCTAGCTCTAATAATTCTTACAAAGTAAACATTTTTCTTACTGGTCAGTTCGAACAAGTAAACGACAATGAAGATTAAATCCACCTGAGACACCTATTGCTACTGATATAACATTGGATCAAATTCCGATGTGTGTATGTATGATGTTCCTGTAAATCTCAATTTCAGCAACATCCTTGCCTACTGTGGCTGCAGACACGAGTCGATATATAACTCCGACATCCATACATACAATGTTGTATTTCACTTGTAAACTATTTATCTTGGTGACTTTTTCTCGTAATTGTTTAATTTGTCAGCTTCTATAATTTTCGCACGTCGGTATCATTGAACGTGAATCATAATTGTTCAAACATTAATGTGGTGGCGTAGTATAACTGCTGAAAGGCTGGACCTGATGAGACGGAGCTCGCACACGCCCGTCTAGTTAATTATTAATTTACGTTCACAACTGTCATTCAGTTGCTGAAAATCTCTACTTAATGAACATTTAAGCCTTCGGCAAATATTCGTTATGGATGCTCAACTCCGCGTACGAATATAAGCAAACCGATCACGGCACTGAATGATATTTGAAACGATTTATCTCGTCTTTGTCCAAGTACTATTGCTCGAACATGTGCGTCCTTGCGATTTTCGCTTCTTGGATTGAGTTAAAGTTGCTTAACATAATGCAACAATAGTTAATTTGGTGTTGAATCCCACCCCATTATTGTCGAAACAATCCCTGAGATTTTTCATTATTGAATATTCAGTAAACAACCAGATATCTTCACGTGTTAATGCAATTTATTCCAAATGAACTTTGAGTAGAAACTTACACATGATGCTGATTCCCACTGAATTTAGCTCATTAAGCTATTACACTTAGTGGAGATGGCAGATTAGCGATCTTTGTATCCACCTACTAATTCGCTGCAGCATCAATGCCATTGACAGGCTCTTGAACCAATTTAATTTGGTTTCCATTCATAACAAGGTCTCGTTTTATCGCCGAATCTTTTAACATTCAGTTTTGTATTAACATCGACGTAGTCTTTGATATGTATAACTGACACACCAGTGTCTATAATTCCCCATTTGTCCTGATTTGTACTAGTTTATTTGCCACAGCGCCTCACCGCCTGCCTCAAAATAGTACATAGAATGTTCGAGTTAACATTTAAAGTACGATATTCACAAGAAACAGGTTCATCCTAGTCAATATAGGTAACATTCAGTCTGGCAAACTAAGTCAAATCTGCTTGGTAGATAACATGCTCAGATCCACATCCGCGCTGCGTCGGGTTCAATAATGACCGAAATGCTATTAACAAGTAATTCATATGTATATTCTAAAGGACGAAATAAAATTGATAAGCGCTTGTTGTGTTTGTGAACACTCAGGTGCATAACAACATGATTTCCACATATTTGCCCATACCACTGAGGTAATAACGGTAGTGTTGAATAAAACAGTGGTAGGGAAGTTAGGTACCCTAGGGATATATACTCGACATTTTGATTTGGTGGTGCAAAGACCGTGCGAGTCAATATATATTATCTAATTATGTGCATTGCATATGCAATCCAGTGAGCAAAGGTCTTGTTGTCCAATAAAGGTTCACAATACCCGTTTCCCATTCGTTGTGAATTATCGATGCAAGTTAATTACGCATAAAGACTCGACGAAAATGTCTGATTTTAATGGGTTATTCGAAGACCTC
Source organism: Potamilus streckersoni (assembly GCA_016746295.1). NCBI lineage: Eukaryota > Metazoa > Mollusca > Bivalvia > Unionida > Unionidae > Potamilus > Potamilus streckersoni. The sequence continues at coordinate 1,673,364 of JAEAOA010001233.1, forward strand.
AATCTATATGTATTCTACAATTTATCCCAACCAAGCAAAAACCTTTTCCGTTTTGTTTGTTTGACGACATGCTATCTCAGATTATACTCCCACTGTTACTTCTGCAACTGCAGGAGGAAACGAATCTAATAACGTTAAGATAGACACAATGAATGGAGCTATTACACCATTGTTTTGTATTAGTGCTACTTAAGTCTTGAATATTTTTTATGCACCGTGGTTTTATATTATTTCGTTGTATTAAGCTGATTACGTTGTTTTGGGCAAATCGTAAAGAGTCATCTTCAGTTAACCGTGTCAGAGAAAGATTCAATTTGACCTCAAAATCGTTTGGTATTGCGCGTCTTATTTGTGCGAGCTGCTTTGAATTATGGCCAACATTAATTTTGCGATAGGAAGTTATTTGAAAACCTAATATGTTAGGTCTTTAGATAGTTTTTCCAGTACATATTCAAATTCGTGTTGGATGCAAACATTGCTTCGTCTTTCTTTGAGTCTAAAGATTGATATGTTGCGTTTGATCTCTTTTAAACACCCAACTGGTAGATGTTTTGGTCAAACATGATGACTGTTTCCTTAGCACGTCCTGTTTTCATGGGGGAAGGGGTATGTTAAAAACGTCACGGGCAATTATTATTATTATTATTATTATTATTATTATTATTATTATTATTATTATTATTATTATTATTATTATTATTATTATTATTTACACCATTAATGTAGCTGTGATGTTTTCAAGATTGATTAGTACATGGCTGCTGATGTTTACGGAAATTTTCCAATTGCTTCTCTGTCCTCTTTATCAAATACACTGATACCTTTTGCGATCACGCCAATAGTTTCTCTGATTAATCCGAAATTTTTGATTTTTACAATAGTTTTGATAAGTATTCAATAGCTTCAGCAGTTCTCCTCATGGATTTTATGTAAAATTGGCGTATTTGGCTATCTTATTGATTGGATGTTTTCTGTTCCTATCAGCACTGCCATCTGTTCCACTTTGTGGCAGATTTATTAGTAACAATCAGCAAGGCTATCACCGATACCTATACAATGATTTCACATCCAATGCAGTTAAATGCATTCAAAAACACTTTCGTTTAGTATCTAAATGCACCAGGGTAATTAGAAGGCAGCCATTATAGGTATAGTGATTCTTTGTGGGTCTATTGATGTGTTTAAATTTCAAGAATGGATTAATTTTCAATGATAAACAGTAAGTTATCATTTGTCCCCTGCATACCACTCTGATGTCCCATCAATAACGGCAAAGACTTCAGTTATACCATATATGAGATTGTATATATATATATATATATATATATATATATATATATATATATATATATATATATATATATATATATATATATATATATATATATATATATATATATACTAGTAACTAACTAGCCTGCGCGTTTTCGACTCTTAATGAGTCTTTTTTAAAGGCAAATACAAAAGATAAAACAAACAAATAAAAACAAAAACGTTGTGTTTGTGGACCTCTACATGGCTGTCTCCAACAAAAAGATGCAAAACCTGTCAACATATGATAGAGACCAGGACATTCACTAGCACAGTGACTAATAAAAAACTAAACATACATGGTCCAAACAAAACGTGCAAGACAGAGAATATGATTTATCTCATCACATGTAAGATCTGTGGCCTTCAGTACGTGGAAGAAACTGAAGAGCTACACAAAATAATAAACCTACATAGATCTGATTGGATGACAAAAAAGCTGTACAGAAGTCCGGTCACAGAACACTTCTCCTCCCCTGGCCACACTTTCAGTGATATAACACTTATCGCTATTGCTAACCACCACAGCTGGAGTTCCGAAACCAGGAAGGAAAAGGAATCATACTGGATACGCCGCCTTAGAACATTGAAACCAAGCGGTCTAAACCAAGAAGACTAGAAAAAGAAAACTATGCACTAGTAGAATTTAACTTTCTCTAAATCTTCTTAGTATCCTTCAATTTTTACTTTAAGAATAACTGGTATAGAATCAAATATGTTGGATATAATATGTGTTACATAAATGTACAAAAAAGTATAAATAGATGTCGCTTTGGCTTGTAGGCTCTTATGGCTTTTACACAGTTTTCAGTATCCGTAACAAGTCTATACAAGCTGGTTGTATTTATAGTTTTAAACCATGTGGAGACAGCCATGTAGATGTCCACAAACACAAAGTTTTTGTTTTTATTTGTTTGTTTTATATATGTTTTGTATTTGCCTTTGAAAAAAGACTCATTAAGAGTCGAAAGCGCTCAGGCTAGTTAGTTACTAGTTTCGCTCTGTTCGTCGTCAGTTTTTTTTTATCTATCTTAATCTATCTTAATCAATCCCTGATACATGTGATCCCTGCGCTTGAAAGGGTTGTTATTCGCCATATGATTTGTACTATATATATATATATATATATATATATATATATATATATATATATATATATATATATATATATGTTGTAGTGAATATTTGCGCTAGCTTGAAAATCTGGAAGCCATGTAGTGACAAAATCATATCTGTGTGACGACACAGACCAATTAGATGATTCATTGATACGACATACATATCGTTTACGGATCTGTTTCTGCAATAAATCGTAGGAACTCGTGTTGTCTTTTCGTTGTTATTACTCTTCTGAAAGCCAAGTACGATCGAGTACATGTATCGACTGTCTTCCAGAACATTCCTCTTTTAACTTGCTCACAACATGTTCGATTGTGGTAATAAACATTAAATGATCTTTTGGATAATAGTTTATGTTATATCAATTTACAATCATTTCCGATGCCGTATCAGCAAAATTATCGTTAGTAGTGACATGAAGATGAAGTGAATCGGTGCCTATTTAGGGCATATAGACTCAAGTGTAGTCAAACTTTTTGATCTTGTCATAATAGAATTTATACGCAATTAATTCAACACAGATGCACCAACAGAGATTGGCTGTGCCAATTTTTACTTGGTCTTTTAGCTGTGAACAGGTCTGCCGTCAAATAGCACATGCGGCTTTAATGCCAGGTAAGCAATACTCCTGCAACGTTTTTCTTGTTCACTGTCACGATAACATCGCACATTTTCCATCTTCTTACCCAAAATATCATTGTTTATTAGTTAACAGAAATTTTTTTAACTGTTCTGTCTTTTCCTTGATCTTTCTTCATTTTACTATATGAAGTCATCCAAGTATATTGTCGAAACCTGCGTTCTGGGTGTACTAATAATATACGCATACGTAATGAATATAATATTACAGGTTTCTCACATACATATTTAATCTTCGTGTGCAGCTTCGGAATAAACTTGACGTATTTAGTATAGGGGCGATCTAACACTGTCTATTTGCTCGGATCAATACATAGATAAACATATAGATGCTAATATGTGTCGGTAATTACTTCCAGCTCAGCCTTCGTTTTGGACAGAAGCTAATAACAATCCATTCCAATTATAGATAGTGCACGGGAATAAACGCATGACGAAAAGCGTCTCAAGGACACCTGAAAGCAATAATTCTTCGTGGTGTAAATACATAACAAGCTAGTCAACAAGAGTATGCCAATAAAACGCGAGCAGACATTGTTTTCATGTGCATAATCTTTGGTGGTTATACCTTCGGGACACAATAATAAATAGACTGTCTCATCTGTAGTAACTGTTTCAGCAAACTTGCCCAATAACTCATGTACCCATAATTATATATTTCTTTGTGTGTGAGACAACAGAGCGTGCTTTGTTAACATCGCTGTATCGGTGCGTGTGTCACTGTTGATATTACTTGCCTCATTATGGCCATTATAATCGCGAATGTTATGAATCATTGCCGAAATTTTGGAATGCGTTGTGTGTAGTTCCTCAGTACGAGACATAAGTATATCTGTGATTGTGAACTTCTTGGTACCAGCGTAACTGAAATAGCTATTGTTTATCCAATAATGAGTGGCCACAGACAATTTAGTAATGTCATTAACCATACACATGTATGCGGGCTATGAAAGCCATTGTTTGATCCATTTCACGGTAACATCAAATGATTTAAGAACGAGTCCTGGCCATGATTAAAAGATTTCTGGTTTAGTTGCTCCAAATCTTTGACTACAGTGCAAAGAAAAAACAACAACATAAGTAACTTGTTCAGCAAGTTCCAATGTCTTAGAACTGTTTCACGGGAACATTAAAATATTCACAGTTCACGTAAATAACATAGAGAACGGTCATCTTACTTTGCTCTGAGGTGAATTTCAAAACATTCTTACCTCGTTCCAGCATGGTTGTACTCTGTGGTTTTTCACTAATTCCAATGCAGGAAATGCTATGGTCGTCACGCAAATGTTGTGTGGCAAATTAGTGTAGACATCGTTTGGATGGAAACATATTATCATAGTACATGCTGTGTCGGAAGGCGTCCCGACAATATTCTTTGTCCACACCTACTGATACCGCAAGACCGTGACACTGAGCCATTTATGTCTTATGGCCAGAACAAGTCAATCTGAATACGTCCAGGCGAAGTCTGAGTTTATACTTGTGGGATAATGCAAAGGCATAAAAGCCATTTTTCCATGCGAAATGTTAATGGTGTTAAGTGGTGTTAAGGTTTAATTTTTCGGTAGTGGCATTATTGAATTGTGCAAGAAATTCTAAATCAACAAACTGTAGTTATTTCAGATATTAAATGTATTGCCAATTTTAAATAATTGTTGTCATTTTGGTCACATTTTTCCGGCCGTAGTGATACATACTTTGGAGTTTCTATATAACTCGATTACCAGAATAAAACTATTGTGAAAGTATGCAGCTAAATTTTCATGCATGTGTGAAAAATATCCTGAACATGCGTTGATTTATTTTCAAGGATCTCGAGAATCTATTCAATGCTTTTGGTTATTTCATCAATGATAGCCATGGCGCCTTCACAGTTTAAGATGATAAACGGACCTCCATGAATCCATGGGGTTACGATTTTCAACCCATTCGTGTCTTATCACCTATGCTTAAGTGACCCTGTCAAATGTGCACAAATATCCATCCATATCTGATTTAACTCCTGAGTTACCAGAGTTCTGTAACACTGATATGATTTCAGGAACACTCTTTGATAAGAGATGTTTTATAGTCTTTAAATGTGGCATATGTTTTTGGAATAATTGCATTAAAAGTTTTAAATTCCCCGTGACGTTTTCAAAACTCAGACGTATAAGTTCATTGACTACCTTGATTAACTCAGCAACGATAGTGGTTACTATGCGTCAGCGGTTTTCTTAATCCTCATTTCAACGTGTAACTATCTACTTGGTTTTCCCGAGCACGAATTGCAATATGAAACTGTACTGCTGTTGCATGAAGATCTCTAACAGAAATACGTAATACAACTGTAAGACATACCTACGCACATATGTCAGTTTTATGATGATATTTGTAAATTACAATGAATTGATAATAACTATTAAATAAACTGTACATTGCTTTATCTCACTCTTTTCCATTTGCCTGCCACAAACACTTAAGAACTACAACTGGTATTTGAGCAAAACCAACTATATTCTTGTACATCTAAAATTGCACAAAATCTTATAGATTTATGTGACAAAATTTGCTTTAATCTCTTTGCTTATTTTCGAAGGATTATACAACTATTATTTGCATTATCTGGGCCCTGTATGACGTAATAAAACCAAGAGTTAATTCTGGATCTCGTATTTGTATTTATAATCAAAATAATGCTTATAAATATGCATACAATCCGAATATATACTTACGATTGACGTTACGCTTGTAAGTGTCAGCATCTGTGGAATATAGTTGTATATATATATATATATATATATATATATATATATATATATATATATATATATATATATATATATATATATATATATATATGAGAGAGAGAGAGAGAGAGAGAGAGAGAGAGAGAGAGAGAGAGAGAGAGAGAGAGAGAGAGAGAGAGAGAGAGAGAGAATAGCTTCCAGGATTGCATTGGTCACAACCATCGCAAAGATTCATCGAACGAAGAACACTTTCTTGGTTTTATTCAAAATATGCCGATTATATTGTAATACGATTATGATATTAAGTGACATGTTAAAATTTGTTTTCTTTTATGCATTCAGCATTAATGTAGCCCTCTGATTTCAAGGAATTATGTCGTATATCTAACAGAGCTTTGTGATAATGTATCAGATAAAGGAGACGTCACAAGTATGAAGATAAAGATATGACAAAGGTTTAGATTGACGCTTTCTCGTATGTATGTATGTATGTATGTATGTATGTATGTATGTATGTATGTATGTATGTATGTATGTATGTATGTATGTATGTATGCATGCATGCATGCATGCATGCATGCATGCATGCATGTATGTATGCATGTATGCATGTATGCATGTATGTATGTATGTATGTATGTATGTATGTATGTATGTATGTATGTATGTATGTATGTATGTATTCCAGGTTTTTTATCTGTCAATGTAACATTTGTATGCTTGTGTACAGTTACCTGAAGCCAAACACGCAGACCTTGATGCAGAAAGAATGATCAATACTTCCAACCAAACCATTTGTTCAACATAACCAGCCAAACCAAGCATAGCTAGGTTATATTCTTTGTTTTAAATGGCATACATTATCTACCATCACACTGTATATAACTTACGGCATTTTATTACAGTAGTTCCCAAAATCGTTGTGTATGAGGTCTTCAAAGACTATTTTTTATTAATGACTTATTACTTCCTATGTATTTGACCTTGATAGGGGATACCAGTAAGTACTATTTTGTCAGTCCTATAGCTTCTATATTATCTTTTTTGTATTTGAAAATGTCAGAGAAAAAGGAATCTTTTAATCTCTTGGTTTATTTTTAGTATAATTACTTGATTCTTTAAAAGGTCATCGAGTGGGCTTATATTATCCTTATCATACGATCGTGTCTTTGCAGTTACCTGGCTACACGATTTAAACTACCTTTAATTGGATACCTTCAAGTTACATTTACTTATATAGAGTGATAAGATTTAAATCCAAAAATAATAGCAAATCAAGGTGGCTTATTCTGCGCAAAAATAGACCATTATAACTCAATAAACGCATACAGGGACCATTTTTGGGCGTTAGAAAAGACGACATAATAAAACGGTTGCGCACGGCAAAATAAATAAAAGCTTAGACTGCTACAAGCAGGTAGGCTGATATAATATAAAATAGAGCATAACAAACCGAAACGAAAGTAAAGAAAATATGAATAGAAGAGAAACTAAATAATATAAACTTTCGAACAGGAACAAACGATCAACTGAAATAGTTAAAAAATCAGAAATTGTTATTACCTCACCTGCTTTTGTCTGTAGAGAAAGGTGTGATGAAATAGAGAGAAATTGTTGGAATTCTGCAAGAAAAAATAAATTATATTTAAATGGTTTTATTATATTTGCAAAAGACTGAAATTCTACTAAGTTTATATTTAAGCATTAGGTATGACTTGCTTCTATGCATATGATTTTGCCATTTTTTTGCTTTTTCATATGTAGAAATGAATGTATAACTATTAACGATAATTTATGTGCAGAAATAATGTATGCATATGTTTATGCATGTATATATGTGTGTATGTGCGTACGTACGTATATCTGGCTCTTTGTATGTATGAATAAGATACAAATATTTTCAACAAACTATCTCCTTTTTCCATATATATATATATATATATATATATATATATATATATATATATATATATATATATATATATATATATATAATACTCATATAACCATATAAATTGACTCCTAAAGAAAGGCTGGAAAAGCAAGGCTTAAATAGTATAAAACGACACGTAGTAAACTATTGTGAAATGCACGCGGTATGTGGTAAATATTCCTTTGAACAGTAAGGCCGATAGCAGCGATCATACTCTACTCGAATAAACAGATCATATGCGAAAATGTATAAAGCCTTTAAGTCTAACACCAAGCGAAACTTCTGGCCAATTTCGATTAAGCATTGACCAGTATCTTAAATATGTATTATATATTCACATGGAACGCTTTGTGTTTCTTTTCGTAGATTTTCGAAAACTGAAATGATTCTTCTCCCTGTCCCACTCTTTTTTTAATGCCAGTGATGTGATCGATAGAAGTCTAGACACCTTTGTTTGAGGAATACCGTTATTGTTTGTAAAAGATAACCATTTATGCACTGTAATTGGAGAAATCTAACGAAAGCTGACTTTGTACTGAATATATCAGACATGTACACATACACACAGACGCATCGGCACAATCTGTATTTACGTTATTCATGTCCATATGTTTTTCATATTCCAGCATAATTTTCTTTCATGTCTCGATTACTTGCAAGATTTGTTCTAGCGCCTATCTGTTTTATACGTGTATATAGAATTAAAAATAATGAACATGTTTCGCCATCTTTTTAGATTCAAACGAGTTGTGTGCGGGTCATATGAGAAAATATCTTTCAATAAGTATTCTTTAAATTTATGTTCATTTTTAAATAATTCACTTTAAAAATTCTCGCAGCATAATTGAAAGTTGAGCCTCTATGTCCAGTCGATTTAGCTTTATATGTATGTCCATTAGTCTTAATTAATGAATATTAGTTCATATGACCTTTCTTAAGGTTAGGTTTATTCAAGAGTTTGGAATAAACGGAATATTCAATGACGTAATATTTCGGTCAAGCTACATTTAAAGAATCTGGATTATATTCATGTTTTCATGTTTTCTCTTATTGAAATTGATGTTTTAGCTATTGGTAATTGCGATTTGCCAAGCATATTTGACTTTAAACTGCTCAGACGTCATTTCTTGAAAGTTAGTTAAAAAGCCAATAAGCAAATACATGGCACATCACTGAATTTGCAATGACAAAATTCGGCAGGCCACTGAACAAACCTTGAGTAATAAATTTGCCAAATTTGTAGCTTTAGAATTAAAATGAATCGGCATCTAAACCTTTTTATCTCCTCCGGTGATTGTCGCAATTAATAGCGCAAAATAACTGGAGTTCGTTATGCACACTCTTGGTTCTAATAATTTGGTATTAGCACGCACACAAAATGAGCTGGGGTTGTGTGGGGGTGGGGGCGCAATTGGAAAACCAGCACACAATTTGCCAAACCATTTCTTATACCAGAAGGCTTATTAGCTATGTCTTTAGAAGAATATTCCAAGATGCCTTTTTTATAAAAGTTCATTATCCTCCTCCGTTTACAAGATTCCATGTCGTCATACCTAAGAAGCAGCATTGCAAATCGTCCTCGTTGCTGTTTTCTGTCAAGCTTTTGTTCCAGGAAGAGTTTCTCAATTGCGCAAACGCCTGTATTTTTTATAGTTGTTATAGGTCACCGTACACGCAGCTTGTGAAAGCGCTGTTTGTAGTTACTTTTTCTGAAGACGTTAAAAAATACACATATTTTTCTACCAGATTTCCCAATGACAGAACGAGGGAAAAACAGCAAATAAGAACAGCGTCATACTTGACGAAGCACTATTATTGTGAACTAAGCAAACGTTATCCGCAAACTTCAACGCATAAATTGAATAATAAAACAAATATACAAAGACCGTCAGTCCAAAAACTGTGGGTTTGACGATTTAGGACGAGCCACTACTTCATTGGAATGTGTTCAGAGTTTACCATCGGATGCTAAAAAGATACCTTTTGTGAGTCGAAGTAATTTAAATCCTATAGGAAAGATATAAAAATGTTCCAATTTCATGACTTTTACATTAGTACACACATATACACACATATCTACCTATATATCAATCTCTATATGTATCTATCTACTCTCAGTGACTCTAATGGTCATAATCACCTTTCCCTTGGCTGTGAAGGGCCTTTCAGTAATTTATAATTTTACATATAGTTGATCTCGTTTCGATTGCACCCATAATCTATCACGTATTTTATAAATTTATGGTATAAGTTGGGTACGTAGATATGTGAGGAACTTTTAAAAAGTTTACTTTCGGCTGTTTTTTTGTCTATATTTAAGCTTTTAGATTACATTATCACTTATTCCAAAACGAATAATATGAAACATGTCTGTCAGTGTTTTCTAATGCATACAGCCTTTATGAATCTATGTATCTTGAATGTGGTTACGTAAAGACCTCAGTCAGTAATATGAAGTAACCCAGTCGTGTTCATTTCTCGTGAAACTGACTATCTAGCTATGGGAACAACTGCGTTATACACAGGTGAGTAGGACCAGCCAGCTAAATTAGGGTAAGGCAGTGAAAACCATGCAGAAAGAAATCGTTTTAAAAAACTGCAACACAAGTTGTAGATGAATACCGCCTGGGTAAAGCATAACTCCTAAAATTATATGTATATAACTCTAAGGACACATAAACACACACACACACACACACACACACACACACACACACACACACACGTGCGCACCTAGCCTGATTTTAGAGTGGCCACTGACAGAGTTGAAGAGCATATGAAACTCCTTTGTACATAGCAGAAATGATCCAGGTACACAGGAGACGAACCAGCTGTAAACCGAACTATCCTGTATAAAACTGGACTTTACGGGTAAGGTACAATTTGTGAGACATCACAATCAGCAGCAATTGCCAATCAAATGGACTTATTTAATTGAAAACCAATAAACAAAGGTCATCAAGGCAATATGACGCTTACTAGCTTGTTTTAAATCCATATTCTGGAATTTGCTTCCACTGCAATTCAGAATATCCATAACAAGAGCAAAAACTGGTTTTTCAAGATGTATAATTATAAACAGTTCCACAATAATAATGTATGTAGATATACGTCATCCTCAAGTACATGACCATGTATCATTTCCATAATCATGACGTCGAACGTGATACAAACACCAGCTGATAGCTAAACTTATATTTGTAGCTCAATATTTGAACTGCAGCACTTCTGTATCTAAACTCGTGTGTATGTTTGTATGTGTGTGCATGTGTTTATGTGTGTGTGTGTGAGAGAGAGAAGAAAAAAAGAAAGTGAGAGAGAGGTTTTGTTGATGGATAATTTTGAGAGAGGTTTTGTTGATGGATAATTTTATACGTTGATAGCTGATACCTGCTAATGCTGATTCCGACCCTACCTGTACGAATTTTACCTAATTTACAAGGAGAATAAAATATCTGACCCAACGTTCCTTTTTCCTTTCACTTAAAGCAGAAAATATATCATACTGGTGACCATTTTGCATATTTCCAGGGGGCCCCGAGTGGCCGAGTGGTCCAAAGCGCTGTCCGTTACAGATCATTGCCATCTCACCTCTGTCTGCGTGAGTTCGAGTATAGGATTCGGCGAAAGTGGATATGTGAGAAAGCTTGCCAGTAGCTTCTCGTGGGTCGGTGGTTCTTTCCGGTGATTTCCCAGTTTCTTCCTCCACCATTAATACTGGCCACCATGAATAGCCTATCGTGTGCTGAAAAATGGCGTTAAGATTAACAACATCAACAACAACAAGCATATTTCCAAGATATTTGAAAACATGCCAGATATATGATTTAATATTCTTAGAGGTAATCTTACAAAACTGAGTTGAACCGTATTTACTTTTCTTGTAATAATATTATGTCACTGAACCATCAGCAGTGGGGACAACATTAACAAGCAACTTTTCTGAGCAAGAGACATATATTACGTCCTCATTTGAAGATCTGATTTTCCCCTGATATTTAGGATTATTTCAAAATATAATTTATAGAAACTGCATTTGTGCTTTTTATCCCAGCGCTCAGTCCTCATGGAAGTTTGTGACAAATTGGCGGCGTTCAAAACACACCAACCCTTTCACTACGGTTCGTTGCTAGGGAATGACCTCCGCGGTGTAATTTAACCAGTGTTTATAGATAGAAAGAATAATGCAGATCACCGAACAAGTATATTGAAGAAATAACAAAACGAGCCCCCATTCAATGAACAAATATAAAATTTAATCAGTTTATCAACAGAATTTTAAATGAAAAGAAATCAATGACTTGGTAACAAAAAAGAAGGAAAATGGTACTAAAATGTACTCAAATAAAAAGACAATACAAATTTCTTTAAACGCTAAAATTACTTTCAACGTTAATATACTATCTTCATTGCCAATGAGATGTGACCTTTGAGTGCAACGATGAGAGACTTCATCACCTATTTTATGCGGACATCAAGACTTCCGTTCGTCCCTGCTCCGTTGATCTTTGTCTAGCTTTTTCGTCTTGGACTCTTGTCCATCGAACTCTGACTTAACAATCGTCTCTGGACTTAGATTTCTGCGTAGAACTTGTCCTAGTCCTGTGGTTGTTCAGGGATTTCTCATGTGAATCCAAGCAAGCTGTTTCCTTCAATAAATAAATGTCTGGCAATAGACAATAGGTCACATTCCCATGTATATTTATATTTTTACATTAATTCGGCTCAGAAAACAAAAGGCATAAATTCTGCCGCATGAACGTTATCTAACTCTCTGTTTACATAGTCAGTCAATGCTTGTTCTGACCTTAAATCGGGTCACGCTAGTGATGGTCAATTAAATTCAACTCAGCCGTATGAACCCGTATGTAACCCCCACTCGACTGCTTACTCTACCAATCTAGCAGTGTTAAGTTATATATGGCTTAGATCCTCAGATCTAACTATTCTAAAATAGTTTACTCGACCAATTAAATATTACAAACTAGTATATGGTATAAATGTAATGTTAGGTCATACTCATTCTAAACAGAGTTAATCCATAAGCTATGAAACATTACCCATCATTCCTTAAGCTTAATGCATGAAAATTTCGAATCACTCCTATGTATTAAAGATTCAATTACATGCAATCTTTTCAACTAATCTAATATAATTTTAATTACATTCAATCTTGCCAATTCTCCAAACGAATTGATAATTAAAAAATCAAAGCATAAAATGTCGTGACTAGCATTTCACTAAAATCCTGCAAAATGAAATCATACATACATGCATACATCATATCAAGAATACACTTGCAAAATAGATCAACAAATGAAATAACATATTAAAATCGGGAAACTAAGATTGCGTAACTTTTGTCGTTTCTTTATTCGTTTCCACGAACCTCACGTATAGTCCGTCTCCTAACTGAGACAACTATCTGACCTCTTACACTATAATGATAACGTACTTTTTACGAATTCAAAATGTAGAGTTTGCCTACTCACTGAGACAAACTCCCGCTTTACTGCCAAATCACGAGATAACGTCTTACACGCTCCCGGAATCGTTTAACTTTCCTCGCGAAAGATTAAAGACAAAAGATTTTCCTAAAGTAAAACCTTTAATTTCTTACAGAGTAACGCCCATAAATCCATATTAACCAATAGACTGTTTCCTAAACCTGTTCGTAGAATTTTTGGATTGATAAGACAACTAAACAACTAATCATGCCGTAATTAATCATTACTTTAAACAATCATCTATATCCAGCTGCCGCCCTTTACCCTGTCGATTTTGGAAAAGGGTCTTATGTCATTCTCTTCTACCATAGCATCTGACTCGGTCATGTTACGTCGGCTAGAACGAATTCCCTTTTGACGTTCATAGATGAAATGAAAATAATCATCTAACTATCTCTAGCCCTTTCTACTTTAATTAATTTGACTTTGATACAATTCCTTTAACCAAAGCTTCTAAGAGTTTTCAAAATTCGACACATCACAAAGTTGTTTCATATTTATCAATAAGCAAGCATTTTTGAATATGTATTGCATAAGTGCAATATATGCTATATGCATCAAGTCCGCACAATGACCAAAATATTGATAAAATGTTTTATAACTTCTTTCTCACATCTTGTATATAGAATATGCTTTTTGTTGAAATTTAAAAATTGTAGTTTGTTTCTCAGATATAACTGTATCATCTTGTATTATTGTTATGCGTTCGTATAATTAAAGGATACAATTATTATAATAATTATTGTTGTGTCGTCACTAAATATCTTCATTATCATGTTGATGCTATATGACATTTGCTGTCAATAATTCATTGTTTTTTATCCGATTCTTTTTAAGGGCAGAAAATGGTTTGTGAATGAAAACCGCAGCGTTGCTCACGAACATGTACACTCATACTGGCATTAAGTTAGGAAATACTACAGGAGTAGTTGAGGATATAGAAGGTCTGAATTTGAAGGACTAGGAGACTTATAGAATATCTTGTTGAACGCCTTGGTAACGCATGCGCACACACATAAATGCAAACACACGAGCGCACATAAGCACACACATATTCCTTATGCAGTTGGCTACCGTAGCTCAGATGGTAGGGTGTATAATTTAATACCCATAGGTAGCAGATTCGATACCTGCGATGGCCAAGAGAGCTCGGCTTCCAATATGTGTGCCAGAGAAAGACACTAAACTCCCATTTAATATGCATTATATAACCAATATAGTTTGCGGAGTGACATTGGAACCCACAAAAATAACATCCAAATACCTCTTGATGAAGAAAGATTTAATTGACAACATGTATTATGCTATAATAAATGTACTCATGGACTTTAACGCATTATATCTCCGTATAATGCCCTTTTTATTAAAGATGAAGTCACAAGCGAAATTTTATAAATATTTCCACATCATGAGTGAAATATTTTATTTAAATAAGTTCAAATATTCGTTGATTTTATATTATCATTTATATCACATTCAAAGGCAAATCTATTCGGTGGGAACACATATTTCTTCTTCCTACCTTATCAGTGATATTCATGGCTCCTTAGTTTTGCAATTTCATATTTGCAAATTTAGTTCCTAAAATAGCATTTTAAATTGTACATTCTGTCAAATCAATGCACGTTTTCAGACAAATATGGGAAAGCATCTTGCTAATCCATTTCTTGTTAAGATTCATTAAACGATTTGTTGGCATTATTTAAACGCCCAATAGAGATTGCTTCTGCCAGATTTCAGAGCATAACGCCTTACAACAACATTGTATACAATAATTTTGTAACGATCATTGGTTTATTTGCTTTGATTTTAGTTCTCTTTCAGATTCATTTTGCAATCTAATTGAATAAGAAACGCTGGACCAAACGTTCGATGACTGTCACTAATATCAGTTTGCAACCAGCACTCATTTATACATAAATACAGTTCCTGTACAGTTTGTCACTGGTTTTCATGGTATGTAGTATAATGAATCTCTAGGCGATAAAGTACACGTTTGTCTTTCTTCTTATTAAGGCTTAGGTGTTAATGTTAGTGTAGTCGACCGCTTTGTCTTTAAAAGGTCTTTTCAGTGACCTTTCAAAAATTATATTATTTGAGATATACAGTCAAATCTTCAATTATAAATAGCTAAGATTGTTTTGTTGCTATAATGTATCAGTAACTAAAGTGTACTTGAGAGTAGGAAAATAATTAATTAATAATAAATCTTGATGTACGCAAGTGCTATCACATGAGCAGTTTATATTAAATTTATTAACTAATGAGACATTGACGTTTTATTGAGATCTCGTGTTTTTCATCTTACCTCCTAATATTATAATTGCAACCGTGCATCATAATTAATCAGACAAATAAAATCAGTATCTTCTGTGATATGTGCCACAGACAGTTCAGAACAAAAATTGGCCAGATTATCCATTCACGTACACACAGAAGCCAAACCAGTCAGTTATGTCATTGTTATCGAACAAGCAACAATATTCTTATGAGTTTTGTATCCAAAGAACGGAAATCTGAAAGAAAAGAATCCGAGTTCATATATGTTTGAGCTTTCGATTGACGAAGAAAATAGAATATTCACATGAGCGAAAACATAATTAAAGAGTGTCAACTTTTAACTATAACCGTACTAACACAAAGATTACCTTTCTGTTTACTGGTTACTAATTCTAAAGCCCTACCAAATGAACCTTTATAGGTGCCTACTAAAATTCGGGTATATATAATTAGACCTCGATTATAACCCGATTTGTTTATATGTTTGTGAAATATATATATATATATATATATATATATATATATATATATATATATATATATATATATATATATATATATATATATATATATATGTGCATATTCTGATAAGACAACCTTTATATTCCTAATGAAACTCGATTACAATTATGATGTTATTGTCAAATATCTGTCCATGTAGATCAGTGAATATTATCTCACTATGATTCATGGTATACAATACGTTATTTCCATACCTGATCGTCATCAAGATAGGTATCACGTGGTTTTGCAAATATGCATGCTTGTATTGAAGTTTTATTTGCGAATCAAAGAAACGTGAATCAAATTAATCTTTGACCGGTCTGTAACTGAAAGCATTTAAAGCCAGCTGAGACAGATAAGGGACAATAAGTTAATCAGGGAACTGGTGTGCCAGTCTTATGTGCTTTACAGTATGAAGTTATAGTACTCATAGATCACAGTGACTGAAATACATTTTGAGCAATTCAAATACCGCTCGAGTAGTCGAGAACCAAAAAAAAAGGAAGAAATGGCAGTTGTCAGTACAAGTCTTTGCCTTGATTGATGTGTGCTGTTTCAATGTGTCACAATATTCTTTTAGCTTTAATCTCTTTAGATATATTTCTGGACATGCAATTTTCTAGCAAAATAGTTCTTTGCTTGAGCTTATTAAATTTATTTCTTTTTGTATATTTGCCAGGATAAAACATAGTTGAATTATTATGTAAATAATGGAAACGAAAATTAGAGATTAAAAGTGAACAATGCTTTCTTTAAGAACGATCCGTCGCTGATGCAATGTCGAATCATTTGGAGAAATCAAGGAAATTGCTCATTGCAAATTTTCATAACCGTTGCAAGTGAATGCGTGATAATGACATTTATGCTTATGGAAGTTTGAAGACATTTATAAACAAAAGATGGAAAAGATGAATGTTTACCTAATACGGAAGTGTTGAACTAATGTTCCAGTAAAGTCATAAACTTGGACGTTAAGACGCTTTAAATTTATTCACAATAAAGACAAACCACGCAAGCGACATACCGTTTTTGGTTTGTCTAATCAAACAGTTGACCTATAGCTTTTGTCAATTATGCTGATCATTCAGCCAATCAGCGAGCGTAAATTAGATTCACATGAATTGCTTACGCCATTTTCCTCTGGCAAAGTTCTTTTGATAACTATTTACAAGTTTTGCAAGGAAGAAAGAATCGTAAACACTCAAGCAAACATCAATTCAACTGTTACTAGAGATGACTAAAATAGTGTGGCAAGTAGACAACGTAGTGACGCTAGGTTCTACCAAAAACTAGACCATGACCCAAAACTGGAATATACAAAACCCATCACTAATGTTATTGACGAGGCGTACAAAATCGGAAACATAGACTAGCAAACGATAAACTACTCAAGTCCAGAAAACAAGGGTAGGTAGATTTTATCTTTACCCAAAATTCACAAACAAGAAAACCAGGACAGACCTATAATCTCCAGTAATGGGCATCCTACATAAAATATTTCAGAATATTTGGATCATTGTATGAGACCACATGTCCAAAAATTACCGTCATATCTTCAGGACACTACAGATTATATGGGATAAAGTAAACCAAGCGAATCATTACTGACAGACACATTACTTATTTCTTTAGATGTCACATCTTTGTATACTAACACACCACACAACGAAGGGATACAGGCTTTTAGAGAAGCATGAAAAACAAGAACTGTTGACAATCCACCCTTACACTTCCTAGCCCACTTCCTTGATTGTCATAAATCTCAATAACTTTGACTTTAATGAAGAAAACTACATTTCAATCAATGGAACCGCAATGGGTACAACAATAACCTTTCGTATGCCAATATTTTTATGGAAAACTAGAGGATCAACTTTTAGCATCCGTTGAACTTACACCGTAATAGTGGGTACGCTTTATCGATGATATAGAAATTAAGTGGCAACATAGAATTGACGGTTTGGATGGCTTCACATCAAAGTTAAATAACTTCCATCCTTCAATAAAACTCATGGAAGAAATAACCAACTCAAACCATGTTTTCCTGAACACAATAACCCGACTGGTAGAAACCAAACACCATACAGAAACCAACACTCGAAACCATCCGACAAACACCAGCATCTCCTCCCAGCCAGCTGTGATCCAAAACACTGCATTAGGAACATTTCATATAGTCAGGTACTGAAGAAACAGAATTTTCTGCGATGATGAATAATTTCTCGAAAGGTCTGAAGATCTATAGAAAGAAGGAAGATAAAGACAAAAGCTGATAGGACACCATTTACCCTGACATACCATCCAGACAACCACAAAGTAGGTAAAAGCACCGCAATGCTCAGGCCCATCGTGGACTCGTCGAACGTACCCAAGATAATACTTTCGATCAAACCTGTAGTAGCCTACTGAAGATCGTAAATGAGTAAATTGCGGCGAATCGCCATCAAGATAGCTCATAATGGTACCTATTTTGTTCCATCTAATAAATAAGCATTACTTCGGCTTATAAATGCTTTTTTGTTTCTTTCCGTTTTATCAGCGATTATAAAGTCAGTTCAGCACCGTCCATAATCTGTCTTGTACACGCTCATTTATAATCGTATGAACCACCTCGAGTAATCTTACTATCTTTCTACCAAGATTTTGCAAGTTTTCCATCATGCTCGTCCCTGCATTTACTTATTTGAATGATTTCTTGATTCGTCAAGATCATGAAATTCTTTCCTGGCATCAGCAATATTAAATATCTCCTGTTCTGGTAACCAAACTTGCTGCTGTGAACTATACCATATAATTGCTTCAGTTACTTTCAACGATATTAAAATTTCAGTACCAAGCATATACCGCAATAGTACTATTGAAACCCAAAAATTTTCTGCAAAATGTCTTCCACATCACGCATAAACAATTGGATGGAGATCCGGGTATAACTCAAACAACTCTCTGCGTGAAAATTCGGTTAAGTCAAAATATGGGAAGGTACATTTATCAAAACCCTGGTCATCTCATGTATAGGATATCCAAATCTCTTAAAGTATTTAAAACAATCTCCATATCCAAGAAAAGTCCTAGGCGAGCATGCTACCATATCAACTGTGATAACGTCGTTGTAATCATATTTAGTATTCCATAATCCATTCGATTCCATTTTGCTCGATATATTCAAGAAATTCTGATCGTGTCGGTTTTCATGAGTTTTTCTCCTGAGCGAAGTGAGCTGCAACCGATGGTACGGAAAACAATTATTCAGTAATTTTCTAACTTTGCTATCGTCAGAAGCATATTCCAGTGCAAGTTATTTCATTTCGTTGTGAAGAGATTCTGTACAATAACTATTACCGTTGGATCGTACAAACTGATCATATTCTAAACTCTGAGATAGTCATACAGAAAAAGGGTCACTTTTACTGATATCACCAAGAGCATCCATCAAATACATCACCATCGTAAAATTTAACCATTCTGTCTCGTGGAAATATTGTTACAGCATTAGTCCACACATGTGCGTTATGATCAGGGATTGTTGTAGGGCTTCCATGTTTTATATATTTTGGTTTGTACAAAATCTCTCCTGTTAGTGTTTTTGCTGTTACTGGAAATCTTAATAACATTCTAGCTCAGAAACGTCATTGATAGACGTTCCTGTATCTTTAACTTTTCTGACCATATATTTATTTTTTTTACGTCGTAAATCTGTTAAACCATTACCCCGTATTGCGTTTGTGAAGAGTTCTATACCTCGCTCAACTACACAGTTTATTCTTGATGAAGTCAAGGATGACAATTTCATGTATTTTAGATCTCCAACGTTAGGTTTATCATTTAACGAATATAACGCGTATACTACCGCAGTTACTGGACTAGATCACTCATAATACGGTTTGTCTATTCGAAACAGTATTCCTGGTTTGGAATTTTCACCAATGACAATATTATTCCTGCCTTTTGGACGGATTCGCGCTTGTCTCGGATGATCCAAACATCATCTTAACAATAAAGATTACTAAAATAATATATTTCCGAACAACAAGGTACTCAATAATCTCTCAATCTCGTTTGTCATTCATCACATAGACGGTATTTCCATACATGAACGTTGATTATACATCGTCGCGAAATTCCTTCTTGGCTTCACGGATAGGTTTAGTTATATCCGCATTCGTTAAAGCTAGACCCTGCATTGAGAAACTAAACTTATGTTTTGGTAGTCTGTCAAGATCAAATATAGCAGCGGCTGGCTCAATTGCAGATAATTCCTGCATATGTATATATATATATATATATATATATATATATATATATATATATATATATATAGATGTGCAATAAACTGACGACGAACAGTACGAAACTAGTAACTAACTAGCCTAAGCGCTTTCGACTCTTAATGAGTCTTTTTCAAAGGCAAATACAAATCATAGTTACGACAAACAAATAAACACAAAAACGTTGTGTTTGTAAACCTCTACATTTCTGTCTTCACATGTGCTAAAACTATAAATACAACCAGCTTGTATAGACTAGTTGCGGAAACTGAAAACGTTGTATAATTCCCTAAAAGTCTACAAGCCAAAGCGACATCTATTTTTACTTTGTGTACATATTTAACGCAGATTATATCCCGGATATTTGATTCTATACCGGTTATTCTTATAGTAAAAATGGAAGGATAATAAGAAGATTTAGAAAATGGTAAATTCTACTAGTGCATAGTTTTCATTTTCTAGTCTTCTTGGTTTAGACCGCTTGGTTTCAATGTTCTAAGGCGGCGTATCCAGTATGATTCCTTTTCCTTCCTGGTTTCGGAACTCCAGCTGTGGTTGTTAGCAATAGCGATAAGTATTATATCACTGAAAGTGTGGCCAGGGGAGGAGAAGTGTTCTGCGACCGGGCTTCTGTACAGCTTTTTTTGTCATCCAATCAGATCTATGAAGGTTTATCCTTTTGTGTAGCTTTTCAGTTTCTCCCACGTACTGAAGGCCACAGATCTTACATGTGATGAGATAAATCACATTCTCTGTTTTGCACGTTTTGTTTGGACCATATATGTTTAGTTTTTCTTTAGTCACTGTGCTAGTGAATGTCTTGGTCTCTATCATATGTTGACAGGTTTTGCATCTTTTATCGCCACAGGGTCCAGATTGACTAGGTTGGTTTTGACTAGCGATTGTTGTTAGCTTGGCCCTGACTAGGATGTCCTTTAGGTTTTTTGGTCTCCGGTAAGCTACTACAGGTTTGTTCGGAAGTATTAGGTTTAGTATGTCTGACGATTGCACGGTTGGCCAGTGGTTTGCGATGATTTTACCAACTTTTGGATTGTCTGGGTGATAGGTCAGAATAAATAGTATCCTATCAACCTTTTCTTTCTGTCCATATCTGAGTAGGTCATCACGGTTTGTTTGTTTGGCCCTTTGGATTGCCTCCGCAATCAGGTCTTTGTCGTAGCCTCGGTAAATTAAATGTTTAGCCAGCTCTTCAGACCTTTCTAGGAATCTTTCATCGTCGGAGCAAATTCTGCGTATCCTCAGTGCCTGGCTATATGGAATGTTCTTAATGCAGTGTTTTGGATGACAGCTGGTTGGGAGAAGATACTGGTGTTTGTCGGTTGGTTTCGAGTAGATGTCTGTGTGTAATTTGTTTTCCACCAGTCTGGTTGTTGTGTCCAGGAAAACATGGTTCGAGTTGGAAATTTCTGCCGTGAATTTTATTGAAGGATGGAAGTTGTTTGCCTTTGATATGAAGTCATCCAGACTTTCTCTTCCATACTGCCACTTCATTTCTATATCATCGATAAAGGTAGATTTTATCTTCTACCCAAAATCCACAAACAAGAAAACCCTGGCAGACCTATAATCTCAGGTAACGGGCACCCCACAGAAAGGATATCAGAATATTTAGATCATTTTATGAGACCACATGTCCACAAATCACCATCATATCTTCAAGACACGACAGATTATCTCATACAAAGCAAAGCTAGTGAACCATTACTGCCAGATACCTTACTTGCTTCCTTAGACGTCACATCTTTGTACACCAACATACCGCACAACAAAGGGTTACAGGCATGTAGTGAAGAATGGGAAAAAAGAACTGTAAACAATCCACCCACACACTTCTTAATCCAACTCCTATAGCTTGTCCTAGAACTCAACAACTTTGAATTTAATGAAGAAAACTACCTACTAATCAATGGAACTGCAATGGGTACTAAAATGGCCCCTTCGTATGCTAACATTTTCATGGGAAAACTTGAGGGAAAGCTCTTAGCATCGGTTAAGCGTACATAATAACAGTGGGTACGCTTTATCGATGATATAGAAATGAAGTGGCAGTATGGAAGAGAAAGTCTGGATGACTTCATATCAAAGGCAAACAACTTCCATCCTTCAATAAAATTCACGGCAGAAATTTCCAACTCAAACCATGTTTTCCTGGACACAACAACCAGACTGGTGGAAAACAAATTATAAACAGACATCTACTCGACACCAACCGACAAACACCAGTATCTTCTCCCAACCAGCTGTCATCCAAAACACTGCATTAAGAACATTCCATATAGTCAGGCACTGAGGATACGCAGAATTTGCTCCGACGATGAAAGATTCCTAGAAAGGTCTGAAGAGCTGGCTAAACATTTAATTTACCGAGACTACGACAAAGACCTGATTGCGGAGGCAATCCAAAGGGCCAAACAAACAAACCGTGATGACCTACTCAGATATGGACAGAAAGAAAAGGTTGATAGGATACCATTTATTCTGACCTATCACCCAGACAATCCCAAAGTAGGTAAAATCATCGCAAACCACTGGCCAACCGTGCAATCGTCAGACATACTAAACCTAATACTTCCGAATAAACCTGTAGTAGCTTACCGGAGACCAAAAAAACCTAAAGGACATCCTAGTCAGGGCCAAGCTAACAACAATCGCTAGTCAAAACCAACCTAGTCAATCTGGACCCTGTGGCGATAAAAGATGCAAAACCTGTCAACATATGATAGAGACCAAGACATTCACTAGCACAGTGACTAAAGAAAAACTAAACATACATGGTCCAAACAAAATGTGCAAAACAAAGAATGTGATTTATCTCATCACATGTAAGATCTGTGGCCTTCAGTACGTGGGAGAAACTGAAAAGCTACACAAAAGGATAAACCTTCATAGATCTGATTGGATGACAAAAAAGCTGTACAGAAGCCCGGTCGCAGAACACTTCTCCTCCCCTGGCCACACTTTCAGTGATATAATACTTATCGCTATTGCTAACAACCACAGCTGGAGTTCCGAAACCAGGAAGGAAAAGGAATCATACTGGATACGCCGCCTTAGAACATTGAAACCAAGCGGTCTAAACCAAGAAGACTAGAAAATGAAAACTATGCACTAGTAGAATTTAACATTTTCTAAATCTTCTTATTATCCTTCCATTTTTACGATAAGAATAACCGGTATAGAATCAAATATCCGGGATATAATCTGCGTTACATATGTACACAAAGTAAAAATAGATGTCGCTTTGGCTTGTAGACTTTTTGGGAATTATACAACGTTTTCAGTTTCCGCAACTAGTCTTTACAAGCTGGTTGTATTTATAGTTTTAGCACATGTGAAGACAGAAATGTAGAGGTTTACAAACACAGCGTTTTTGTGTTTATTTGTTTGTCGTAACTATGTTTTGTATTTGCCTTTGAAAAAGACTCATTAAGAGTCGAAAGCGCTTAGGCTAGTTAGTTACTAGTTTCGAACTGTTCGTCGTCAGTTTATTGCATCTATTTTAATTAATCCCTGACACACGTGATCCCTTGGTGGATCCAGTACGCTTGAGAGGGTTGTTATTCGCCATATGATTTGTATTCTTTATATATATATACATATATATATATATATATATATATATATATATATATATATATATATATATATATATATAATTAAGGCAAGTATCTATTTAAATCAAATTTTAATCACATATATATGATTCAACTAAATTATTGTCACTTGCTTAAGATTGGTTAAACATCTCAGTGTAATAAAACTAGCGTAAACGAATTATGCTGTTATCAAATGCAATGCGTTAGACCCTTTAGTCTATGACCAAAACCGTGTATGTGGTGTGGCGTTGGAACCAGAGGAAAGACTCACACGTGTCCTCAATGCATGAGTAAAAATACAGAGTTCAAAGGATATTACGAAAAAATATAACATTGAATCTCCTATAAAAACCGAAGAAGACTATTTGGCTAGATTTTCAAAGCAATGATTTAAACATATAGTATTTAACTTGCGGGGACTTCTGTAATACGACAAAAATACTGTTTTAGTTGAAATATTATATTGTGATGTAAATCAAAATAAAGTTGTCATGCATATTTCATAATAAAGATTACATAAACTGTTCATTTTCTTATCTTACACTTTCCTAGAAAAAAAAACGTTATACTCGAATTGTTTTGTTGTGTGAAAAATATCAACTTCATTCTTGTAGAAGATCTAGATTTGGTAAACGTTGTGTAGATTAATGGGAATATATTTTGATTATAATTTGATTGAATCCATTTGCCCATTGCACAGATATATGGGAATGCAATTGTCACCATTTGTGAAATATATATATATATATATATATATATATATATATATATATATATATATATATATATATATATATATATTTCAAGTTTTTTGATCCTTTTGAAAAATATGCAGTCTGATTAGAACATAAAATGTATTATATTATCCTGATTATTAGGTCAGCTTGCTTCATAGATCTTGTAAACATTGGAGGAATACGATTGGCTATTACCAATATCATTTTCGCCCACGTGTTAGTTAAGTTGTAAACAAATCTATATTTTTTATTTCCAGTGTGAGAATTTGATTCTAAGATAGGGCTGTTCTAGCGTACGTGACAAAGGAAATTTTGTATTTTGCAGTTTAATTATTAAGTGATCATTTGACTCATCACCTTTTTCAGTCGGGTTTAATAGTAGAATAGTGTACTTAGTAAAATCTAGGCAGTCGTATCCTTACAGCTCAGAGCTCAAGATGTTCTTGATTGGTAATGCCTGCTTGTTTTAAAGTTCATGTAATATGTTGGAATTTAATAATTCATTCTCTATAAAACTACACACGTTCTTGAAATTTATAAAATTTCTTGGATGATAATACTCATCGGAAATTTATTTTGAATTCTAAACAGAATATTATAAATTGTGTTTCAACGAGGAATCGTTGCAGTTAGCACAACTGCCTCATCGGATGTCATCGCCTTCCATATTGGATCATCAGAGAGATTAGAACCCGGATTCAATTAGAACTATTTAGTGATATGGCTTATGTTTTTCAATACAATGATTAATTGTGGATTATTCTTTAGCCATTGAGGGCATTCATTTGTTACTAGATAACGACCTAGCTGGAGACAAGATTGTGGTTAATCCACTTGTGACGTACAAGCCTTCTTTCGATCAGAAAGTTGATCACATTGAAAAAGAATACCCTAATTTGATCCCAGCTTGTGCAGTTACAAAAGCTATGGCACAGAAAGCTCAAAAGAATGACTTTGTTAAGGAAGATATTCCTTTATCTGACACATGTATTTGTCAGGCTTTCGATGATGTCACTGTCTCTACTGATTTGGAGCAATCAAAGGGTATTGAAGACAGTGATCCTCTTTTGAATACTCATTTTCTTTCATCTAATCAGGGTGACAAGCAACACTCACTTGTCGACGAACACGTGAAAGATCACGAGATCTTCTGGTTGTTTGATGGAGTCATTAGTAGACCCAAGGCTACTGAAGTGTATGCCTCTTATTTCAATGAAAATGGAATTCGTATGAGAATGTGGAGACCTCTCGAGATACCTGCTAGTGACGAGTGGTCAGTAAACTATCAGATTGTATTTGCAAACTCTTATAGACAGGAAATACTTTTTTTGGCCCATGCACCTTATCTGACTAGTCATTTAGGGATAATTGAAAATATTATAAGATCTTGACTCATCTTTCATGGCCCAAAATCAAAAGTAAGATTTGTAAATTTTGTAGATCTTGTCATATTTGTCAAATGGTGGGAAAACCCAATCAGAAAATATTTAAGGCCCATCTTCAACGTATTCCTGCATTTAATGAAGCATTTAGGAGAATTATGATAGATTTTGTTGGTCCCTCACCTAAGACTAAGTCAGGCAACCAATATTTGTTTGCCATTATGTGTGTCTCAATAAGATTCCCAGAGGCAATTACTTTGAGAGATATTAAAACCAATACTATAGTAAAAGCTTTGATAACGTTTAAAACTTTTTGTGGCCCTCCAAACTCTGTTCAGTCTGGCCAAATGTCAAGTTTTATTTCTGGAATTGTCCAGCTATTCTTGCTTGAATTCGTCATTCAGAAATTCAAGTCAAAAGTTGAAATTATGATTTCACAGAACTTTATTGGAAAGAACATTTGAGTCTTGTAATATATATTATTCTTTCTTGCTCATTTTTTAAAAGTTTATTCATATCATATTTTACGGCCCTTACAAACTAAAACGAAAATGAATGAGTTAAATTATAATTATATTACTGTAATCTAAATAAATTAATTTAGTACTAATACATTGAAAGAGAAAGGTAAGTAAATCATGTAATTCATTGAGTTGTACATGTGAAGAAATTTAATTGGACTGTTGATCTCGGAGAAACAAATCTTCCAAATTCCGAACTTATGAAACATCTAAGACCAGAAATGTTTGCACGTACAACAAGAAGAAAAGATAAAACTTAAAAAGACATTATTCGAATACGAGAAATTGTTTCCTTATATTCCTACGAGGAAAAACAAAAGTGTTCATGACGCTGAAATTGTATATTCAAAACCTGTGAAAGCTACTGAAGTGTATGCCTATTATTTCAATAAAAATGGAATTTGTATGAGAATGTGGAGACCTCTCGAGATACCTGCTAGTGACGAGTGGTCAGTAAACTATCAGATTGTATTTGCAAACTCTTATAGACAGGAAATACTTTTTTTGGCCCATGCACCTTATCTGACTAGTCATTTAGGGATAATTGAAAATATTATAAGATCTTGACTCATCTTTCATGGCCCAAAATCAAAAGTAAGATTTGTAAATTTTGTAGATCTTGTCATATTTGTCAAATGGTGGGAAAACCCAATCAGAAAATATTTAAGGCCCATCTTCAACGTATTCCTGCATTTAATGAAGCATTTAGGAGAATTATGATAGATTTTGTTGGTCCCTCACCTAAGACTAAGTCAGGCAACCAATATTTGTTTGCCATTATGTGTGTCTCAATAAGATTCCCAGAGGCAATTACTTTGAGAGATATTAAAACCAATACTATAGTAAAAGCTTTGATAACGTTTAAAACTTTTTGTGGCCCTCCAAACTCTGTTCAGTCTGGCCAAATGTCAAGTTTTATTTCTGGAATTGTCCAGCTATTCTTGCTTGAATTCGTCATTCAGAAATTCAAGTCAAAAGTTGAAATTATGATTTCACAGAACTTTATTGGAAAGAACATTTGAGTCTTGTAATATATATTATTCTTTCTTGCTCATTTTTTAAAAGTTTAATCATATCATATTTTACGGCCCTTACAAACTAAAACGAAAATGAATGAGTTAAATTATAATTATATTACTGTAATCTAAATAAATTAATTTAGTACTAATACATTGAAAGAGAAAGGTAAGTAAATCATGTAATTCATTGAGTTGTACATGTGAAGAAATTTAATTGGACTGTTGATCTCGGAGAAACAAATCTTCCAAATTCCGAACTTATGAAACATCTAAGACCAGAAATGTTTGCACGTACAACAAAAAGAAAAGATAAAACTTAAAAAGACATTATTCGAATACGAGAAATTGTTTCCTTATATTCCTACGAGGAAAAACAAAAGTGTTCATGACGCTGAAATTGTATATTCAAAACCTGTGAAAGCTACTGAAGTGTATGCCTATTATTTCAATAAAAATGGAATTTGTATGAGAATATGGAGACCTCTCGAGATACCTGCTAGTGACGAGTGGTCAGTAAACTATCAGATTGTATTTTCAAACTCTTATAGACAGGAAATACTTAATTTGGCTTATGAACCATATCTGACTAGTCATTTAGTGATAAATGAAAATATTATAAGATCTTGACTCACCTTTCATGGCCAAAAATCAAAAGTAAGATTTGTAGATTTTGTAGATCTTGTCATATTTGTCAAATTGTAGGAAAAACCAATCAGAAAATATTTAAGGCCCATCTTCAACGTATTCCTGCATTTAATGAAGCATTTAGGAGAATTATGCTAGATTTTGTTGGTCCCTCACCTAAGACTAAGTCAAGCAACCAATACACGATGAACCCTTCCAAAGAGGAATACTTGAAAAATGAAATTCAGTATTTGCTGGAGAACGATGTCATAGAGCCCAGTAAAAGAGATTGGAGTTCACCAAGTATATTTCTTCCAAAATCAGACACAACATTACGTATGTGCACTGATTACAGGAAGGTGAAAAGTATGACAAAGACATATTTATTTCCATTACCATGAATCGATGATTGTATTGACAAAATTGCAAATGTGAAGCAGATCACAAAACTTAACATACTGAGCGGATTCTGGCAATTTCCACAAATGGTAATGGAAAAGAAATTTCGGCATTTGTGACTTCATCAATATAAAGTAATGCTGTTCGGGATGAATGGTTCCACAAGTATATTTGTTGCGCTTGATAAATTTAATTACCACTGGTCTAGATAATTGTAATGCTTATATTTATGATGTCATCCTCTACAAATACACTTGGAGACAACATTTAGCAACAATTTGGAAATTCTTCTACAGAGATTTGCAGTGGTTGTGTATGTGTAACTCTTTTATGATATATTGTGGGACATAGTCAAATTAAAACTATAAATGCTGAGGTCAAGTATACCTTTGATTTCCTTGTGTCTGTCAGTAAAAAGCAGCTGATGCGATACTTTGGTTATGGCCGAATATTATCTGAAATTTTGCTCCAATTTTCTAATAATGCTGAACACTTGACAAACTTGTTATGTAAGAAAAAATAAATTTCGTTGGACTGGAAAATATCATGAGGCTTTTTATAGGCTAAAAGCCATACTCAGATGTTCTTACAGCTCTACATTTTAATCAATATTGTAAACTATCTGTTGATCCAAATGATTTTTAAGATGGAACAGTATTGATTCCAGAAGATAGAAAAAGCGTTGATCACCCAGTGTGCTATTTCTCTTAGAAATTAAATAAGCACAAAAAGAAATTACTCAACAATCGAGAAGGAATGTTTGTCTTTAATATTGGCATTACAGTATGTTGAAGTTTACATTAGCTCAGCTCCTTTTCCGATTGTTGTGTTTAGTGATCATACAACCTTACTTTCATCAACAAGATGAAAAATAAAAATCAAAGATTAGTAAGGTAGAGTTTGATTTTGAAAGAATATAATCTTGATAATAGGCACATCAAATGAAAGACAATTTGATTGCAGATTCACGTGTACAAAAATATTGTCTCATGTATACTTTGTAAATTTAATAACAGTTTTATTAAGTAATTATTTTGTCTCGTGCGTAATTTACATATGGTATATAGAAAGCTTTCTTACATATATCGTTCTTGTTCCTTATGGTGGAAGTATTATGAATATATAATGAAATTGCTTAATGGTAATTTGAAATTCATGTTTTCATTTTTGTTTCATTACAGATTATGTAATGATTATTTTCACGGGATGTTATATTTTTGAAACAATATTCAGTCCAATTAGAACGTAAAATGTATTACCTTATTTTAAGCTCCAGTTGGTTTGTAGATCTTGTAAACCGTGGGCAAATACGACTGGCATTACCAAGATCGTTTTCGGCCAACGTGTTAGTCGAGTTGTAACAAGCCTTTCTTTTCATTTCCAGTGTAAGAATTTGATTCTGAGATAGGGCTATCCTAGCATGCGAGACAAAAGATATATTCACCTCAGAGATCAAAGCGTTCTTGTTTGTTCACACCAGCTTGTTTTGAAGTTCATCTATTTTGCTGGAATTTAAGAATTCATACTAAAAAAATACACAAGAGCTTCATGTTTATAAAATGTCTGGAAAAAAATATTCATTGGAAATTTATTCTGGAATTCTAAACAGAACATTATAAATTGTGTTTCAACGAGGAGATGCTGCTTATTTCATATTTGTACTGTGTTTTCTAGGGAAATTGTTTTTGTAAATTTACAAAACTGTGTTATCTTGACTCTTGTTTCTGTTACATTTGTACGAGCAAACACGTAACACAATATATATATATATATATATATATATATATATATATATATATATATATATATATATACATATACACACACACATATATATATATATATATATATATATATATATATTTATATATATATATATATATATATATATATATATATATATATATATATATATATATATATATATATATATATATATATAACAGGTTTGGGGACATTAAGAGGATGGATGCAGAAAATACTGCTTCGTATTCTCAAATTAGCATGGGACCTAACAAAAAATCAACCCCGTATTTTCTCCAGGTAAATAACCCTGCAGATTTTCTCCGCGAAATGTCTAACATAGATCCAAAATCTCCATTTTAAATTTATAATGATGAACACGAACATAAAATGGAATTGTCTATGTCTTAAAAATAATTACAATGATATCTTCCAGCTTGTATTTGAAACTGTAACTTGTATGACATTACCCAAACTAATATTTAACTAATGCAAAACCAACTATTATTTACATCTTTTCATCAAGATACTTCATTTACATTTCCCGTTGATTGGGAACCAAGATCTTTAACTGTTACCAACATTTACCATTTTATATTTAACTACTATATATTTTTTACTATATCGCTGGTCGATATTGAACCTTTCTTTTTACACATATGACCTAGTGTATGGCGCTAAATAGCCTAAAAGTGCTGGTGCGCCGTTAAAATTAAATCAGTCAATCATTCCAGCTTGTAAATGAATATGATACTGCTATATTATGCCTTTAGGAAACCTCTCTAAAAGCTACGGACCGGACATCACACTTAAATGTACTCCCTCCCTGTTTAACACATACCTACATAACTTCGACAGGGCCTCAGGAGGGGTTTATATTGCTTTGAACAATAGAGTCCCATTTAAAATCATCCCTTTAAATACGAATTTGAAAGCCATTGCTGTGAGTGTCACTCTACACCGACTGATTACATTTGTTCTATTTAAGTACCACCAAACACCAACATCCATCTTAATTGAGATTGCAGAAGAATCCAAATTGCTAAAGAACCAAAATACCATGGTTCACTAAGGAATGTAAAGAAGCCATTAGACAATGCCAAGAATCACTGAAAAAAATTATAATAGCCCAATGACCAAAAATTTAAATCTATACCGTATTGTTCAGTCCAAACCTCGCCGCATGATTAAAGAAAGTAAACGAACATCATGGAAAAATATGGTTCAACTTTAAAATCAAGAAAGGTAAGTTCGGGACAAGATCCGCAAAATTAATGGAAAGGGAAAACACAACTCATTCCAAATTTGAAGCTAAACAACAACAATTTTAATACCAAACATGAAATAGCCGATGTACTTGCTGATTGTTTCCCCAAAGCCTCTTCATCGTGTAATTATTCTATAGCTTTCAGAAGATTTAAAACTCAAAAAAAAAAAAACGGTCGAAATTCACATCGAATAACTCAGAGTTTTAAACAACTGTTTTCATTGTAGGAACTTATGGAGTCTTTGAATATGGCCCATGATACATCTGCTGGGCCTGACGATATACATTACTAGATTTGGAAACACCTTCCAGAATCATCCATAACAGTTCTTCTGGAGATATTTTTTGATTTATGGATTACTGGGAATATACCAAAAATTTGGAAAGAAGCAACAGAAATACCAATTACCAAACCAAGCAGAGATAACGGAGATCCTACCAACTATAGACCTATATGATTAACTAGCTGCGTATGTTAAAAAATGGAACGAATTATCAATTGTCGGCTTGAGTGGTATTGGAAAGCAACAATTTAATATCTCCATTTCCTTTTCAAAGTGGCTTTCGTTATGGTCGTAGTACCTATGATCATCTGGTTAGACTCGAAAGATTTTTTGTGCGAAACTTTCATCAAGAAGGAACACTTAGTAGCGGTTTACTTTGATTTAGAAAAGGCCTATGACACAACATGGAAGTAAGGAATACTAAATGAATACTAAAAGGCCGACTTCCCTCGTTCATATCAAACTTCATCTCATACAAAGTATTCAAGGTACGAGTGGGCTCCTCCCTCTCTGATATGCACGATCAATAGATGGGAGTACCCCAGGGCAGTATTTTAGTATCACCAAGTGTCTGACGCCAGGTGTGGATTGCTCTCTATATGTTGATGATCTTTCAATATGTTACCGATTCAAGCATACAATTGGAAGATAATTAACAGTAAAATATCAACAAGATTTACAATTGGATAAATGGCTTCAAATTCTCGAAATCAAATATTGTATGTAAACACTTCTTTCAGTTACGATGACATCATGATGGACCAAAACTCACGCTGGACGGAACACCTATTTCAGTTGTTGAGGAAGCAAAACGATTAGGTATTATCTTCAACAAAAATTTGACTTTTATTTCATACCTGAAAAATTTGAAAGGTAAATGTTTGAATTCTCTTGATTTTCTTAAAGTATAAGCGCAAAATTAATACGGTGGTGATAGGAGAATCATACTAATTTTATACAGAACTTTTATCTGCTCGAAACTAGACTATAGTTGCGTTGTCTATGGTTCAGGTATAAAATTCTTTTGGAAGATGCTTGACCCAATTCATCATCAGGGAAAAAGAAAGGCTCTGGTAGCCTTTAAGACATCTCTGTGTGAAAGCCTACTCGTTGAAGCGAACGAACCATCTTTATCACAACGTAGAGAAATGCTATCCGCACAGTGTGCTCTCAAAGTAAGATCAAAGTCTCTGAACCCAGTTTTGTCGGCTGTTTTGGAACCAAAATATGAAACCTTATATGACAATAAACCAAACATCACACCTACCTTTGGCATTAAAATATCACCATTGCTTGGAAGTGCCCAAATTGATCTTTCAAAAGTTTTGAAAATGACCGTCTCCAAAACAACTACTTAGCTACTTCAGCAACAAAAGGTACTTTTCATGTTACACGATGGAATAAAAATCGCGGACAAACCCTTCCATCTTCCACAACTCGTACAATGAACTCCTCGCTCAATTTAAAAATTGTACAAGAATATATACTGATGGATCAAAAGATGAGGCTTTGTTAGTGGAAAACTCAGAACACAGTTTCGCTTGCCAAATGGTACATCAATGTTTTCCAGCTGAAATCAGAACAATTTACCTTGCTTTCAATACATTAAAAGCAAGCGTACTTTAAAGAACACCATATTCTCCGAGTCATTATCAGTACATCCGAATCTATCTAACAGAAAACTGACGAATCCATTATTAGCTAATGTTCTCCTTAATCATGTTGGCTGAGTACTTGCACAATATGGTATACTGTTGGTTGCCCTTACATATTCAAATTAAAGGTAATGACAAAGCAGACCGCGATGATAAAATGGCCCTATCACTAGACCCATCTGATTTGAATAAACCGTATACTGATTTTAAATGTTGTATCAAAGACGGCTTACTTCAGAAATAGTAAGCATCATAGAATGATGCCTGAAATAACAAACTTCATGCCATCAAGCTAACACAAGGAGAATGGACTCCTTCCTACAGAGCCTTCCGTAGGGAAAAGATAGTCTTTGCAAGAATTCGTATCGGCCATACTTATTTAACTCAATCCTACATACTAAAAGGAGGAGACCCACCAGAGTGCATATCTTGCAATGAACCATTCACAGTTAAGCACTTTTTGTTGGAGTGTTTCGACTTCCAAATTACTCATAATCATTTTGACAATGTGCAAGACATTAGGAAGCTACTTGGAACAGTTAGCATTTATTATAGACTTCCTGAAGGAAGTAAATATTTATCATAAGTTGCAACTTTAATGCCATCACCTTAAACAGTTTTAGGTGATATATATACCGTCGCAAGATTTTAATTAGCATTCATCTGTTTTCGTTATCAAACGTCATTTACACTCCCCACCTAAACGGGAATCTTTACTTTGTATCAGCGTCACCATTTATCGTTTTACCTTCAACTTTTTGGTTTCTTATCGCTGGTCGACACAAAACCTTACACCACTTTTAAACAATTAAACATTGAACCTTTTGTGTGGCAATGAATAGTCTCATTGTTCTGGTAAGCCGTAAAAATTCAACTAACCAACGAAACAAAAAGCAAATAAAAATTACACATGCGTTCACTGGATCTCGCATAACTTTATTGAAATAAAAATAAAGCTTTCCAGTATAAATTCACAGTGATTCCTACTATCTCCGTTTCCAAAATCACAGGCTCATCTGCTGTTTTTTCTTCCTCAATACCAGTTTACCACGTAGTACTTCGTAGACTCAGTTTCATCTAAATTTACGATGCGCACATAATGGGTACAGTCCTGGCTTGCTACCTGAAAACATACATTTGTATTCCTGTAGACTACAAAGATTCCGAAGAGTATCGCCTTTTAGGATGATGGAAGTGCAAAACAATCCGTATCATGTTACTCGTTTCTCGATCATCGCGAGAAGCGCCAGTAAAGTTGTACAAAAACATATAGATCATAACTTTTCCTGAGGTTTTATTCTGGGTAAATTTGTCGAAAGAAAGTTGGAAGTAATCGAGACTCTTATATGTAACACTTCTTTCTACACCTTAAACATACTTATTTTAAAAATTGAAGATATCTGACATCTGAACGAATATATCAGAGTATTTATTTGTCTTCTCTTAGCAGAACAAGGCGTGTGTTGCAACAGAGTAGGATAAGTAACTAATAAAAAGTGTGTATATATAGTTGTGGTTGGGGGAGTAAAGCTTCATAGCACAGGAAGAAAATTTTACTGAATTTTAATGAAGCCTTTAATTTACCATATATTGTCTCATTTTATATGATACATTATTTTCCTTGTCATCAGTATTAGTTATTACGTTGATAAATTAATATATTGCTGTTTATTTATGTGAACCCTACCTTAAGTTGGTTGCCATGACATCCGATAAGAATCCCGTAGTCAGTGTGTCCCGAGATGTCATCTTTCCTTACAACAGGGGAAAAGGTCGGAATCTGATTACACACATCTATGACCTGTAAATAGTTTTGTTTTGCATCTGCAGTAAGATTGCAGACAATAATGAGTTTTAAAATGTGAGGATTTGTATTTGTGGATAAAAAATAACATAAAACAACATGATAACCCAATTCACAATATGTCATTTGGTCACAGGAAAAATGGGCATCACAGTTCCTTTAGGAATTGATTAATTATAGCATATTAGGTGATTTAATGTGTAGCGTTTTATTTCCGAAATTCTATATAAAATTTGTAAAGTAGATGCTGACTAGTTCTACCAGTTTGCTCAAAAGAAAGCTAATTTGGTATTATCGTGAAATGAATGCTTTTTTGTGGATTACATTAGTGTTTTAGACGAGGGATTTATTTACAATGTCGCATGTTACCTTGTTGCATGACTGAACTAATTAACTGCATGCTAGACAGAACGTTGTCTCCATTTGCCCACCCGTTCTCCCGCCAGCCTCAACCTTGCTTCACTTGTTAAAGAAGTATTTTAGTAAATTTATGATCTGTTGATTACGACTTGTATAATTTCAAAACATTACAACATTATGAATCATTTTTAAGTAACAAAATTTATTGCTAAAATGGTACTAACGTTCTAAATGTTCAAATAAATTAAATATGTACAAACAATCTCATTTAAATATTTCTGGGAAACATTGTTCCATTCTCTAAGATTGTACACATTCACGAATTGTACAAATACATGAATTTGTAAATAAATGACTCCTCTAAGACTCTGCATACACTATCTATTCACGAATTGTAATAAATGCATCAACTTAAAAACGTATCTCTTCTCAATCAATTTATGCAATGCCCTTATTTTACTTTTAATATGAAATTTTTGATCAATATTATATAAGAATATAAGATCACCTGAGAGCCAAAATGAAGTGAAGTAGATGGTGCGTTGCATAGTTCTTGTATCAGCGCTTTTGAGGAATGGTAGCTTGGGTCCGTGCATGAAGTATCCCCTTTCTGGGAAACGGAATTATTATGAAAGATAGAAGACATCAGCCGCATTTTATCACAAATGCGAGGTTCTAGAAAATAAATAAAAACAGAAATTTTATTTATTCAATGTATAATTTGTAACATATACTACTTTTGTTGTTTTCTGTTTGACAGAAAAAACCAAACATTAGATAACAAACCTGCACATAATGATTTGGAAGAAGAATACGTTATATGTATTAACTGAAGTTTTTTAATCTTATGTCGTTTCATAATGTGTAAATTTTCGGCAACGTGTTACAAGGAACTGAATCTTAATTTATCAGCAATATCTTTAATTTTAAGACATTTCATAAATATGAATTTTGTACAAAAGTAACGTTTCATCCAATGTCTGCTTTAACCCGCGTCCATTATAGCCGATTCACCTGTATACATTATCACACACTGAATTGAAAACGAAATAGTTTATACCGGTTAAAGAGTAAATAAAACAATCTGTTTGCCATGCATCGTTCTTGACACCGCTAATTATGATTATGCTAAGGATGAACTTATTTTGCAAACGATAGTTTGGTGAAGTAACATAATTAATAGAAAACAAATGTAAACAGAGTACATCCATTTGGAGAGAAATAATAACCGGTGAACCAATTATTTTTGTGCAAGGCGAAAACGTAAGATCGAAGACCACCCAAGCACTAACCCGGCACGCAGGCAGGAAAGGAACAAATGATTGCTTCCATTGACGACCCAAGACAATCAAGCCCACCATTGCTTGGAGTTGGGTTGGAACATGATCTTGATCGCATTTGAGTTCCCAGACCGCAGGAAACGGTGCACTTCGAAAACTGTGACCAGCCACTCCAGTTTCCATCTGAAATGGAACATTACATTGGCAATTAAGCAAAACGATAATTATTAGTTTCAGTAGGGTTAGCTGTAATTAGTTGCTTGTGAGATCTGCAGAATTTTTGATTTTATCAAAATGAAATTGTACTATATAGAAGCTCATGCCAAATACTGATTTGATTTCCTCAAGAACAATTCATTATCAGTTGAACATTTTATTTTTGCTAACCTCTGACAGAAAAGGCAGTCAAATATATATTTATCCAATTAGTATTGTGTTATAAGTCATAGAGGCATCAAACAAAACCTTAGACACATTTTATTAAGATCTTACCAATATGACAAGCAGATAATGGACAATTCCGACTTTCCATGTGTAATCCATCACACGGTCGACCTCCATTACTTGGAGAGGGATTGTTACATTCTCGATGTCTGCTTTGTGAATGCGCAACACATGTTACAGTGCACATCGTCCATACTGACCAGCTACCCCAATTACCGTCTAAAATAAAAAAAAATATTTTATACAAGAATCAGTAACTGATGTTAATTTGTAACAAGCAGCTCGTAAATTAATTCTTGAGATATACTTTCCTAATAATAAACGAAAACGTGATTAATATTTCTCAAAGATTGTCATCTTAAGCAATAAAATTATTATGATAAACATCTTTCCATCCATATGGCGATTCTCAACACATACAATTTAGTTGGACATTTAACTGCCGTAAAGTGCATGGGGTATGCAGAAATTTATGACAATGTATTGATATATCATTTTTTGACTATTTCAAGTGACTTGTCTTTATTTAAGTTTATATAGATCTACAAAACGAAAATACCATTAAGGAAGGTATTAGATTTTGTTCCCAATGTTTTACTGTTTTACTTAATACACGTGTTTGTATTTCTCATATACTCACGTTGCCTTAGCGGAGCATCGCAGACAACGATGAGATGCTAGCGAAAAACAGACAACGATGAGATGCTAGCGAAAATGTGTTATTATACTCAACCACTTTGCATTCATTATACAAATATAGAGTTTTGACGATTAATAAAGTTCTATGTTTCTAATGATATTGGTTCTTTTTGTTGAGCTTTAACGAAAGGCAAAGCGGCTGAATAAAATAACAAGGGTAAACATTGCAAACGTTAGGTAAATAAGAAAAAATTGTAACTGTTCTTATACTAACAATTGCAGGTTAGGCAGTGTGAGTGGACATGAGTATATTTCATGAGTATTTGCAGTAATGTTGATAGATTAATTGTAATAAAATTATTTCCCTGAAAGAAATATTGATTCCTACACCGGAAATTTCAACGCCGTTCTGTTTTCAACCAAACTCATAATGGAAAGGCGCGTACTGAAAACAGGACATTCTACGAACAGATTATATAGCTCTAGTGGTTATAAGACTAGGTTTATTATTATGCTATTTTGTGATAAAATACTTATAAATGAAAGTACATCCCATAGTGTAACAATGCCAATTCAGATTTGTTCCATTTCTGCTCTTGCTGAAAAAAGATCATAAACAAGTAGAGTTAAGTAATGGATACTTAACGTGATAAGTACTTGTGATAGGGAAGATTCCATATTGATTCATTTTAGAAATAAGTAAACCTTGTAAACTGTCCCAGAAAAGCGTGTGATGGAATCATTTTAATTGCAGTAGAGAATTAATCCAACATATATTCATTTGAAAACTTTATTTGAAATTTGTCATAATGTTTTTTTGGGGGGTGGGGGCTGGGCAGGAAAAAGTGTAGAAAAATGAACTCCCCATAATAACCGAAGAGTCAATGGTAGATATAACCAGCAAACAAAGAGAAAGAGATATTAAGAGAGAAGATACTGATGGATTGTGTTGATAGTGGAGCAAGTAATATGAGTAGCCCTATTTTACCAACCAATTGGACATGATCCTGGTGAACACGTTTGTCGTTCCGAATGTGGAGTGCATGTAGAACGTTTCCCAATCAATGGAACATGAGTAGAGCAGATCCATTGTCGAACCGATTCACCATTTCCACAAGTTACTGAACACGAAGACCACTCAGACCAGTGGGCAGCTATCGGAACTTAAAGAAGGAAGTAAAGGATGAAGAAATTCATTAGCATTCCAGACTTATTGGACGTGATATCGCTGGGGCGAATATTTCATCATAAGTTTTCAGTATGTCTGTTTCTTCTAAATATAAAACGTTAACATGTGACGACAGCTATTGCCCATCTGTGCCTGTTATATAAGATGCATGATGATCGTATTGTCTATATATATATATATATATATATATATATATATATATATATATATATATATATATATATATATATATATATATATATATATTGCAGTATGTACTGTTCATGAATGATATACTACGAGATGGACGATACATATTTCATTTATATGAAACAATGCTTGCTGAATTTCCTTTTAATGAAGCATTTTACAACGACCAGAGCGCAACTATCGGAACTTAAAGAAAGAAATAATGGATGAAGATATTCACTAGCATTCCAAAATCTCTATAGTGTACAATAATACAAAGATATGTTTTCAGGTAGCAAGCCAGGATTGTAACCATTATTTTCGCTTCGTACGTTTAGATGGAACGTAGTCCGATAAGTACTGTGTGGTAGTCAGAAAGATAAAACAGCAACTTGACCTCTGATTTCGGTAACAGAGAAAGCTGGAATCAACGCGAATGTCCTCTGTAAAGTTATTGCTTTATTCAATAAAGTTATGAAAGGTATCCAGTAACAAGGTATCATCTTTATTTGTTTAGCTGGGATATATATATGGTAGGTTATATCGAAAAAAAGGTTGGCATATCTGTCTGAATTGTAGCGTCATTATTGAAAATGTACAATTCTTAACGGGCCATAGAGCACACGTGATTTCTCATTACGATAGCAAAGCTAATTTATTTTAAGTATTATATGATGATTAGGCCTATCTCCAGTATAGTTTCACGTTTGTGTAGAACGAGATTGCCATCTATACATTATAATTGCTGTAAAAAAATCAATCCAACATATATTGATTTGAAACATTAACTTAATAAGTGTTGTAATATTTTCTTTTGAAGGCGGGGGAGAGAAAAAGCTGAAGAGCATGAACAACCCAAAATAAACGAAGAGTCAGTGGTAGTTAGATCCAGCAAACAAAGAGAAAGAGAGATGAAGAGAGAAGATACTGATGGATTGTGTTGATAGAGAAGATAGTAATATGCTTAGCCCTATTTTTACCAACCAATTGGACATGATCCTGGTGAACACGTTTGTCGTTCCGAATGTGGAGTGCATATAGTACGTTTTCCAATCAATGGAACATGAGTAGAGCAGATCCATTGTCGAACGGATTCACCATTTCCACAAGTTACTGAACACGAAGACCACTCAGACCAGTGGGCAGCTATCGGAACTTAAAGAAGAAAGTAAAGGATGAAGAAATTCACTAGCATTCCAGAATTATTGGACGTAAAAGGACTGGGATAAAGATCCCATCATATGATTTCGATATGTCTGTTTGTTTTAAATGTATATGGTATGTGGTATGTATTTTTTAAAGTAACTTTTCAATGAAAGAATGGGCTTGAGATGAATCTGAAGTCATTTTCTTTGCATAGTATACAATGTCTAGACACTACAATTAAAACACAGTCAGGACCACAAAGCTATTGTACTTGCTGATTATCCAATTTTAAATCATATGTTTTTCCCCACATTTCTTCATGTTCATTTTTCAATGCTGTCTTGTCATTTTGAATTTCTTTCTCACAATTATTTGTTTACATCGTTCCTTAAGGAAAGTAATTTTATTCTATTTAAAAGTATATTGCTGAGGCAACAGTATATATATATATATATATATATATATATATATATATATATATATATATATATATATATATATATATATATATATATATATATATTTGTTTCCGTCATTCCTTAATAATAAATAGCCCTGGAGATCGTTTCCGTCATTCCTTAAAAATAGTTAGCCCTGGTGATCGTTTTTGATTTTCAAAATTTCCATTAATC
The DNA here is from genome assembly GCA_016746295.1 of Potamilus streckersoni. Classification (NCBI taxonomy): domain Eukaryota; kingdom Metazoa; phylum Mollusca; class Bivalvia; order Unionida; family Unionidae; genus Potamilus; species Potamilus streckersoni. The sequence continues at coordinate 1,714,561 of JAEAOA010001233.1, forward strand.
TCCCTGACAATTCATGTGAATATAGGGTGTGGGTTGCAGCAGTTTATGTTATAGTATAAGGCCTATTGCCTGCAGGTCCATTGTTTGCATCTCTTCAATATCATCAACCTCATTGTTAGATGTCACATTAAGTTTACTTTTAAGAAAGTGGAGAATAAAATGTTCACAATATATATTTTCTGATTGTGATTTAAATCTAACTTTACAAAAGGTGAAACTTTAACGTTTAATCGATTTAGGAAGTTCTAATCGAAAATTCAAATGATAACTACACACACAGACACACACATTTATCTATCTGTATTTGTGTCCGTCTGTCTCTCTCTATCTTACTCTCTCTCTCATATATTACGACTCTATGGTCTGAAACTATGTAGTAAAGAGGAACAAGCACAAGCACGTTTGGTAAAATCCTACAAATATTTTATTTCCCTATGATGCAAAGTTAAACTGTTAAAAGTACTCACAGTTTAGCGAAATTAATTCCAAATAATCCAAACGATCTGTTATTAGTCTTTAAGAATCATGCCCTTATCAAACTCAGGTGTGGTTCGAAAAAAGCTCTCTAGTACAGAAGGCGTTGATATGCCTGTAGACTTAAATGTACTAATGTGCATGTACCCTGAATTGTGATGATTTCCTAATAGAGTTTCAATTAATCAGAAAAATATAATTCAAGGTTCCCTTGTCTGAATTCTCCATAATTGTAAATTAATATTTATATCCATGAACATTATTTAAAAACACTAATTTGTTCCAGAGAATAATAACTTGAATAAATAATTCCATCATCTAAATGATAATATTAATTATGCTAATAAAATGTAAAGAAAATAAGGAATAATTATGAAATTAACAAGTTTACAACCCCTTTCATTTTCTGACCTAGGTCACTATTAGTATTTTCTGAAACTACTATGTCTATTTAGAGTAAGTTTCCATTCTAGAGCGCTCTGGGCGGTTATAAAATAAAACATGTTACTGCATTATAAAAATAATGTGTTAAATAACGGACAAAATAGGTTATTGAATTCGGAACGCCAATGTCTAAGACGCAGACCAAAATAAATATGTTTACTTGTATTACTAAATATCCTAATATTTAACGCAAGCTCATAGAAACACTATTATAGTTTTATTATTTACCATATTACTGGTCAGGTATTCAACGAACTTGCTTTTGAAGAAGGTCGAGTCCATATTACAATGATATATCTCTTATAATCTTGGAGAACTAATAAGCACACCAATAATTCTGTTTCCTCCAAATGGTTATGCTGGTAAAGTGCAACCCTTTTATCTTTGTCACATTGCATTTATGTTAACTGTATGCATTTACTTAGACTAATATACACAAATACCTCTTTATCTGCAAATGATAACTTCTATTTATAAAGAAATTAGTATTAAAAATACTTTCTATTTACACTCCTATATCATTGCAATTGTGGTACTCTTTTTCCACAGTACACAATGTACATGTTATGTTTAAACTATATTCAATGAAGAAATATAATGAAGGTTTCAATGTAATAATATAACCAGGATAAATTGTTCATATCGTTTTAAAACCCTGGTTCATGAACCGATTCTTGTGTCAAAAATAGATCCAAGTGAAACAAATAACATAAATTAAACACAAAATATCTCTCATTGTAATTTGTGGCCCAAACAAGTACTTTCGTTGCGTATAGCAAAACAAAATAACTGAAATAAACACTGCATGTCTGCACACTCCATTTTGGCCAGTAAATATTATCAACGGTGTGCTGATTGAGAGGACACGACATAATTGGTTTCATTACATCTGACTTGCGACAATGGAAAAGTTTGCAGGATAGTTCGATCAGTCTTTTTAATATTAGTCTTTTTAATATTAGCATGAATAAAAATAACTGTTATGTGAATCTGCGAATGCTTTGTTCATATTTGCGCCTATGAATGCACGTTTGTGAGTGTGCTAAAGACAAGGGAAGAAAGAAAGAGATGGGAAAAATTAAATCAGGTAGACTGACACGCTATTGAAACAGAAAGGGAAGGAGAGGACATTTTATAGTTTCCAGGTTGAGAAAGTCAATAGCCAGCTTTGTTGAAGTGCACTTCAATATGGGTCCGACGAGAAAAAGAACTGATCTATAATTTTCATACAGACAGAAATCTCCACAAATTTGATAGGAGCAGTAGAACGCTTAACAGGATCTTTATCTTGTGAGTTTCACAACTAACAGTTTATATCACAATCAATACTAAATGTCAACATCTTAAAAAAACCCGCAACATTAACGTCCCAAACATTTACGCCGTCATTCATGCAATTGTGAGAAAATAGAACATTTACCTGTTATTGGGCAGTGTTGCGTTTCACAGGGTTGTTTTTGAGTGTCACATACATGCGAGGGACCGTTCAAATGATGACACGTCTGTGTTCGTATTCTATGTCCTCCTCCGCAAGACTTCGTACAAGCACTCCAATCCGACCACGAATCATCTGCAGTTACACGTGTAACATTTTGTTTACATCTACCTCCCAGGTTATAACAATGCAAGCCTGATTATATTTAAGAAATGCGTTTTATTTGTTTGTTTTATCAGTATTGTTCATGTTTTTAAAAAGGCTCGTTAGATATTAAATTTTAACTGTCTGTGGTCATTTCATTTGGATTATATATATATATATATATATATATATATATATATATATATATATATATATATATATATATATATATGAGTTATTTTGTGTATAGCTCTTATTTATAGAGCTCGGTGTGGAATCTATTTCCTATACTTATGATGCTTGTGGTCTGTTAACAAAATTTTGTATACGTTATAAATTTGATCAGTGAAATTATCATAAGTGTTGTTCAGGATCCATTATAGAACTAAAGACAGTATTAAAAAGAGACAATTGCCAATAAAAATGCTCCAAGAGTAGAATGCGGCCATTCAATACAAAGTCAGATAATGATTGATAACATTCTTTGTTGACCATAATAATGCAAGCAAAAGATTGTCTGCTCCGCATATGATAGACATTATCTTGTTGAATAGTGTGATATGTATTTACGCACCGATGCATTGTTGCTTTCAGGTGTCGTGTAGATGCGTTTCAAGATACTGACATGCGTGTAGACAGTATCCACTGCACTATTTATCATCATCATAATGTCTTGGTATGAGCTTCTGTCAAAACTTAGGCTGATCTGGAAGTACTTTCTGACACAGATCAGCATCCGTATACTTAACTGGGTATTGACCCGAGTAAACAAACATTCAGTGTTAGATCTCCCCATTACCGAATGCATTAAGCTTACTCAAAAGTTCTACACTTTGCTTAAATATGAATGTGAGAAATATAATGTAATATTATATTCCAGTAGGTATGCGTGTATTATTAGTACACCCGGTTCTCAGGTTTCGACAATGTATTTAGATGGCTCCATATAGTAAGGTGAATACAGATCTTCGAGGCAAACCAGTTATGGAATTTCTTTTAACTCATAAACAATGATACTCTGGGTAAGAAGATAGACAATTTACGACGTTGTCATGACATTGAACAAGACACATACATACATACTATTGGTATTTGAGCAAAATCCGATACGATCTTGCATGTCTACGTTTGCAAAATATCTAATCGATTTAAGCGGCGACAAAATTTGTTTTATTCTCTTCGCTTATTTTCCATGGATTATACAAACTGTCATTTGCATTATCTGGGACATGTATGGCATAATAAAACCAAGAGTGTATGTATTTGTATTTATAATCGAGATAATAATTATCTATATGCATCAAATACTAATATATACTTACGAATAACTAAACGCTTGGCATTGTCAGCATCTGTGGAATATATATATATATATATATATATATATATATATATATATATATATATATATATATATATATATATATATATATATTTATATCTATCTATCTATCTATATATATATATTTATATCTATCTATCTATCGATATATATATATATATATATATATATATATATATATATATATATATATATAAACACACACATATAGAGAGAGAGAGAGAGAGAGAGAGAGAGAGAGAGAGAGAGAGAGAGAGAGAGAGAGAGAGAGAGAGAGAGAGAGAGAGAGAGAGAGATCCGGATGGCATTCCATTGGTCACACCCACCGGAAAAGTTCATCGATCAAAAAACACTTTTTTGGCTTTATTAAAGATACACCTGTTATATTATTATTATTATTCTATTATGATTTGAAGTGATTTCTTAAAATTTATTTTATTCTATGAAATCAGACTTAACGTAGTTTTCTGCTGTCAATGAATTATTTCGTATATCTAACCGAGCTTTGTAATAAAGTATTTGATAAAGTGTGAAGAAAAAATGGCCCTGATATATAGAAAGATATAATGACAAAGGTTTAGATTGACGCTTTCTAGTATGTATGTATGTATGTATGTATGTATGTATGTATGTATGTATGTATGTATGTATGTATGTATGTATGTATGTATGTATGTATGTATGTATGTATCATCCCATGCTTTTTATGTCAATGTAACATTTGTATATTGCGTACAGTTACCTGAAGCCAAACACGCAGTCCTTGATGCAGAAAGAATGATCAATACTTCCAACCAAACCATTTGACTTGTTCAGCATGACCAGCCTAACCAAGCATAATTAGCTTATATTCTTTGTTCTAAATAGCATTCGTTATCTTAGCACACTGTATATAACATATCTCGCAGAGTTTTAGTACAGTGCTTCCCAAACTTGTTGTCTATGAGGATTTTACAGTCTGATTGCTAATATTGACTTATTACTTCCTACATCTTCTGCCTTGATAGAGGATACCAGATTTAAAGTAATATCTTGTAAGTCCTATAACGTCTAGATTAGTGTTTTTGTATATGTAAATGACATAGAAAAAAGGAATCCTTTAATCTCTTGCTTTATTTTTAGAATAAGTACTTGCATCTTTAAAAGGTCATCGCGTGGACTTGAATTATTCTTATCATGCGATCGTGTCTTTGCAATTACCTGGCTACACGATTTTGACTACTTCAAATTGGATATCTTCTAGTTAGATTTTCTTATACAGAGACCATATATAGGGACTATTTTCGTGAGATAAGAAAAGAAGACAGAAGAAAAGGGTCATCATAATAAATACAAGCTAAGACTGCTACGAACAGGCATGCTGGTATAATATAAAATAGAACATAGCAAAACGAAACGTAAGCAAAGAAAATATGAGTCAAAAATAGAAATTAAATAATATAAACTTTAAAACAGAAACAACTATAATTGTTCATGAATCAATAATTTTTATTACCTCAGCTACATTTGCATGTAAAGAAAGGTGTGACGGTATAGAGAGAACTCTTAGAATTCTGCAAGAAAAAAGATCTTATGCAAGTTCGCCTATGATTTCGGTTTGTGTTCTGATTAAAGTGGATGTGCTAGCAGCATATTGTTTCTTTTCCAAGTTTCTTCTTTGTGTTTAACACGAATTCAGCAAACATTGCTTAGTCTTTCTTTTGGTCTATACATTTAGAGGTATCAAGCACTTATTTATATTTTGCCACTCATCGCAAGCAGATAGCTTGTGCAGTTTAATCTCCTTGAACATCCACCTAGTAGATTTATTGGCCTAAGGTCCGGATTATTTCTTCAACAAGTATTACCCCTATCAGTGAGCGACATACATACGATTTTGAAAGATCCAAACGCGATCTTTCTTATTACTTATTATGGTATTATTATTATTATTATTATTATTATTATTATTATTATTATTATTATTATTATTATTATTATTATTAAATTTTAGTATTATTATTAGTAGTAGTATTAGTATTAGTATTAATCAATTAAGTAATTAATGAAAGAATGAATAAATTATTTTTTTCTGTAGTGTTTTTAATATTAACTCGTACATTGAACTGGTAGTGGTTACGAAAGTTTCTTATTTGCCTTCCGGTCGTCTTCGTCAAGTGCGCATTCGCCTTTTGCGATCACACCTATATTTTCTTCGATTTCCGATATATAATTTGATTTCTACAATCGCTTTGGCAAGCATTTAGTAAATTAAGTTGTTTCCATCCTGGCATTTGTAATATAATTTGTGCGTTTGCATATTTTACTCATTGGATCCGGTTCATTTTCGGTTTCTCTTAGCACTGTCATCTGTACAATGCTGTGGCAAATTAAGCTACGGCACTAAGAAAACTTTCTCTTGGATGGTTTGATGTGAGAAAACCCTAATTAAGTTAATTAGGATGATCTTTTCCTTCATCCACATAATAATGTGAGTGCACGTACACATGCGCATTAACCATCGTAGATCTTGCCAGCAGATACAAAGAAACGGAGCTGTTATCGTCGAACGTTTTCCTGTTGTCACTGATGGTTTTAAACTAACATGGCCCTGACAATTTCAAGTAGATATAAGTAAAAGATATCCATACAATGATTTCAAATCTATTGCCATTAAATCTATTAGAAACACATTGGTTGGATATCTGTATCCACCAAGGCAGGCATCATAGTGCTACTTACCCTTTATGGGTTCACTGATGTATATGCAATTACGGAATGAATTAATTTTGTATGACAACCAATACGTTATCATTTTTGCTTGCAGGCAGCTCTGCTTTTCTACCATTGGCAGCAAAGCCACCAGGTAGACCATTTCTATGAGTAGAATTGCAGGCCATACAGAATGATCACTAATAGTGTTTTTTAAAAAAAAATGCATTAGTGATACATTGCGCTAGCGTATGTGCATTGGACAAAACTGTATATTTATTGACAATTGTTTGGTGCCCGTACGTATAACTGATGATTCAGTCGGGTAATATCCATCTTTTGGTTTCAAGCAGTGACAAACTCCTATCTTTGTGACTATACACTCCAGTGCCATGTTTCTTTCACCAGATTTGATTTGATGTTTGTGTAAATTCGCGTAGTTCACTTGAGAATTCGACTTACATTTCATTTTCAGATCTGTTGTAGCTATAACCAGGGGAACTCATTTTGCCTATGCGATGTTCTTGGTGTCCTTCGATGCAGCCAAGATCGAGTACATTTTAGGACGCATTGTCACTGATTCTTCCATTGGTTTTGGGCGTTTGTCATTTTTTCTGAGTGACTGAGCCAGGAACAATCATGCCACGCTTGCTGTATTCGCTTTCACGGACATGGAATTTTCGTCTTACCTAGCACAACATTATTTATGACTTTAAAGAATTCTTTTTTGAAATCACTTGTGTCTTTTTTTCAAATATCGATACTTATTTTACTCCATGGAGACAGCTATACACATTGGCAAACTCTGGTTATCCAGTGGACTAAGAATACATGCATACCTCTTGGATTAGACAGACCAAGCTTAATGCATTCCGTAAACCCAATACAGAATGTCTTTTTGCTCGAGATCAATATCGCGTTAAAATACATATTATGATCTGTGGTAGTGAATAATTCCAGCTTTACTTTAGCTATAGACAGATACTCATCTCAAGCCTTTCCTGGTGACGATAAGTAGTGTACCGGAAAAATACACATATATAGCGACATCAAGAAACATTTCAAAGAGATCCGCAATAACACATCGCTGAATAAATACAAATAAAGATAGTTATCATGAGTATGACAACCATACATGGAGCAGACATTGCTTCTATGCGCATAATCGTTGGTGGAGATATCATGGCGATACAATAACAAATGGAGTGCCTCAATCAATTGTATTTGTTTCAGCAAACTTTTTCCAATTCATAATGTGCCAGCTTAAATATTGGCATTACATCATTTTGAAGTTTACATTAGATCAGCACCTTCTTCGTTTGCTGTGTTTAGTGATCACTACCCCCTTGCTTTCATCAACAAGATGAAAAATAAAAATCAAAGATTAGTAAGGTAGAGATTGATTTTGAAAGAATATAATCTTGATAATAGGCATATCAAAGGAATACAATTTAAATTCAGATGCACTTTTACGTGTACATAATTATTATTTCATGTATACATTTAAAATTAATAAGAGATTTTTATGTAATTTTTCTCGCGCACAATTTATAATTTACAAAGCTTTCTTACATGTATCTTTCTTTTTCCTTATGGGGGAAGTGTTATGAGTATTTAATTAAATTGCTTATGTCTTAATTTTAAATTCACTTTTTATTTTTGTTTCATTACATTTATTTGTTATTATTATTATTTTCACGGGATTTGATGTTTGGAAAATATTCAGTCTAATTAGAACATAAAATGAGTTACCTTATTTTAATCTCACGTTGGTTTCTTGATCTAGTAACCATCGGGTGAATACGAAACAATATTACCATGTAAATTTTCAGCCAACGTGTTAGCTGGGTTGTAACATGCATTTATTTTTATTTCCAGTGTGAGAATTTGACTCTTAGATAGGGATACCTATCGTATTTGACAAAGGACATAGTCACCTCAGAGCTCTAGGCGTTCATGCTTGTTCATAACAGCTTGGTTTGGGGTCAATCTATTTTGATGGAATTTAATAATTCATTTCCTAGAAAACTACACAAGTGCTTCATATTTATAAAATTTCTAGAAGAAAACTATTCAATGGAAATTTTATCGAATTCTAAGCAGAACATTATAAATTGTGTTTCAAAGAGGAATAGTTCCCTATTTCATATTTGTATTGTGTTTTCCAGAGACATACATTATGTTTGTAAAACTTTACAAACTTGTTGACTTCACTCTTTTCTTTTGTTACATATGTACGAGCCTACACGCAACACAATATGTAAATATATTTGTCTTGCTCAACATAACAAGCATAATTAAACATAATTATGTTATATTGCTTTAAATAGCATACTTTATCTTCCGGTTGACCATTTATAGGATTTCTTAAGGAGTTTAAGTTCAGTAGTCCCCAGACTCTTCTAGTACGAAGTTTTCTATGTGTAGACGTTATTAATGACGTATCACTGCCTACTTGTTCGGTCGTGATAGAGGATGCCAACTTAAAATTTAATATCTTGTCAGTCCTATAGGTTCGAATTTATTCAATTTGTATATTTTAATACAGGAAAACAAGGAATCATTAATTTCATGGTTTATTTTTAGCAGAGTTACTTTAATCTTTAAACTTTCATCGTGTGAGAGTGTATTCTCCTTATCAGAAGATCGTGTCTTTGCAACTGCCTGACTACACGATTTATATCTATCTGTAGTTGTTAATGAATTAATAATTTTGATTACCTCTGCTATTCTTACCGGTAATGAAAGGATGATTTGGGGTTGAGAGAACTGTTGGTATTCTGCATCAATAAAGAAATTATGCCTAAATGTTTCTTGTGCAACAATCATAAATGCTAATCAATCTATATCTAAATTGTATGCATGACATTCTGCTATGTATATTATTTTGCCAGATTTTGCATTTGCTACACGGATAAATGAATACTATAATTATTAATGACATTTTATATAAAGATATGTGTCTACATATGCATGTATATTTATATGAAATTAAAATATTTACAGCAGACTAACTTCATTTTCCATACTTATATATCTCGTCAATATGGATATAACGATATAATTTAATTCATAAAGGTAAGGAAAGCAGTGTCAAGATCGTATAAAACGGCATGGAATACACCATTGTGAAACGTGCAGAGTGTGTTTTAAATATTATCTTGAATGGCAAGACCGATATCAGCAATAATACTGTACTCGAGTAAATTGGTCACAAAAATAAAAATAAAAATGTAGAAGATTAATTTAAACCTATCCTTTTACAAATAATTCTACTCAGATGCAGGATAAAAGTTAAACCAAAAGACAGATTAACTTACACTTTTCTTATGGCAGTCAGCAAGAAAAAGACATGATAGTACCTGCTCTTGCAACGTTGGTGTGAAAGGTGTAATCAATGATGAAGAAGCTTAAAGGGGAGATAATGTCGCATTGTTAAAATCATTTTCAAATGCACAACTATGTTATTTTTCACATCAATGACCTTATACTTAAACAGTTTCCAGCATGTTTTTCGCAGCATCTTTGGCTTGCTTGACTGCAAAATTACCTCAAACCATACATCCGGACCATGAAAATCACCCGGAATTAAGTCTGGTAGAAACAATTTATTTTTGCCCCAAACATGGTAAATGACTGTTAATGAAACCTGTTATATCCTATAATTTACAAAGGGAGACTAAATGAAAATCAATAGGAACAATACTTTTTGATATTTACAAAAGCAAATTAGCCAGTTCCATTCAATAACCAATTGATTTATTTAGTTGAAATTACTTAAAAATATTATCTTACATCGTGTTAATAGAATTTCGGCTATCGTCAGCCAGTTTCAGAAAGCGGTCGAAAAAGGAAAGATATGTGAGAAAATAATATCATCCGTCATGGAGTTTTGCGGCAAAACAAATGCTGCTCAACAACTTTTCTTCAAGTTTATCTGCTAATCTGGGTCGAAACACATACCTCATTTAAGCATTAGACTTAAACAACAACCAATCATACTGAATTAAACCATCAATGCAATGCAAAGCTTCTGTTCTTTGATTTCGATGAGTGGAAACGTCATCTGCTCCAGAGTCATTCCATTCAGATGAGTTATGTAATTAGTACTGGCAATGATAAAGCTAACACCTTATCAAGTTCAATAATAATTTCTTTATCCCCATTATTTTCCTGTCTCTAAATCGTATAAATAAAAAATCTGAATGTTGACATAACAGAAGATCATGGACAGCATATTATATTCTCGTAAACAATGCTATCCTTGAAACCTGATTTTCAAAAACGCTTTTCCTTCTCAGTTTTGTAAACTGTGCATCAGATATTGAAATTTGTATTCAATACAGACTGCATAATTTCAAAATAGTGCCCTGTCGCACGGGGGATACAATTCATCCACAAGAAGTGTTGCTGATTACGGGAATATGTCTTAACCCTGAGATAAGAAAGTTCATTGAGTTATAGAAGAACTGTTATGCTGTAAAAATTAATTCATCCTCCACGTAGCAGCAAAAACAAGCAGAATGGCACCATGAAATTGTTTATGACCCAATAGATTCCGAAAGACAAAGATGACGCGAAAAATACTCAGTGTGTTCGATTTTCACCTAATTAAAATTCAATACAGATCATGCACTGAGATTCTTGCGAATTTTAAAAGAGTAAACCGGATATGTTTGCCTTACCTCCTAAAGATGCAAGAATCTCAGTGCGTAGATTTATATTCCATGTAATCTTTTACGACGTCAGATGCCATCTTTTCTATCGGAATTACTGTTAATGTTTACCTTAAGATGGAAGTGATGGAAGATTACAATATAAATCCAAGTGCAGGTGCTTGAGCGGATTTACAATTCATTCATTTTTTTGTTTAGCTAAGTGGATGTGCTAATAAAAAGCTCGATAGCAGCAGTATGAGTATTTATCCATGTCTAGCTCACCCTCAAACATACGTACAGAGTAACCAAGAAAATATATTTAAATGATTCTGTCTGGTGGAAGCACGTGAAACGCGTTGAGTGATATTGTTGTGATATAAAGTAGAACGAGTCACACAATGTTGGACTCAGATAGTTGCTTTATGAACGTTTACAATGTAGTGGATTATTTCTAGATTAACGTAGAGAAGACACATGTAAAATGCATATAACTATTGAAATAAACCTGAGCAAGCATTACAGGTCACACATTAACATTTGTTTCGTATCAGATCTTCTCGTCACTTTTTCTGTACGTTCTTTTATCGTGGAACCAGACATAAAATTTGTGAATTTAGTATATTTATTTTTGAAAACAAATAAAGCAGTTATCATATTTTATATTCCTCGAGGCTTTCTAATCATTTCTAATTTTAGTTACAAGTCTCTTTGCCAAATAGTAACCGAGGTAGATCGATTACCGCATTGGACCATATGTCTGTAGCATAAAACGTTACATGTGTTGTTTGGTAATTTTTTTGCTGCAATTACAAACTGTCAGAAGAGCCCCGTTTCAGAATACATGTCTTTCTTTTATTGTATACAATGTTTTGTCAGCTGTCCGTGGAATTAATTTTTTTCTTATTATTCAACGTTTAAGTGCTTTGTGATTACTTTGTGTTACATGATATTGGTTCATGCATCAAGTGCATGCAAATTTAATGCCACTTCTTTTTTGTGCAACTAAGTTATTATTAATTACAATTTACCTCCTTTGTTCTGATGAAGATGATATTAAAAATTTGTTAGTCAGCCTAGGAAACATGTGTTACATGTTTTCCTTATCTGTGTTACATTTCTTCCGTATCTGTGTTACATTTTTTCCATATCAATGTCTGAACCTGTTTTTTTTTTTTACTAGGATGCACTTCTTCGTCAAAATGTAATTTATAATGTTTACTTGAAAATCCATCTTTTGTTGTTATCACTTATTGTACCTTTTGTATTTAAAACATTTCATATGTTGGAAAAAATGTCTCTCATTAAAGGGACTAATTGTTTGTCCTCATTTTGTCTTTTGGACACTGTTTTATGAGCGCATTTTATGATCTGAGTTTGAACGTGTGATTGCAATAAGCATTGTTGCCGTTAGAAGACATTTTACACTGTTAAAGTTATAAGATAAAATGATCATGGCTGAGCACTGATCGATGTGTAAAATTTACTTAATCATTCACAAAGTAGATAAAAGCTGTTGTTATAATTATGGTGTAATAGATACAACTGCGCATAAAACGATCATGAAAACGGGAAATAAACATAGTCCTCAGAATTTTTTCAAAGTGTAAAAAATTCAAGATCAGTATCACGTGACCATTTATATGGAATAAAACTATAGAAAACTCAGTCAATTCATAAAAAATGTGTATATTTTTTCCTTGCATGAGTGAAGTATATCAGCTGACAGTCTGATCTCTTTTGTGCCGAAGGCTGCAAACCTAATATTGATAAATTTCTCATCCGACCATTAATGGAATACTGACTGAACCTATTAGCTGTCTTAAAAAGTTCATAATATAAGATTCAAGAATACATGAAATTCTAATAAAATTAATTTAGACATCCACATTATCAACTTTGCACAAGATATGGATACAATAATGTGCATGGATGCATATGTCATGCATACATATGAATATGTGAGACACGGGCAATTAAGAAAAACGCTAGGACAAATTAGTGGAATGCATACTTGTTGCCTGTAGCTGTCAATAAACAAAAATGTACAAAATTAATTTCTGTAGAGTGATCGAACCACTAGTCATTTCAGAGCCAGATAAATAGCCTGCTGGTGGTGGAATAAAACATATTAGTATATGCTCATTTTTTCTCCGTTAACTTTACATTGTCAGAATCTTTAGTATGTACCGATCTTGCACACCTTTATATTGCACTCCTCGCGCTCAATTCATACTTAATGAACATGAATAAAGGAACTATTTTCTAACGTAAACCATGTTGTGGTCAGATGGCGGACCCCTATCAGCCTATTCAACATATCAACGGACCCCTATCAGCTTATTCAATAAATTTGACAATCGACATTCTTATCATATTATGTAATCTATTAGTAAGTAACAACCATATAATAAAATAATGGCTATACAGAATAATGCAACATGCGAGGGATCCCAAGGGGTCCGAGGACCACAGTTTGAAAACCCCTGCTTTAAGGTACAGTCCTAGGCGTTTAAAAGATGCTGCAAAGCACCTGTATTTCAAGGCAGAAAACAATATGCGCTTCATCACAGGAATACATGTATTGAGATTTTCATTTGCTCATGACATAGTACAATTATCGATAATCACGAATCAAAATTACAAGTTGTTATTCATGATCGAGAACTTTCTGGGCAACATTTACAATGCGATTATGTGAATATTTAATCTAAACTATTTTGGGCATTAACAATAGAAATTCAGATTCTGAGTACGTTTCTCGCCTATGTGTGGGCGTGCTTAAATGTATGTGCGCGTGTGTGTCTACTCAGCAAAATCATAAGCAGCCAAGTGTTAAGACACTATGGTTGTAAACTGAGTAACATAAAGGAAATAATCCAACACGTTTTGTAAAGATTAAAATATCATTTTATAATCAAAGTTCTATACTAAACTTTAAGAGTAACTACATTAATTACCTAAATTTAAAATAATAAAGAAAATTACCAGAATAATAGAAACATGGCTTTCATGTCCGTACATGAGCAGTATAGAAACTAATCGAAATGGTGAAACGTTCTTGCCCGTATACATATCTCAGTCAAAGAGATATTACCTACGTCAGACCTAAGATTGAAAGAATAGATAAACAAACAATACCATCGTTTATTGGAAACATCATATATGTTTGCTACCCTAATTGTATTATTGATCCCTTAGCTGAATCGTTGTGTTACATAGGTAAAATTTTCTTTGGTACCTATGATTGTCATCTCGTTATTAAAGATGGAGTTTCATACACAATTTTGATGTGTATTCAGGAATATCGAACATCATTGTGTAGAAGAAAAACAATTCTAGAAGAGACAAATATCACTTAGAATCTGTCGACATATTCAGTGTCCCAATAATATTTTCCTATGAAAATTTAGGTGTAGAAATTGTGATATCTTCCTTCTTAACAAAAATGGCGTTGGTAAAACTATGATCTTTATCTAAGAAGTGTCCTACTAAAAACATGTAATGGTATTTAGCATGTCTTTACAACTTTTTCAAAAACTACTTTTGAAGGTAGCTAGCGAAACTTTTCTATGTAAACGTCAACCTATACCAGAAAAAGTCATACTCACTATTTGATAATTAAATAAACTATTGGACTTAAAATCTCGTCTGCTCTTTGACCATTTAAGGACATTACATTTTTTAATAATAATAATGCTAAAATTCAGTCAAGAGATATATATGCCAACCTTCAGCTCGATGCAGTCGACTATATATCTTCCAGCTGGACAAATAAGGATGACCCATGCGTTCACTTGGTCTCTTGTCATAGCTTTATTGAAATTAAAATGTAGCTTTACGTTATAAATTTGCAGTGATTCATACTATCTCCGTTTCCGAAATCACAGGTTTAACTGATATGTTTTGTTCCTCACTACCAGTTTACCACGTAGTACTTATCTGACGTCGTTTCATCTAAATTTACGATGTGCACATAATGATTACAGTCCTGGCTTGCTACCTGAAAACATACATTTGTATTATTGTTGACTATAAAGATTCCAATAAGCATCGCCTTTTAGGATTATGGAAGAGCAAAGAAATCCCTATGATGAAACAAGTTTGTCGATAATTAGGAGTTGCACCAGTAAAGTTGTCCAAAAACATATAGATGATAACTTTTTCTGAGGTTTTATTCTGGTTAAAGTTGTAGAATAAAGATAACCGCAAAGTTTTTTTTTTATTGTAAGAAATCAAGACTCGTATATGTAACACTTATTTCCAAACCTTGAACAGACCTTTGTGAAAACCTGAGTAGCACATGGCATTGATTTTTGAGTGATTGATCACTATTTGAATATATATATATATATATATATATATATATATATATATATATATATATATATATATATATATATATATATATATATATATATATATATACACACACACATGAGACATCTGAACGAAGATATTAGAGTATTAATTTGCTTTCTCTTAGTAGAACAAGGTGTGTTGTGGAACAGAGTAGGATGTGATAAGTAACTGAGAAAAAGTGTGTATATATGGTTGTGGTTGGGAGAGCAATGCTTCATAGCACGGGAACAAAAGTTTACTGCATTTTATGAAGCCCTCGATTTATAAAAACAAATTGCCTCAGTTGATATCAGACATTATTTTCTTTGTCAGCAATATTAATTATTACGTTTTTAAAATTCATTTTTATTGCCGTTTATTGTATGTGCCTCCTACCTTAAGTTGGTTGCCATGACATTCCATAAGAATCCCGTAGTCAGTGTATCCCGTGATGTCATCTTTCCTTACAACAGGGGAAAAGGTCGGAATCTGATTACACACATCTATGACCTGTAAATAGTTTTGTGTTGCATCTGCAGTAAGATTTCAAAGAATAATGAGTTTTACAATATGAATATTTGTGTTTGTGGATCAAAAATAACATAAAACAGCATGATATCACAATTCGCAATATCCCATTGGTTCACGAGAAGAATGGGCATCATTGTTCCTATAGGAATTGATTGATGATATTATGATAGCTGATAGATACAGCAGCGTTTCATTGTATATATTCTATATAAAATATGTAAAGTTGATTTTGATTATTTTGCTCAACAGAAATCTAATTTGGTATTATGGTGAAATGCATGTTTTTATATGTGGATTGCATTAGTGTTTTAGACAAGGGATTAATTTACAGTCACAAATTACCTTTCTACGATTGAAATAATTAACTGGATGCTAGAGAGAACATTACCACAATTTCCCACTCTCCCCCCCGCCAACCTCACCTTCGCTACACTTGTTAAAAAAAATTAGTAACCTCTTTATCAGATTTCATTGTATTTTTATGTATGTTCTCATTGACACTATATAATCTGCACTTTAATTTTAAAAAGAGTGCTATGTCGTCCTTGACTTGTATAATTTCAAAATAAGACAACATTATTAATAAATTTTAAATATCAAACTTTATTGTGAAATTTAGTTCTGAAGTTGGAAATGTTAAAATAATTTAAATATGTACAAGCCTTTCCATTCAAATATACTTGGGAAACTTATTGCCATTCGCTGAGCTTGTACCCATTCAAGAATTATACAAATACTTGAATTTGTAAATATATGATTTTCCACTCGGACGCTTCATATAATATCCATGCACGAATTGTAATAAATACATCAATTTGAAAATGTGTCTCTTCTCAATCAATTTTTTCAATGTCCCTATTTTATATTTAATATGGACGTTTGATCAACATTATATAGGAAAGTTAACTCACCTGCGAGCCAAAATGAAGTGAAGTAAACGGTGCGTTGCACAGTTCTTGTATAAGTGCTCTTGAGGAATGGTAGCTTCGGTCTGTGCATGAAGTGTCTCCATTCTGGGAAATGGAATTATTGTGAGAGATAGAAGACAACAGCCGTATTTTATCACAAACCCGAGGTTCTAGAAAATAAATAAATAAATTTAATTTATTCAATTTATAATTTTTAAAATATACAACTTTTGTTGTTTTCTTTTAAAAGATTAACATTTTAACATTAGAGTACAAACTTGCACATAACGTTTTGGAAGAAGAAGACGTTTTCTGTTAAAACAAGCTTCTTTACACATATGTAAATGTCTAAATTGTTTGGCTTCTTAATCTTTATCTGTATCTTTGATTTTAAGACATTCTATACAAAAAACAATTTGTACGAAATCAATATTTCCTCCAACTCCTGCTTTTATCTCGTGTCCATTGTAGCTGATACACATGTATAAATTATGACACATTGAACTGAAAAGCAAATAGTACGTACCGGTTAAAGAGTAAATATAACAATCCGTTTGCCGTAAATCGTTTTGGACCCAGTTAATTATATTTACGACAAGGATGAAATTATTTTGTAAACGATACTCTGATGACGTAACATGATTAATATAAAACAAATGTAAACAGAGTACTTAACGTTTGGAGAAGAATCATAACAACCGGTGAACAAATTATTTTTGAGAAATCCGGAAACGTAAAATAGTAGTCCACCCAAGCACTAACCTGGCACGCAGGCAGGAAAGGAACAAATAATTGCTTCCATTGACGACCCAAGACAGTCAAGACCACCGTTTCTTGGAGCAGGGTTGGAACATAATCTGGATCGCATTTGAGTTCCAAGACCACAAGAAACGGTGCACTTCGAAAACTTTGACCATCCACTCCAGTGTCCGTCTAAAATAGAACATTACACTGGGAATTAAGCAAAACAATAATGATTATTACTTTCAGTAGGGTTAATCGTATTTAGTTGCTTGTTTGACCTGCAAGATGTTTTTTTTAATCAAAATGACATTATACTCCAATATATATATATATATATATATATATATATATATATATATATATATATATATATATATATATATATGTGTGTGTGTGTGTGTGTTTTAGAATCTCATGCCAAAAACCGTTTTTTTCAAGTAAAAAGTAATATCAGTTAGATATTTTAGGTTTTGCTTTCTTTTGACAGAAACAGTAATGTCAGTTATATGTTTATGCAATTTGTATTGTTTGAGAAAAGTCATAAAGGCATCAATCAAAACCTTAGAGAAGTTATATTAAAAATCTTACCAACATGACAAGCAGATAATGGACACTGCCGATTGTCCATGTTTGACCCCTCACACTGTCGACCTCCGTTATTTGGAGAGGGATTGTTACACTCTCGATGTCTGTTTTGTGAATGCCCACCACATGTTACAGGACACATCGACCATTCTGACCATCTACCCCAATGCCCATCTTAAACAAAAAAATATTGAATGCACGAATCCGTAACTGATTTTAATTTGTAACAAGCAGCTCGTAAATTCCTTCTTGATTTATACTTTCCTAATTTTTAATGAAAACGTGATTAATATTTCTCCAACACTGTCATCATGATCAATATAATAATTATTATAAGCATCTTTCCAAATATCTGACGATTTTTACCAGATATAAAAGCCGCAGATTTAGATGGATATCTAACTTCCATACAGTGCGATGGGTATGTAGTGATTTGTGACAATGCATTTGTATATACTTTTGTTACATATTTTCTAATGTGAAAAGTACAGAGACTTGTCTTGCCTTAATGTTTATATATCATTGCATGCGTTAGCGCAAAAAAGAAATCATTAAGAAGGATTTTAGATTCTGTTTCCAAGCTTTTACTATTTTACTTAATACACATGTTTGCATATAGTTTTATCGTCATTTTACAGTAGATGATAGATCATACATGGCGGATAGTATCTTTGGTAGCGGAATAACTCGGGAAGAGCAACCGACTGACTGGAGCCTATTGGCAAGCTTTTTCATATGCCCACGTTAGCCTAGTTGGAGCTACGCGGACAGAGATATAATGTTAGTGATATCTAAAGGCAAGTGTGTTAGTGCATTCCGCGACTTGTAATCCATTATACAAATATAAATTTTATGATTAATAAGGATCTATGTTTCTAATGATAATGGTTCTTTCGTTTTTGCTTATGTAGAGCTTTAACGGACGACAAAACTACTGAATAAAATGACAAGGGAAAAACTTAGCGAACGTTTTGTAAACAGAAAAAATAAACTTAAATGTTATTGTACTAGCAATTGCAGGTAATGCAACGTGAGTGGACATGGGTATATTTCATTAGTATTTGCAGTAATGTTGATAGATAAAATGTAATAAAATATTTCTGTCAATGAAATATTGATTTCTACAAAAGACTTTTCAAACAACACCCTTCCGATTTCAACCAGCTTTATAATGCAAAGAGGCGCAATAAAAAGAGGACACTCTACGAACCGGTTATATAGCTCTACTGGTTACAAGACTAGGTCTATGATTATGCTATTTTGTGATACATATTCATAAATTAAAGTACATCCCATCTTGGAACAATGCCGATTTTGGACTGATCAGTTTCTATCTTTCTGGAAAAGGATCAAAATCAGGACTAGTTCAGTAATTGATACAGAACGAGATAAGTATTTGTGACTGAGAATATTCCATATTAATTCATTTAAGAAATCAGTACGCCTTGTGAACTGCCCAATAAAATGTTTGATAGAATTTTCATAATTACTGTAGAAAACTAATCCAACATATTTTCATTTAAACAATTTAGTTGAAAATTGTTATAATTTTTGGGGGAGAAAGGCTGTAGAAAAGGAATCCCCCAAAACAGCAGAAGAATCATTGGTAGATGGAGACTGCAAACAAAGAGAAAGAGAGATTAAGAGAGAAGATATCCATGGATTGTGTTGATAATGAAGCATGTGATATGCTTAGCCCTATTTTTACCAACCAATTGGACATGATCCTGGTGAACACGTTTGTCGTTCCGAATGTGGAGTGCATGTAGAACCTTTCCCAAACAATGGAATCTGAATTTGATTAGAACAGATCCAGTGTCGAACCGATTCACCATTTCCACAAGTTGTTGTACATGAAGACCATATAGACCAGTGGCTAGGCATCGGATCTTCAAGAAATAAATAAGGGATGAAGATATTCACTAGCATTCCATATTTATTGGATATGATATGACTGGAGGAAATTTCCTGTCATTTGTTTTCAGCACGTCTGTTTCTTTTAATGTACATGAGTGATGTTTTTAAAGTATTTGTACACTGAAGGAAAGGACTTGAGGATGAATCTGAAGTCAGTTGCTTACATTTGATACAATGTCTAGACACTAAAATTATAACATGAGCAACATCACGAAGATATTGGACTTACTGATTATCCAGTGTTAAATCATATGTTTCTCACCGCTTATCTTCATGCTCATTTTTCAATCTCTCTCTCACTCTCTTTATATATATATATATATATATATATATATATATATATATATATATATATATATATATATATATATGCAATAAACTGACGACGAACAGTACGAAACTAGTAACTAACTAGCTAAAGCTATTCGACTCTTAATGAGTCTTTTTCAAAGGCAAATACAAAACAGATATACCACAAACAAATAAACACAAACACGTTGTGTTTGTAAACCTATACATGGCTGTCTCCACATGTGTTAAAACTATAAATACAACCAGCTTGTATAGACTAGTTGTGGAAACTGAAAACGGTGTATAATTCCCTAAAAGTCTACAAGCCAAAGCGACATCTATTATTACTTTTTGTACATATGTAACGCAGATTATATCCCGGATATTTGATTATATATCGGTTATTCTTATAGTAAAAATTGAAGGATAATAAGAATATTTAGAAAATGTTAAATTCTACTAGTGCATAGTTTTCGTTTGCTAGTCTTCTTGGTTTAGACCGCTTGGTTTCAATGTTCTAAGGCGGCGTATCCAGTATGATTCCTTTTCCTTCCTGGTTTCGGAACTCCAGCTGTGGTTGTTAGCAATAGCGATAAGTATTATATCACTGAAAGTGTGGCCAGGGGAGGAGAAGTGTTCTGCGACCGGGCTCCTGTACAGCTTTTTTGTCATCCAATCAGATCTATGAAGGTTTATCCTTTTGTGTAGCTCTTCAGTTTCTCCCACGTACTGAAGGCCACAGATCTTACATGTGATGAGATAAATCACATTTTTTTGTTTTGCACGTTTTGTTTGGACCATAGAATACCATTTATTCTCACCTATCACCCAGACAATCCGAAAGTAGGTAAAATCATCGCAAACCACTGGCCAACCGTGCAATCGTCAGACATACTAAACCTAATACTTCCGAACAAACCTGTAGAAGCTTACCGGAGACCAAAAAACCTAAAGGACATCCTAGTCAGGGCAAAGCTAAGGCCAATCGCTAGTCAAAACCAACCTAGTCAATCTGGACCCTGTGGCGAGAAAAGATGCACAACCTGTCAACATATGATAGAGACCAAGACATTCACTAGCACAGTGACTAAAGAAAAACTAAACATACATGGTCCAAACAAAACGCTTAGGCTAGTTAGTTACTAGTTTCGTACTGTTCGTCGTCAGTTTATTGCATCTATTTTAATTAATCCCTGACACACGTGATCCCTTGGTTGATCCAGTACGCTTGAAAGGGCTGTTTTTCGCCATATGATTTGTATTCTTTATATATATATATATATATATATATATATATATATATATATATATATATATATATATATATATATATATATATATATATATATATATATATATATATATATATATATAAACAAAAGTCTGCCCGTTTAGCAAAATTCCACAAATATGTGCTTTCCCTAAATAGAAAGTGAAACTGTTAAAAAACTCACCGTATTGCGAATCGAATCCAAATCATCCAAAATGATTTATCAACAGTCCTAAATGATCAGATTCAAACTCAAGTGTGGTTCAAAATAAGCTTCAGTGCTGATGGCGTTGATATTCCATTAGACTTGAATATGTTTAATGTAGCGATTTACTAACAGCCTTCCAATTAATCAATAATATAATCCAAGATGCCCTTGTCTAAATTAGCTTTAAGTTCAACTTAATGATTCTATCCATGAACATTATTTTAAAGCATTTCGTAATTTCAGAGAAAAATAATTTGAGTAAATAATTCCATCATGTAAACGATATGATTTATTCTGCTAATAAAATGTAAAGGAAATAAAGATTATTTCTGAAGATAACAAGATTATAACCCCCTTTTTCTGACCTAGGTCACTACTAACATTTTCTGAAACTACTATGTATATTTAGTGGAAGTTTCCATCCTAGAACGTTATGGGTGGTGTCTAAAATAAACATGATACTGCATTATAATAAAGAATGTGTTAAATTACATAAAAACATGTTGTTATATGTGGAACACCAATGTCCTAGGCACAGAATCATTATTACTAATTATATTACTAATTATCATAATATTTAACCCAGGCTTATAGAAAAACTATTACCTATTTATCATTTTACCAAATCACTGGTCAGGTCGACAACTTGCATTGAAAGAAGGTCAAGTCAAAATTACAATGATATAAAACACATTATCTAGGAGAAGAAATAATAAGCATTCCACGTGTGTCAGGGATATATTGAAAAAGTTGCAATAAACTGACGACGAACAGTGCAAAACTAGCATCGAAGTAGCTTGAGTGCTTTCGACTCTTTATGAGGTTTTTTTAAAGGCATATACAAAACATAGACAAAACAAACAAAAATAACACAAAACCGTGGTGTTTGCAAAACTCAACATTACTTTCTCTCTCTCTCTCTCTCTCTCTCTCTCTCTCTCTCTCTCTCTATATATATATATATATATATATATATATATATATATATATATATATATATATATATATATATATATATATATATATTAAGTTTGTTTTCTCCTTTATCTTTGTCACATTGCTTGAATGTTAACTATGTGAATTCACCTAGACTATTATACACAAATATCTTTTTATCTGCACATGCTTACTTCTTTCTGAAGGTGTTAGTATGAAAAATGAAAAATACTTTCTATTTACACTCCTATATCCTTGCTATTGTTGTACACTCTTTATTTCCACACTACACAATGTAAATGTTATGTTTAAAATATATTCTGTGAAGAAATATAAATGAACGTTGTAATAATTAATAGCTATGAAAACATATTTTTACTCGGTCAAAATATAAGACTATAACCAGGGTAAGATGTTCATATCCTTTTAATTTCTTGGTTCATTAACTGATTCTTGTATAAAAAATAGATCCAGGTGGATGAAATAACATAAATTAAACACAAAATATCTCTCATTGTTATTTGTGGCCCAACCAAGTACTTTCGTCGTGTTCGACACAAACAAATTGACTGAAATAAACACTTAAAATCTGCAATCTCCATTTGGGCTAGTAAGTCGTATCAACAGTGTACTGATTGTGAGAACTGGGCATGGTTTGCTCCCTTACATCTGGCATGCGTCAATTGAAATGTTTAGTAGGAGGGAAATAAATCGTAGTTACAAAACTTCACAATGTACGAATTATACAAGCGAACTAGCACTGAAATTTAATAACCCAAACTACTAATTTTACTACTAACGATGTAAATATACCTCCTTTAATTTTTTTTTTTTACAAATTTTTAACATTAAAGATATAAATCGAAACCTTTTAATTAAAAAATTCATTGATTCCTTTGTTCTTACGGAAAACTCCTTTGTTCCTTTGTTCTCACGGAAAAAAACACGTGGGCGGCCAAAATATATTCAGAACAGCGGTACTAACCCACCACATTAACATCAAACTATATATTAGAAATACTTAATTGTACAACCCTTACATGAATGTTCAGTTAAAGTTTTAAAAAAAAATATTTTAAAAATATGTACATAATATAAACAGCCAGAAGATAGACTGAACAGTGTTACTACTCCCACTTAGCAACCTTACCTACATATTAGATATATCTAATCATACAACCCGTATATGGATATCCAGGTAAGGTTGAAGGAAAAAAATCTAATTTAAAATATATACATATTATCAACACCCAAGATATAGTCTGCTTAGAGATACTACGTCACAACAAAAAACCTCAAACAATTTATTAGAAATACTTAATCCTACATCAAAAAAAATATAGTAAATAAAATAAAATAAAATAATTAATAATAACAAAATAATAATAATAATAATAATAATAATAATAATAATAATAATAATAATAATAATAATAATAGTGATAATGATAATAATAATAATGGTTATAATAAAATAATAATAATAATCTCTAACCTACAATTCCCCTTTCCAACATACCGGTCTAATAATATACAAACTTACAAATCATGTAGTACGAAATACATAAGCCCCATAACTAAGATTACATCTGATTGGCCAAATATAGCCGCACTCTAAACCATAAAGAACATGCAATCTTGAACCATCAGAAGAATTGAAAACTAAAAGCTACACCAACCAGTCCAAATCTAGCATTTGAATGACGTAAATAGTAACATCCGTAGCCAAAATGTCCCACTTAACTATTAATAAATAAATACTAGTTTTCAAATTACAAAGACAAATTACGATAAAACTGAATCATCCAATATTATTGAGAAAAAAACCCCGCTATAATGAAGAAAAGACTGGGAACCATACGGGGAGAAGAGGGAAGAAAACAACAAGATAGCTGAATCACACCTACTGAAAATCTTTAATAATTTCAAATAAAGGGAATCTAAAAGTTGGTATTGAAACCCTAATAACCCATCCCCGCATACAAACATCAACATAAATGCAAACACCATACCTGGTCCAAAACATAAAACAGGCGCTAGGACTCATACTAGCACACGCATGGGTGGATCTTGAAACCTATAAGCACTGTATAGGCTAAGAATTCCCGCCATGTCAAGGACATATAGGTCAAGACCGATAAAAATGGGCAAAATCAGGAATTTCCCCCCTGATATTCCTAAACTCCCAGGAGCGGAGTAGACTGATTGGCCGATCAAGCGTAAAATCTACTTCACGAGGAGTAGAAATAATAAAATGTACTGACAGAATGCCAGTTATTAGACTTGAAGGCACTATCAAGTCAAGCGGGGTCTTGGACCGGACCAAGACCCAATAAAAAAAAATAATCCCCATAGTCGTTCTAATGATAGGGGGATTAAATGGAAAGATTACATTTCAGCATGCTAACTAATATACTGGAGGCTCTACCAGTATATGTCCGAAGCGGAGAATTGGAGCCGACCAATTCTCAAATATGGAAAAGGCAAAGGGAGTCAGCTAGCGGGGTCTTGGGTCCGACCAAGACCCAAAATAAACACAGAATCCCCATAGTCGTTTTAACGATAGGGGGATAAAATGAAAAGATTACATAACATCATATACAACCAATATACTGAAAGCTCTACCAGTATATGTCCGAAGCGGAGAATTGGATCTGACCAATTCTCAAACATGAAAGGCGGTGGGATACAGCCAGCTCCTGCTAGATACAACGAGGGATGGAGGTAGCTACAACTAGAACAAGATGGCGGATTCAACAGAGGAGCAGAGGGGTGATGCGGTACGGCCCTAGTACGACAACCCAAGGAAGCAGTACCAACACTACTCTAAGGGTAGAATGAAAAGATTACTAATTTTTTATTGCCAATAAAGAAAAGCACAAAATTGCCTTCCAATCAAAAAGGGATAGTTAGACAGCTCCAGCTAACATCCCAAAAGCCCAACCCAGCAGGCACACAAACAGTCTACACTTCAAAAACAAATCAAGAGACCAACAATACTAACCACCTCCCCACTGCTGTCTCAAAACCCCAACCCTGGTACGGACAAACGATTAGCGATGAACAAGCCGGGCCGCGCAGCCAACTGTTCGAAACGAAAAACCTACAACTTATGTCTTCACTTTGGCTCTGAAGACCTACGGTCCAAACAAGATTCTTTGGCAAGGCGGTCAAAATTACACAACCATACAAACCAAAGCGGTGATCAGTCTAATAAATAGGCGGCAAACGCCTAAAGATTGGTAATTTTTTACAAACATTATAAGTACGCCAAGTACGCAAAATTCTAACTACAAACATTTATTCCAAATTCATAACTCAGGAATATTAGAACAATTGCACAGGTGGCTTACACATTATTGATATAAGGACACCCGTAGGTAAAACTGGTTACATTTGATCATAAACCCCCTAACTGAAATAAAGTTAGGAGGACAAACTTCTTGGGTTTTTGGTGTGGGGGAGTAGCGGGGGGGGTAGGATAATGGTTTGCGTGTCTGCCATTTTGGAAGCGACTAGTCGAGTTCAGAATAAAAGGTCTTAATTGAAGGTCAGTTAGGGGCCAAGCTCTGAGGCCCTGCGTCCTTCCGAGGGGAAAGTAGACCAGACCGGGACTACAAGCACCACCACCCCGGAAGAAACGCAGCCCTGCCCGGGGCTTAGACAAAAGTGTCAGCACTAGACACTGGTGAGCCCGGCCCCGGAAGGGTGGAGGCCACTAGCCATTTTCAGGGCTAATAGTCATAAAACACGAAAGTGTATACATGACTTTAATGCATATGGAAGAAGAGAGATGGGAACAATTAAATCAACTAGACTGACACGCCATAGAAACAGAGGGACGGAGGGCACATTATAAAGTTGCCAGGTTGAGAATGTTAAAAGCCAGCGTTGCTGAAGTGCACGTCACTATTTGTCTGACGAGAACAAGAACTGATCTATAATTTCCATATATACAACATTTTCCACGAATTTGATAGAAGCAGTTAAACATTATGCAGCATTTTTGTGATGTGATTCCCACAATTGACAGTTGATATGATAATAAATAATAAAATACAATATCTTAAACAAGTATGCACTATTAACGTCTCAAACATTTACGCTGTCATGTATGCCATTGTGAGAAAACATAATATATAACTGTTGTTGCGCAGTGTTGTTTTTCACAGATTTCTCTTCAAGTGTCACATACATACGAGAGACCGTTTGGATGATGACACATCTGTATCCGGGTCTTATGTCCTCCTCAGCAAATCTTCGTACAAGCACTCCAATCTGACCATGGATCATCTGCAGTTACACGTGTAACATTTTGTTATATCTACCTCCCTGGTTCAAACAACGCATGCCTGGACACATGATTATCTTTAAGAAATGTATACATGACTATACCACCAAGCTCTCAAAAACCCCGCTCCATTACACATTGGATCATGTGCTCATCCCGTTGAATAAAAAGTCGAATGAATCAACTTATTGAGATACACGTTTGTTCTTTGGTCACATGAGTGATATTTAACACAAATATCAAACAAAACTGAGTTTATCCCGTTTTCCCATGATGTATATTCGGAAATTATATATATATATATATATATATATATATATATATATATATATATATATATATATATATATATATATATATATATATATAGTGTGTGTGTGTGTGTGTGTGTGTACGCCTTATGAATGATATACCCCGAGATGCATACATTTTTCATTAAAAGGAAACTAGCTTGTTGCGTTTCATGTTAAATAAACAATTATACAACGACTGGTGATTTTTTGATTGAAGCGTACGTACTGTACATCTATTTGATTTATATTACATACAAAAACGTATATTGCCCTTTAAATGCGTAGTTCAGATTTACTATAGTCAGCTGTGAATTGACCTAGCGAATGAACTCCTCACATATCCGAGTGTGTCCGCTACAAAATGTAGTTCTGTGCCGTTTATCGCTATTAACAATCACCTTTGCATATTGATAAGTTGATTGTTTTCATGTAGATTATATTAATATAATGCACACTAATGATTAAACATGAATGTTGCTTTTAAAATTAAAAGTAGAACACTATAATTATTTAGTTTGCTACACTATTCACATGAACGCTAAGCTATGCACCTTTCGGCTCATGAAAATTAACGTGGAAAAGAAACAAAGTAAAGTGAAAAACCAACAAGAGGTAATTTAAATATTTTAATATATTAACAGTTTATCTTTGTCATTTTTCTGCCTTAGCAACAGTACAACAGACCATAAACTCTCTCAGTCTCTCTGTCTGTCTGTCAATCTCCCTGGTCGGTTTGACTTTACTCTCTCTCTCTCTCTCTCTCTCTCTCTCTCTCTCTCTCTCTCTCTCTCTCTCTCTCTCTCTCTCTCTCTCTCTCTCTCGCATCCTCTCTCTCGCATCTCGCATCGGTTTGACTTTACTTTTACTATCATTCATAAGTCCAGAGATATTGTGAGATGACAGAAACAAAAATATTCTATGTTCATCATTTCATAGCTTTTAGCTCTTATCTTGCTACGATGGTGTAGAGAGAGAGAGAGAGAGAGAGAGAGAGAGAGAGAGAGAGAGAGAGAGAGAGAGAGAGAGAGAGAGAGAGAGAGAGAGAGAGAGAGAGTAGCTTTCGGACATTTTCAAATTTAGTTAATAGTAATCGATTTTTAGAACATCATATTTTGTTTAAAGCCAATAAGAAAACATAATATTAAATATATCACAGTATGTGTTCCAGGTAGGCGAGGTATTTACTGTATAATGCCCACCTGGTTTGCAACTTTGTGACATTAGTAAACATTTCAGATAAATCCCAAGGAAAGTGCACACTTATCCTTACGACAAACCATACTCTTTTAGGTAACTTTGTGTAATTTCTATTTCAAAGTTTTAATCCAGCCCAAATTCCTTTTCTGTCTCACTCAACATTTTTGCAGTGAGTCCATTATGTATGAGAGTGGAGGGGAACAGAAATCAGAAATGATTATCACGAAAATGTATACCATATTAGATTTATCTAGAAAACGAGGATTAATAATACTTTTTTGCATTATCTTCAAACGTCACTAATGATTAAAATGTGGAAATCCATCATTGATCTAGAATCAACAACTGCAAACGATCGCTAGAATGTTTAAATATGCCTATTAGTGCGTCTTCGTAGATGGGATTGGACGACAAGAAATCTGTAGAGAAGCCCTGCCGCAGAACACTTCTCCTCCCTTGGTCATACTTTCAGTATTATAACACTTATTACAATGGTTAATAACCCCGACTGCATTTCCAAAACCAGGAATGAAACGGAATCTAACTGGATACGTCACCTTAGAACATAGAAACCAAGTGGTTTAAGCCAAGAATACTAGAAAAAGACAGCAAAAGTGGAATTATCCTTTGCAGCAGACACATTTTATTTTTAAAACTTTTCTAAAGTTTCTTAGTAGCATTTAATTACTACTATAAGAATGAAATATTGGGGATATAATCTGCGTTGTTTTAAATATACACAAAGTAATAGATGTCGCTATGGCTCACCGATTTCTTGGATATTGACTGGTTGAGACATAATACATTTAAATTTTAATTCATTTAGAAGTAGCCAAGTAGAGTTTTGCAAACAAGATGGTTCTTTTGTGTTTTATTTGTTTGTATTGTCAATTGTGTATATGCTTTTGAAAACGATTAATTAAAAGTCGAAAGCACTCAAGCTTGGGGATTTTAAAACTTATAATGCAATTATTCCAAAAACACATACCACATTCAAACACTATAGGACATCTATTATTACAGATTGTTCCTGGAATCACGACAATGTTACAGAGCTCTGGTATCTCAGGAGTTAAATCAGATATTGTTTTTTGTACACATTTGATAATGTAACTTAATTATATGTCATCAGATATGAATGAAATGAAAATCGTTACCCCATGGATTCATGGAAGTCCGCTAATCATCTTAAACCGTGAAGACGCCAAGACTATCATTGATGAAATAACCAGAGGCATTGAACAGATTCTCGAGATGATTGAAAGTAAATTATTACAAGCACAAAATGGACTTTTGACAAATGCATGAAAGTTCAGCTGCATATTTTCACAAACATTTTATTCCGAGGATCGGGTTTTATCATATGCTCATTCTTTTCTCCGTTAACTTTACATTGTCAGAATCGTTCAATATTCCCCTATATTTAACACCTTCATATTACACTCCTCGCGCTTGAAGAACGTGAGCGCGCGGTACACAATGAAGTTAAAAGATCAATGGGATGAACTATACGCGGATGAGTACTATCATTGTGTATTGAATGAATCTACGAATGTGAACTTTATTATTTTAATAATAAAATAATAAATTTTATTATTAAATATATTTGATTCTGAATTTTATTATTAAGTCTTTGGTGATGAAACAAAATGAGGATATAACAAAAAGGTACTGCAATTGAATGAAAAAATATGAACTCGTTTTATTCGGATGGATATATTGAACACCCAAGGTCGCGAAGTACAGCCATCCCAAAAACTCGTTCATATTTTCCCATACAAATGCAGTAACCTATAATTATTATATGCTCATATTTTCTCCGTTAACTTTACAGTGTCAGAATCGTTCTATATTTCCCGATATTAAACACCTTCATATTGCACTCCTCGCGATTAAAGCACGAGAGCGCGCGGTACGCTATGAAGGTAAAAGGTGGGTGTGAGGAGCTATATGCGGATGAGTAATATTATTGTATATTGAAGGAATCTACGATTGTGAACTTTATTATTTTAATAATAAAATAATAAATTTTGTTATTAAATATATTTGATTGGGAATTTTGTTATTAAGTCTTTTGTAATGAAACAAAAAATACTATAAATAAAAATATAATAAAATGGTTACTGCATTTGAATGGAAAAATATGAACTCGTTTTTTCCGATGGATATACTGCAATCCCAAGGTCGTGCAGTATAGCCATCCAAAAACTCGTTCATATTTTCCCATACAAATGCAGTAACCTATAAATACAGCAAAGCCAAAGTATGTTTTACTGCGGTCGGTAAAACATATAGCGAAATTGACAAGATTTATTTAAAATGGGCAATACCAGTAATATATGAAATAACTAAATTTAGGTGATTTAGATTTCCTTCATAATTCAATATCGCCATTACCATAAAAATTAAACCCTTAAGACCACATACCACCTTTAATATGTCGCATGGAACAATGGCTTTTTATGCCTTTTCATTCTTCCACAAGTATAAACTCAAACCTCGCCTGGACGTATTCAGATTGATGTGTTGTGGTTAAGAGACATAAATAGCTCAGTGTCACGGTATTGCAGTATCATTAGGTGTGGATAAAGAATCTTGTCGGAATGCTTACCGACACAGCATGTACCATGGAAATGTTTCCATGCAGACGATGTCTGCACGGATTTGCCACATAACATTGCGTGACGACTATAACTTTTACTGCTTTGGAATTAGTGAAAAAATAACATAGAGTACAACCTTGCTAGAACCACGTAAGAATGTTTTGAAATTCACCTCAGAGCAAAGTAAGATGATCGTTCCTTATATTATTTACGCGAACTTTGAATGTTTGAATGTTCCTGTGAGAAACGAAGGTTCTAAAATAATTCATTCTTAGGTACCGGAAGATGCTGAACAAGTTTCATGTGGGTTTTGTCACTGTTAATGTTATGGAATAACTGAACCAGAAATCTTTATTCCTAGCCAGTACTCGGTTGAGGTGTTTCTTAAACCGTACGATGTTACTGTGAAATGGATCAAACAACAGCTTTCATCGCCCGCAGACATGCTTATGGCTAATGACGACATTAGTAAATTTTATGTGGCCACTCATTGTTGGATCCACAATAACCCTATCACTTCCGCTGGTACCAAAAAGTTCACGATCACTGTTATACTGCTGTCTCGTATTGAAGAGCATTACCAAATCCCAGTAGTGATTCATAACATTCGAGGGTATATTAGCCATGATAATGCAAGCAAAAGAAACACCAATGCAATGAAATTATCGACGATGATATTTGTACATTAAGCTCACACGCAGATTGTTTCACATGTTGTATTTATAATGGTTTTTTTATAACTGGCTCTTATTGATCAGGGGAAATTATTGAATAATGTGATGTGGTTCATTTAATAGTCATAACAATTCAATTATATATCTTTTCGCATACGGATTGGTGTCCATACCTCGCGCTATCGCGCGAATCGTCTTTACTGATAAGTACTGGGAAATTATTGTCTAATTGCAAAAATTGTCAGAATTAGAAACTGATACATCTACAATCAAGGACATGATTTCATTTACCTTTATGTCGTTTTGATCGAGGTTGGCAGACTATGTATAGCATATCTTACAGCATATCTTACAGCATTTCTATAATCGTTTCGTCGTGTGTTTCATTAACTATTCGTGGCGGCCTGTAGGACAATGCTCGCAAAGAGATCTGAGATTTTACTCCAGTATACAATAATTAGGCAAAGTCAAGCACCTAGACCAAAATGTACCGCAAGTATTTGCGGTTCACAATATTCGTAATATAGTTATATATATATATATATATATATATATATATATATATATATATATATATATATATATATATATATATATATATATATATATATATAATGCTAAGAGTATCTTTCGAATTAATGCATACTTGACACTACTATATTTGCCAATTACACCATCATTAATCGTTAAAAATACAATGGTTAAAAATGTAATCTTTAGTGCATTCCCTACTCACTTCATCCATACTGAGTGGTCTAGTGAGTGGTCTAGTGAACGTCAGCGACTTCATGTTTCTTATGCACACGATAAAATAATAGTAATAACTTTTCAGGTTTTTTTTTCTCTCATACCTTTGGCAAAGTTTGCTAAGTTACTGCTTCAAGATAACTCCCAAGTCGATTAATGCATCAGGACCTTCAGGATACTATTTGAAAATTGATAAAACTTAGAGCCTCTTTGATAAATCTGAATGATGTTATTAAATGAAATATATTCTCAAACAATAAATGCTGTACTGCGCATGTACAATAATCCCAAAATTGTGCATATTGAAAATATTTTCAAAATACTGCATGTGGCAATCTCTTATTTTTTGCCATTTCGTTTTGTGAGCTTTTACTATAATAAGGCCATCCCATATCTGTTACATTCAATACATAAAAATAAACTTTTAACAATAGAATATTTGTATACATAATATCGTTAATCGACAGAAAAGGAATTTCAGCAAATGCAGTATAATCGCAATAAACAATATAAGCCTCATTGCAAAAGATTCTGCTTTGCACAATTGTTTACCTAGTCAATGGACAAAGTCATACAATCATTAAAGTAAATATTGTCAACGATGCAATGGTTCGTCTCCTTAGCCCCACTAGTAAGCTCTGATATATTTACTTCAAAACATTGGTAAGGATGTAATCTAAGTTATATTTTATAGGGTTCTACTGCCAAACTGAGACAGTCTTTATTCTTAGCTCAAATCTTAACAAGCCCATAAAACCACAGTGAGTGGTCCGAAATTTTCTGTAATGCATGTGGTATCGTATTGATGTGGCTAACTTGATTTGTTATTTTCATGATTATTTTTACTGTTGGTGTGTCAGCAATAAAGCCATGGGGTAAAGAAGGAGTTGGCCTATCTCGGATATCAAAATGGAAACGTCCTAGCTGATACTAATCACTTTGAGATTTCCTGAAATTGAATGACTTTTTCAAGTCATCTAGCGGTCCTTCTGTAATTCGCCCAACATTCCCGTTTTTAATTAAATTTAATATTTGTAATAGAATTGAAAATAACGTTTGCATGCGGATTTTATAATAAAGATTAAATAAACTGTCGTGAATATTATCTTACATTTTCCCATTTGCCTGCAAAAAATGCTTACGTCCTACAAATGGTATTTGAGCAAAATTAGTTATATTCTTGTAGATCTAGATTTGAACAATATCTTAGAGATTCATGCGACGAAATTTGTTTTAGTCTCTTTGCTAATTGTCGATGGATTATGCAACTGTCATTTTATTTATCTGGGTTTTTCTCATAAAACCAAGATTTTAATTCTGGATCCCTTATTTGTATCATTAATTGAAATAATAATATCAATATGCATAAAATCACATGTATACTTACTAATGAGGAAACGCTTGCCAGTGTCAGCATCTGTAGAATATATATATATATATATATATATATATATATATATATATATATATATATATATATATATATATATATATATATATATATATATATGGAGAGAGAGAGAGAGAATAGCTTGCAGGATTGCATTTTTTGGTCACAACCACCGCGAAGATTATTCGATCAAAGAACACTTTATCATTTTTGTTCAAGATACACAGATTATATGATTATCATTCGATTATGATATGAAGTGAGATGCTTGAATTTATTTTCTTCTATGACTTCAGACTTAACCTATCCATCTGCTTTCAAGGAATTATTTCTTAGATCAAACCTTGCTGACAAATATGCAAAATGTCATGTTGATGATCACCAGCATGATAAATGTTCTGAAGATAAAATGCCCCAGATATATAGAAAGATATAATGGCAAACGTCTAGAGTGACGCTTTCTCAACAATATGTATGTATGTATGTATGTATGTATGTATGTATGTATGTATGTATGTATGTATGTATGTATGTATGTATGTATGTATGTATGTATGTATGTATGTATGTATGTATGTATGTATGTATGTGTGTGTGTGTGTGTGTGTGTGTGCGTGCGTGCGTGTGTGCGTGCGTGCGTATGTACGTACGTACGTACGCACGCACGCACGCACGCACGCACGCACGCACGTACGTACGTACGTACGTACGTACGTACGTACGTACGTATGTATGTATGTATGTATGTATGTATGTATGTATGTATGTATGTATGTATGTATGTATGTATGTATGTATGTATGTATGTATGTATGTATGTATGTATGTATGTATGGTTCATCCCAGGTTTTTTATCTGTCAATATAATATTTGTATGTTTGTGTACAGTTACCTGAAGCCAAGCACGCAGTCCTTGATGCAGCAAGAATGATCAATAATTCCAACCAAACCATTTGACTTGTTCAGGATAACCAGCCTAACCTAGCATAATTAGGTTATATTCTTTGTTTTAAATAGCATACATACATTATCTTCCAGCACAATGTATACATCTTACGGCATTTTAGTACAGTAGTTCCCAAATTCGTTGAGTATGAGGTCCTCAAAGACTAAATTTTATTAATGACTTATTACTTCCCATGTATTTGACCTTGATAGAGGATATCAATAAGTAATATCTTGTCAGTTATATAGCTTCTAGAGTATCTTATATGTCAGGGAAAAAAGGAATCCTTTAATCTCTTGGTTTACTTTTATTATGATTACTTGAATCTTTAAAAGGTCATCGCGTGGGCTTATTATTATTATTATCATCATACAATCGTGTCTTTGCAATTACCTGGCTACACGATTTAAACTACTTCGAATTGGAAATCTTCTAGTTACATTACCTTATACAGAGTGATAAGATTCACAATCCAAAAATATTAGCAAATCATGGTGGCGTATTCTGCGCCAAAGCAGACCATTATGACACAAGCAAAGCAAATAGAGACGATTCTCGCGCGTTAAGAAAAGAAGACCGAAGAAAACGGTTGCGCGCATCAAACAAAACACAAGCTTTGACTGCTACTTACATGCAGGCAGTCATAATATAAAAGGGAAGATAGCAAAACGAAAGGAAAGTACAGAAAATACGTCAAAACTAGAAACTAAATGATAGAGACCTATAAACAGAAACAAACGATCACCCGTGAAAGTTAATGAATCACTAATTTTGATTATCTCATCTAATTTTGCCTGTAAAGAAATAGGTGATGGGGTAGATAGAATTGTTATAATGCTGCAAGAAAAAAGAAATTATGTTATATGCTTTTTATTTGCAATTGAGTGAAATTCTATTAATTTTAAATATTATGTTGGTCGGCATTAGTCCAACTTCGAGATACAATGGTGTAGCTTCCGGTTTTGGTGTCTTATCTGCACCTTTGCGAGTGGCTGAAGAGTGACAGTCTCTGTTGCACTTGCTGCAGGTAAAGGTGACGCTGTTGTTGTTTCGCCTTTCTCCTTGCTCTTTTTGTAGCAAGGTTCGCTTTTATCATTTCCTCAGCTTTCTGAGTGCCTTGTATCACAGCAAGTTTCCAATCGTAGCGGTCATTAGCATAGCTCTCCCAGTTATTGACGTTGATGTCGGCCATTTTATGTCCTTCTTGCAGACGTCTTTGTATCGCAGACGTGGCCGTCCAGTCAGTTGTCTGCCTTCTGCTAGATCGCCGTATAGCCGGTCCTTGCGAATGAGGCCTGTGTCCATTCACCTGACATGGCCTAGCCAGTAAAAGCGCCTCTCGCTGGTCATGGTGAACATGCTGTTAATGCTTGCGCGTTTCAGAATCTCAGTGTAGGATACTTTGTCCTGCCATTAGATGCGCAGAATGCTGCGCAGGTATCTCAAATGGAAGCTATCGAGTGTCTTTTCGTGGCTCGTGTAGGTGATCCATGCCTCGCCGCTGTAGAGGAGTGTACTGAGCACGCTTGCCTGACCTTCTCGGTGAGGTAGAGATTGTTCCAAACCATCTGGTTCAGTCTTGTCATAACTGCCGCTGCCTTAGCAATCCTGCCGTTCACCTCAGCATCAATGAAGAGCGAGCTGGAGATGGTGGACCGAAGGTATGTATAGTTCTCAACAACTTTAAGGTTGTACCCATCAATGGTGATGGTTAGAGGGGAGTCTGTATCCTGCGCCATGACATTCGTCTTCTTCAAACTGATGGTCAGTCCGAACTCTTTACAGGCGTGGGGGAGGCGACATGCCAGCTTTTGCAGTCCATCTTCCGTATGTGATGTCAAGACTGCATCGTCGGCAGTTCACGGATGGGAACCTCTTTGACTTTAGTCTTTTCACCGAGACGGGAGATGTTGAATAGCTTGCCGTTAGCCCTGGTGTGGATGTATACAACCTCGCTCACGTTCTTGAAGGCGTACTGGAGGAACATGGAGAATAAGATGTCAAAGAGAGTAGGTGCAAGGACACAACCCTGTTTCACTCCATTGCTCACTGGGAAGGCCTCTGATATTGCTCTGTCTAAGCACTCTGTGCTTTGGGAGTTCTGGTGAAATGATGTGATGACAGAGAGCAATCGAGGGCAGCGGTTCTTCTCCATGAGCCTGAAGAGTCCTCTCCGCCTAACCAGGTCAAACGCCTTTGTCAGGTCTATGAAGGTAATGTAGAGGGGCATATGTTGCTCATGACATTTCTCCTGCAGCTGACATAGTCAGATCGAAAACTACAATTGGATTATGTGTAGATGCGGGTGGCTAGGGTCTGCAAGCGCACCAAATAGACACTGAGGGAGATGCCCCGGTAGTTCTTACAGTCGATGCGGTCTCCTTTGTTCTTGTACAAAGTGACGATGTTGGCATGCTGCCTGTCCTGGGCGGTGTGTCCTTGTTCCGAACAGAGGCAGAGAAGTTCGTACAATGGCTGGAGTAGCGCTGGTTTCCCGTAGTTGAGGACTTCAGGTAGGAAGCCGTCGCTCCATGAGACCTTCCCACAAGCGAGAAAGTCGATGGATTTACTTAGCTCTTCCATAGATTGCGGAGTGCCTAGTTCATCCATGATTGGCAGGTCTGGGATGGGGTTCATGGCAGTGTCGGTGACGACGGTTTGGATTGCATGCAGCTCAACCCAGCGCTGCAGCTGTTTCTCCTGGTCTGTGAAGACTACGCCCTTCTTGGACTTCAAGTGGTCGGTCTTGAACAATGGGGGACCTGTCGCCTTTTTGATGCTCTCATACATGCCCCTTGCATCTACAGTGTCAGCAGCTGTTTGTATTCTGATGCAGAGATTCAGCCAATAGGTGTTTAGTACATGCCCCTTGCATCCCCAGTGTCAGCAGCTGTTTGTATTTTGATGCAGAAATTCAGCCAATAGGTGTTAGCACAGTGGCGGACGGACCACTGAACACTTTTCCTGACAATCCTGAGGGCTTCCAGTTTACTAGGACTATGTGCAGCATTGTAAGCCATAAGGGTTTTCCTCTTTGCCTCAGTCACGGGCTCCATAGCCCCACAGCTGGCCTCATGTCAGTCGGTATTTTTTGCGCTCCTTCTTCCCACAGGCAGTAATGGCTGAGTTGTACACAACGTCTCGGAGGTGGGACCACATGGAGTCGATGGTATGATCAGGTGTCTTTTTGGTGAGATCCTCCTGCAGCTTGCTGATGAACTGCTTCGTTTTCTCTGGTTTGCATGCACAGAATGTATTTATGTCTGAGCGACCCTTCTTCATGGCGTGGTGATGATTCTTGGTTATTATTCTCACCTTGCTGGCCACAAGGGAGTGGTCTGTGTCGCAAGCTGTGTTGTGGTAGCTGCGAGTGATGAGGATGCTGTCCACTTCCGCACGCCTTGTGATGACGAGGTCTAGTTGGTGCCAATGGAGGGAATGTGGGTGTCCCCAATGACACCTGGTGGATTTCTTTGCATTAGAAGAAGGTGTTGGTCACGCATAGGCTGTGTGAACATCATATCTTCAGCAGTCGCTGATCGTTCTCATTGATCTTACTCCTTTAATGAGTGCCGAGACAGGTGGGCCAGGCCTCGTGCTCATCTACCACTCATGTATTGATGTCTCCTAGTATGTAGAGGCCTTCAGTGTTGGTGAGACTGGATATTGCTTGATCTAGAGCCTCATAGAACTGATCTTTCTCCTCTGGGGTGGAGTAGAGGGTTGGGAAGTACACGCTCAAGATGTTGACTGGGCCTGAGGATGCTGACAGCCGAAGGGCAATTATACTCTCAGTGTCTGATGATAGAGGATCAATGAAGGCGATGAGCGTCTTCTTTACATCGAAGCCGAAACCATGCCAAAAGAAGGTGTAGTTGGTTTCCCTGAGGTTGCTGCTGTCAGCTATTCTGGTCTCCTGAAGGCAGGCAATGTCGAAGTTCAGTTGCGAGAGTTCCCTGTCAATTCCGTTTATTGTCAATCAGCTGCATGTCATAGGTAAGTCAATTTCACATGGTTATGACGTTCCAGATTGCAAAATGAGAACTGTAGTCTTCTTTCCTCTTCTTTGAGTCTTGAATGGTGCAGAGTTTTTGGCCTACTTGTCGAGAGTGTTCCCTACTCTCCACACACCCAATGAAGCAGGCAGGCCATGGTTGGACAACACCTTTTTGTCTGCAGGCTGCCAAAATTTAGACGAGTTTTATCTGTCCAATGAGACAAGGCAGTCACTCCCACTGTCTGAAGCAACCCCTGGCGCCAAGCTCTACGCCAATCGAGCTATTGTTCATAACAGGTAAACTCTTGATTCATGTGTTGTGCCGTCGCCTTACGGTGACGCTGGAGTGTACTCTCCAGTAGATCTACAAAGCCTGGGCAGGGTAGTATGGCGAATCAGCTGTTGACCAATAAGCAGATCCCCCTCTCCATGCAGCTAGTGTTCCCAAGGGAACGGCAAATGCCGATACAACTTGGCACCAAAAGCATCGCACGAATTGCCGGAATGGAATTGGAAACAATGTCCGACCACCTTAGAGACTCCGTCTACTGATTTTCTGTAGGGGTTTACTACCTTAGCCTTTCCCATGAATGGGTATGGCCGCAAGGCAGCGAAGTTTGGAATCAGAGTTTTTCTTCTCTTAGATGAGCAACCATCCAGGCTTACGAACCCCATCTAATCGAAGCGAATGGTTTTAAGGCAACAGTGAACCGCTTTGACCCCTTCTCCTGTTAATGGAAACAAGGACAGATGGACTTATAAGATAAGCCACTCTTGAAGGCCAGGAGTTGGATTTTAGTTGACTGAGGCGATGAGAGACGGACGCAAGCCGTATGGGGCATTTCTGGGGGAGTGGGGCGCTAGTCTCCCATTCCCACCCCGGCAATATCATCCTAGAACCATTAAATATTATCATTATGTATGACATGCTTATATGCATATGTTTTTGCCATTATGTACTTATTCCTATGTAAATATGAATGTGTAACAATTAACCACAATTTATTTCCATAAATAATGTATGTATGTATGTATGTATGTATGTATGTATGTATGTATGTATGTATGTATGTATGTATGTATGTATGTATGTATGTATGTATGTATGTATGTATGTATGTATGTATGTATGTATGTATGTATGTATGTATGTATGTATGTATGTATGTATGAGATATGAATATTTTCAGCAAACTATCTCACTTTTCCATATATATATATTTATATTATATATATATATATATATATATATATATATATATATATATATATATATATATATATATATATATATATATATATATATATATATATATATATATATATATATATATATATATATATATATATTAATACTAATAGACGATATAATTAGATTCATAAAGGCGAGAAAAGCAAGGATTAAATAGTATAATACGACACATAGTACACTATTGTGAAATGCAGCAGTGTAGTGGTAAATATTATTTGAACAGCAAGGCTTATAACAAGGATTATACTTGAATAAATAGATCACATGCGAAACAATATATAGCCGTTAAGTCGAACATAACGCGAAACTTCTGGTCTATTCGGAATAAGCTTTGAGCTCTTCTTAAATATGTATTTAATATGTTTTCATATGGAGTACTTTTGTGACTTTTGTCGAGAAATTCGAGAACTAAAAAAATCAACTCCTTCTCCCACTCCTTATTTTCCATGCCAGTGATGTGATTAATATACAACAAGACAATTAATTTGAGGAATAACGTTA
This sequence comes from Potamilus streckersoni, assembly GCA_016746295.1. Classification (NCBI taxonomy): domain Eukaryota; kingdom Metazoa; phylum Mollusca; class Bivalvia; order Unionida; family Unionidae; genus Potamilus; species Potamilus streckersoni. The sequence continues at coordinate 1,755,368 of JAEAOA010001233.1, forward strand.
TTGGGTGTAAACGATAACAATTGTATGCACTGTAAATGGAGATATCGAAATTAAGTTTAATTTCAATGGAATATACCAGACTTTGTACACATACACAGAGACGCATTGGCACAATCTGTATTTACCTTATTGTTATCGATGTATGTTTCAAATTCCAGCATAATTTATTTTCATGACGTGTAGTCTCGAATACTTGTAAGATTTCGTCTAACGTTTATCTATATTTTATACGTGTGTATGGATTTTAAAATAATGTATATATTTCGCCAATATTGTTTAGTCAAACGAGTCGAATGTGGATCATTGGGAGAAAATATCTTTCAAAATGTATTTTTTAAATTTAAGTTTAATTTTAAATACGTCACTTAATAATACATTTAAAGAAAACAAAACAAAATGAGCAGTGATTTGCAAACAGTATTAAATTTGGAATATAAAACTATTAGCTCTGTCTGTCTGTCATTCTGTCTGTTTCCCTCACGATGCATAACTGAAAGCTGAGCAACTACGTCCACTTGATGTAGCTTCATATATATATATATATATATATATATATATATATATATATATATATATATATATATATATATATATATATATATATATATATATATATATATCCATTAGTCTAAATTAACGAATAACAGTTCATATGTCCTTTTGTAAGGTCATGTTTACTTTAGAGTTTGGAATAAATGGAACATTCCATGATGCAATGTTTTGGTCACGCTACATTTAAAGAGTCTGTATTATGTTCATATTTTCTCTTTTAAAATTAAAGTTTTAGCTATAGGTAATTGCGATTTGTCAAACATATTTGACGATAAACTATTTCAGAGGTCATTTGTTTAAAGTTTGCTAAAAAGCTAATAAACAAATACATTGCACCCCACTAAATTTGCACTGACATAACTCGGAACGCTATTGAACAAACCTTGGACAATATATTTGTAAAATTGGTAACTTTATTATTAAAATGAATTGGCATCTAAAACTTTTCGTCACCTCCGGTGATTGTCGCGATCATTAGCGCCAAATGACTGGTGGACGTTATGTACAAAGTTGGCTCTAATAACTTAGCATTAGAACACACAAACACACACACACAAACACACACACACATACACACAAAATGAGCTGGAAGTGGGGTGGAGGCGTAAATACTCACGACGTAGAGGAAATCTAGTATGCAGCCCTCAATATGCCCAATCATTTCTTCTACATGAAAGCTTATTAGCTCTGTCTTTAGAAAAATATTCCAAGATGCTTTCTTTTGTAAATGTTCATTATCATCCTACGTTTACGAGATTCCGTGTCTTTATAGCCAAGGAGCAACATTGCAAATTGTCCTCATTGCTGTTCTATGTAAAGTTTATATTCCAGGAAGAGTTTACTCGCTTCATTTGCGCAAACGGCCGTATTTCTTATAGTTGTTATAAGTTATCATACACGCAGCTTGTGAAAGCGCTGTTTATAGTCGCTTTTGCTGAAGATTTTGCAGAAACACTTATACTTGTCTTTACCAGATTTTCCAATGACAGAAGAAAGGGGCAAACAGCAAATAAGAACATTATCATACCTAAAACAGCGCTGTTATTCTGAATAAAGCAAACTTTATCCGCAAAATGCAATGCATAAATTGAATGACAAATCAAACAGACACAGATCGTGAGTCAAAAAACTTTGAGTTTGAAGATTTAGAATGAGCCACTATTACAATGGAATTTGTTCGGAGTTTCCCATCAAATGCTAAAATCTATCTATCTATCTATCTATTTATCTATCTATCTATCTATCTATCTATCTATCTATCTATCTATCTATCTATCTATCTATCTATCTATCTATCTATCTATCTATCTATCTATCTATCTATCTATCTGTCTGTCTGTCTGTCTGTCTATCTATCTGTCTGTCTATCTATCTATCTATCTATCTATCTATCTATCTATCTATCTATCTATCTATCTGTCTTTCTGTCTGTCTGTCTGTCTGTCTGTCTGTCTGTCTGTCTGTCTATCTATCTATCTATCTATCTATCTATCTATCTATCTATCTATCTATCTATCTATATATATATATATATATATATATATATATGTATATATATATATATATATATATATATATATATATATATATATATATATATATATATATATATTATCACGGATCACTTAAAACATTATATTTTATGGATTAAATTGAAATGGTAAAGATAATTTGAGCTATTATTGGTAAAATAAAAAACCCAACATTTTAGTTCTGAATTGTACCGATCCACGAAATCTATAAATACATCAAATTTTAAATGCCCGATTCTCCTCTCATTTCATGTACATATACGAATTATAATAAATACATCGACTTGCTGATGTGTATCTTCTCAAACACTTTATGGAAGTCAGACACTTTACAATTAATTTCCACTTTTTGATCAACGTTAAATATACACGTTAGCTCAAATGCGAGCTAAAATGAAGGGAAGTAGACGTCGCTTTATATAGGTCTTCTAACAAAACACTCTTGAGAAACGATATTATGGGTCTGGGTATGAGGTGTCTCCATTCTGGAAAACGACATTATTATGAAATATAGAAGAGAACAGCCGCAATTTATTACAAACATGATGGTATGGAAAATAAATAAATAAATAAATAAATAAATAAATAAATAAATAAATAAATAAATAAATAAATAAATATTTTATATATACCACATATAATTTGCAAATTATGCACTGATGTGTTTTTATGTTTAAAAAGTTCAACATTAAAGAACCACCTCAGCTAATGTTGTGTACGAGTTCAAGAATAAATATAACAAAGCGCTTGTTGCATTTCATTTTTGTCACCTGGCTAATGATGAGATAATATTTTAAACAGGTAAACAACTAATCTTGACAAAAGCGAAACGAAAGCTGCTAGTCCGCCCAAGCCCTAACCTTCGACGCAGGCAGGAAGGGAACATATGCTTGCTTCCATGGACGACCCAAGACACTCAAGACCTCAATTGCTTGCAGCAGGATTGGAACATGATCTGGATTTGAGTTCCCAAAACCACAGCGAATGGTTCATTTCGAAACCTCTGACCAGCTATCACAGTTTCAATCTTTAATGGAACATTATATTAATAGCTATATCATACGATAATATATCTTGCTAATTTCAGTGCGGTTAGACTTCCATATTTGCTAGAATTACCTGTAAAATGTCTTCTGTTTTCGTAAAGAAAATATTGTACTCATTAATATATATATATATATATATACATACATATATATATATATATATGTATATATATATATATATATATATATATATATATATATATATATATATATATATATATATATATATATATATATATATGTATGTATATAAAGAGAGAAAGAGATTTATGACAATGCATTTGCATTAGAATATATTTGTATTGCATGTTTTGTTCTAGTGGCCTAATGAAGAGACAAGGTTCATTCAAAACAAATGATGAGTATAGATTTGTATTCAAATATTGACATTAATGCCATAACCCAGAACTTCATAGGCATATACAGCAGACAGTATATTTGGTGGAGGACGAACCCGGAAATAAACCCCCTGGAAGTACCGCCTGTTCACGGGCAGGTCTCTCACATGCTCATTTTGGACAAACGCCAGACGAAGAGAGTTGAGAAGTAAAGCACTCATAACACTAGGCCACCTGGGATCCCATATCAAAGAAATATGTTGATGATTAATAAGGATCTATGTTTCAAATTACACTGGCTTTGTGTATAGCTGAATAAATGTTTAAACGTTCCATATTAAAGGCTGAATATAATAACAACGAACATACCTTTTTGTACGTTTCCGAAATATAAACAAGATGTAGATGGTATTATAATCTGTTACTTGTTTATGGCTGCACATGACAAGAAGTAATGTATACTATATTTTTCCTAAACAATTTGCTGTCATAATTATATAATTTAATTCCATAGGTTTAAACTACCGATTTCAGCTGTATCATAACGCAAAGGCGTGTACTTAAAACGACCGACTCTAGTATAGCATTAATGCTTACGGTACTGGTGTATTACAGCAATGCTATTTTGCGATAATAAAGCAAAACCCACAGAGTAACACAACAATGTCATCTGCGGTTTATCCAGTTCTCTTCCTGTTTAAATAGGATCTAAAATGAACTACTAAATTAGTGGCTAAAGCGCACTTGCAGAGATGCAAACTTCGGAATTATTGATTTCAATTTGCATAATAGTTAATGGCAATGTCATGGCCTCACGTAGACCTCTATGTTAAAATTGGGGCCGTGGTTTGTTCTATAGCCTTAAACGATACAGCCTCTTTAGACATCTATGTTACAATAGAGGGTTTTACTATAGCCTCAAATGGAAATGGAATATCAAGTCTCAAGGAGAATGGAACATGGTAGACTTGTCTAGGGTTAAGAGTTGTACACACAACATCGACAAACACAACATAGACATAGACATACTTAGACATATACAAAAACACCTATATACATACACACAAAATAGAGCAAGAGAGTAGAAATCTTTCGAGTTAATGGGGTTCTTCTCTACTATCTTCTCTTTTTTCTGCACCAATTTCTCGTCTGCTCCATGGCATCTTTCTTCTTTTTCTCATCTTGCTCCTTCTCCTCCTCATGTTTCTTCTTATCATGGTATTCCTTGTTCCTATTTTTATCCATAATTGCTGTAATCAGCTCATTTTCTTCCTCGTCCTCTTTTCCGTGTTCAAGGCATATTTTTAAATTCGTTTTGCTTTTCTTGACCAACACAGCTCCATTGTCACTCGTCTGTAGAAGTATACCTCCAGCAATTCTAACAATATGCGTCATGTTCAGTGTATCTATTACCGATTGTAATTTTTCCATCTTATCCACTTTGGTTGTCGCCATCTTCAACTAATCAATAATGAATGGGACGACTCGAATGAACTAACGAATTTTGATTATAGTCGCTTTCGTACAAAGGATATTTGTGACTAGTGGATTCTGAACTCGCAGGATATTTAATTGGTTGTGCGAGAAGGAAATGAACCACATTATACCTGCTACTTAATTAACAATAAGTTATGGTTCAATAAAGTCCCAATCAACCTGTATTACGACTATAATCAGTGGGAATACATTCAAAATACACTCATTCAAGGTATATGTTCATTGTGGCAGTATGAGAACATGCACATCGGGGAACCCGATTATCAGAGAAATGGGAATGGGCCCACACACTAATCTTAGAAGATCCTAGACATAGAAGGAAGGAAGAGACCTGAGAAGTGTGCACCACCGTCCATTTATCTCTAAAACACTATCCTCACATATATCAAATCATGTGCAAAATTATAAGTGATAAACCATATTGCCCATTCTGTGTGAGCCAAAATATAATTCGTGTTAGGCTTAATATGATTAATAGTTTCCTTCTTTTATTTTAAAATGCGAAATTTCGAGTACTTTTATTTTAAGTCCTAATATACTCCTGATATTTGTTAGCCATTTTCCGTCAATATCTATCTCATAAGCATGATATTTTAACAGTAACAAAATGATCAGATTAGTGTCAAGCCGAGACTATTTCCGAGTCAAAATGAAAACCCTTTAATAACGAGGTATTTGGATAGTAATTAGCACTTAGAAGGGCTGTTAGGACGGCAGATTGAATGCTTGGCGTTTGATGTCTTCTTTCATACACTCTTCCGCACTTCTGGTTTAATCATAACGCTGATCCAGGATTGCCTTAACCCCACAGATTGTTATTAATTATTCACCAGCTTCTACAAGAGTGGTCAGTGAGTATTGTTCATAAACGTCTTGGTAGCAGTTCTTGCGAATTCGGACCCCAGAATGTCATTGTTGTGGTCTACATTTAATGACCTCCAAAGCTGGGTATTTAACTGCACTTATCAAATTGCTGACATTCTCGGGGTCCTCTATGGAGTCTTGAAGCCCTAAATCCACTAACCTTTGCTGACCTGGCTCGACCTGTGCTTCTTACTCTTGTGCTTTTGTTGAACCCTTCATATCCTCTTCTTGGTCTTTATTAGTTTCCTCTTCCTGCGCAACATGAACATAACCTTCATTGCTAGTTGCAATGGGTTGATTACAATTGGTAGTGCAGCTTCTGATGTTGTCGTCAGGATGGCTTAGGTGTGTTTAGTTAATTCAACTATTTAGGTGAAACGAGTGAGGTGATCCAGCATATAGGCTGGTTTAGCCTCGATGTGTACGGAGTGATCGGTGCGCTTTTCTTGACTTCTTTCCTCCTATTTTTTATGTTCCTGGATATGTCTCGACCTTTCCTGATGCCATGACCCAAATCCATCGTTTACGTTGGTTGGTATACATATCTCATACCATGTTAATAGGAATGTCATTTTCCTACGAGTTTTAAACTGCTGCTTGTGGCTGAGCGTTTTCCAGTGCTGGTGTTGGTATGATATCATCAGCAGGCAACGTAGATGATGCCTCACTATTATTGTTTTTTTATGCTCATGTCCATCGCTGATGTGCTCAGCAGCTTGACTTGTCGCGAATAAATTTTAGGAATTTCAAATGCTCCGATTTATATGCCTCAAGTACGAACATGAAGGAAAACTTCCCCTCATACCAACTACACATATAATATACCAAAAACACAAAGAGTTAATAACAACAAACACCCATTTTTCATTTTTATTTAGAATTAAATAACCAACAAAATACTGCAATGAAGTTCCCAGGTATCCATATGTTGTTTCTGTCTTTCAAAGGTAATAATAAATCATCAAAACAATCCTGAATATTTGCTTGAAAAACGGCTTTTAGCAGCGATTAAATGAGTTGGATTTCCAAAAATGTTAATGGAAGGGTGGATTATTCAGGCAAGTCTTTGTACCACTGAAGAAACACTGCTTCTTCAGAAATTAGGACACAATTGACGTTAAGATATTAGTCGAATTGTTCATTTTGACATCTGTAACAATCTTGTAGTCAATTTGTTTCCGCCATGTGTTGCGCTAAACAGGAGACTAAATTTTCTTCCTCCTGACCATCACTATGTCTTCTCCATCCTTGGATTTTGTGTGTACGGTTCTGCTGACAGGAAATCCTCTGTCCCTGTCTCCAAAAATGCTCAACTGTTTAAAGAGGGATATGTGTCTTCCGTAGCTTCCAATAATATGGAATCACTTCTTTCAAGTTATAGATTTCGATCGTAATATCGAATTCTGCATACAGGATGACATTCACTGTTTCGGTTAGAGCTGTAGCAATACTGAATTTTAACACAAAGTTGGCCAGATTTTATAGAATGAAAATGTCCTTTAATTTCTTCTTTGTCTCCACCTAACATGTTGAAGATGACGCGATATGTTTGACTGCTGTCAGACACGATCCCGTCGTCTTGTCGAGAAATGCCTTCCATGAAACGATATAAACTCCTTGACCGTCTCACTGGAGACTGTAAGGCGTTTGCCACTCCTTGTAACAGCACAAAATGCGTTGAGGTGTACGATTGATTATATTGCATTTCTGTTCGATCATATATTTGACAAATTCGGTTTTTCCTGCAAGATAGGGTCAACATTTATCCTGTTACAGGAATGACGAAGTTACAACGTCTTCCAGCTGGAAGGATGTAACTATTTTGCGACGACTTTGAAAGTCTATGAAGAGATAGAAGAGGATTATGTACCCATATAAAAGGTGTTCACGATTTTGAAATTAACAGAGACTAGACAAGAGTTTTATACTTTATCAGGACAGGTCTACTCTAATTTAAAATTGTTCACAAAAAGCAAACAAAAAGAGAGAAAGTGTGCCAAAAGACAAAGTAAATTCTTAACGTGAGAAGCAAATCTATCAAATGGCTACCGAAACAATTCATAGTACAATATTTGTGTCGAATATGTGGTGTTCTAGGAATAATTTGTAATGTTCTACACCACTAAGCAGTCTCACATGTATGCTCTGGGAATGGTCTTTCGGAGTGTCAATGTCAACAACGGTCCTTCTTTTCTCTAGAATTGCCGTGTTTTCCTCAGTGTTGGGTTCTTCTTCTGACACTGTGGCTAACTCGGGTTTAAAGGTCATATTGTTCACCGGACGTTTGAATTCATTGTCAAAATATCTTGGGCATTCTGAGCCACTTCTCGTCCAAGCATCGAAGCCAAGACTTTTCCAGTCATGTACATCTTGCCAGTGAGAATGTAAGGTAAACATCCCAAGTAGCTAAAAGTTTACGAAATCTTTCTTTCCCGTAGAGGTAGAGAAGTATCGATGTTAAAGAGCAAATATAAAGAGATTCACTGGCGTTATAAATTGATAGGACGTATTATGGCTCTGGTAAACCTAATTTTAATTATAGGTATTTTAATTATAACTATATAATTATAGAACTATAATTTAGATATAAAGACTTGCATGTCAATCACACTACTTGCTGACGTCGACAGTTCCATTTATTCCACATATCTTGTGCATATTTATACTTGTCGTCACTGATGTTTTCATTTTTGAGTTCAGAGTAAAATTTATCTTTGCTAGGTAGAGAAGTTTCATTAAAGCTACTCTAATCGTCAACATATTCGTAAGGAAAGATAGCCTTTTCTCAGATCGATATATCTTTCACCTGAAGCAGCTTCACAGATTATTAAAAGTACTACAACCTTTCACGAGCTCGTCTAATGATGCTGAGATAAACTGCATGCTGTTGACAATTTGCCGACGGTCACTGACATACGTTTCAAACTTATTTGGATACATTTTATCATGTTATTTAGTTTTAGTTTAGCTTTACTGTTTTTATCACCAAAAGCTTCTACAATGATGTGACTGTCGTAGCCACGAAAGTTATGTAAATGTACGGGAATAAAATCTGGAGCATGACATTTTAAATTGCAACATTTTCTTGTGCGGAAAATACTTGTTAACGCGATCGGAATTTTGTTCTTTAGGAAACAATGCGGAAAGAATAGACCACTGGAAACATTTGTGATCGTTGTTTTTTTTTTTACATTTATACAGCATCTATTGTTCTTAATTACTTGAGGAAGATCAACGTTCGAACTACCACGAAGTACATTTTATTTTGATGTGTGAAATAAAATTACTTTTATTATTTCGAATTTCCATCCTGACCCTGACCAAGTAAATTTTTCTAATTGTTTGTTTATTTCTTGATGTATTCCATCAGCAAACATGGCAATGTTTGTTCCAGTTAATATCTTTCTCGGTTGGGCTGATAAATAGGGCTCTGAAATTTCGCTGCTAAAACTTATTGTTTCCGAAAGCACATCTTTAAACCTTGTAACTTCGATAAAATCGTTTGTTACTTGACTATGAGTTTGATCCTTTTTATTCGCCGCAAGTTTTCGAGCTATAAAAGGTTGTAAATGATGATATAAATTTGTAGAGGTAAAATTAGCTGATATGGTCGGATCGTCGATTTTATAACAGTTATCGTATCCTGAAAATGCTGAAGCAATTTGTTTTTGATTTGATAATGTTCTTTATGTCAATGGCTCGCAATTTCAGCATTATTTATATAGTTTATTTAATTGAATTTCTTTAAATAGTGATATAAAAACCCTATAGTATAAAGACATAAATTCTGAGATATCTATCTGTCACTGAGTGCAGAAGGGCAAGGAACTTGTCATGTATATCCGAAATACAAGCTATATGCTGCAAATGCATTAGGTTATGTTATCAACATAGCAACTAAAAAAAAACTAAAAAAGTTATTGGCATACGAAAACCGATTGGCATTTTAATTTTACTGCAGGGTGGTGATACAAACATAATTGAAATGTTTAGAAAAGATTTTATTTATACCTTGTTTGTTGGTGATATTCCAGTGGGACAACGAGTATATAGGGCAAATGGCGCAGTTACTGATGATAATATCGAACATTTAGAATTACAAAATGAATATCAATCTCATCCAATCTTTGATCTATACGAAGCAAATGATAAGAGAATTATTCGAAATATAAAAACAAAAAAAATGTTATTGGAAGTTTGAATAATGATGGTTATTTACAAGTAACTGCACGTGGTGCAAAAACTAATTAAATCAATTATAAGTCGCATAGATTTATTTAGGAAACATTTCATGGTGCTATTTAAAATAATTTACTTATCGACCGCATTAATAAAATTAAAACCGATAATCGTCTAGAAAAGTTAGATTCAGTTACACAAAAGGAAAATATTCGATGTGGAGATGCTGGTGGTATTAGATATTCCAAATCGATTGTTTCAATAAATCTCGAAACGTCTGAAGAAATGAAATTTAAATCAATAACATCTGCAGCAAAATATTATAAAATTGATTCAGCTAGAAAAAAAGATGTAGCTAATGGTAAAAGAAGATCGGCAACGTTGATGGTGACATTTGATAAATTTAGTTTCAAGTACGATAATTAATAATATTTTCTATGTCATTTTTGGTAAGACAATTATGACTAAATTCTTCGCGATTTAATCGTATTGTCATCATCGCATTTGTATCAAGTTTTATTTCATCCGCTACTGTTAACAAACATTTATTAGATTCGCCCAATGTTATCATAACATCAACGAAATTATAATTATATCCTAGCAAACAATTTTGAACTGCTTATGCTAGTTCTTTTTTGTTAGTATATTAACTCGACAATAATATTTAATTTGCCGCGAAAAAATTATATATTAACTAGATAAAAGATTATTGTAATAATGGACTTAATCAAGAGATTAGCTCAACTATACCCGGAAGATTTTGTTCCAGTTCCTAATGTTGTATTGAAAAATATCACCGACGACAGATTTGCTGGTTATACTGAACAAGACATTTTGTATAACTTTGAAGATGACGAAGATGATGCTGTTGTTAGCAAGAAACATTAAAGTAGACCAACAACTGGGCGATATGGTGTTAAGTACCACATTGCTAGCAAATATTAAAATTTAAATTTAGAGTTGCTGAGCATAAAATATTTTGGCAACTTATAAGACCATTTCTAAACGTAAAAGTACCGGGACAAAAAAGAAAAATAAATTATGATTTTATTTTTGTTAAAATATTTTATTTAATGTCATTTGATGATGCGAGAAACTTGCACTTAATTTCTTTATGTAAACCAGCAAAGTGTAGATGAGTGCTAAGAAAATACGAACAAATTTATAATATTATTATAGACGATGCAATAGATTTGGTTGGTACCCAACTATAAAATTTATCGCTGTATTCAAGCCATTTAACTTTTGTTGCCGCATTTTCTAATAACTTTTCAATAACAAATATATCTTGTTCTGTTTTTTTAAGCTCCTGTTTGTAGAAACTGCCAGATATAAGTTCTCCTAATATGGCTTGCAGCGAATATGTAACTGGTATTGTTAAAAGTATTTTATTACCAACAAAAACTTTTTCTCTCCAGTTCGGAGTAAATCCCTTTTCAAATTGTTTTACTAGTCATTAAAATTCTAACTTTATCTCCAACTCTAAATTTGTGTCTGCTGTACATATTTTCGTTCGCTAACATTGGATTTGCAATCGCACCATCTGGCAACATTTTCCTTTCGACAGAAAGGGTTCGGTGTTTTGTGCTATTGTATTCGTTAACAATTCTTTGTTAGTTGTCGATGTATTTTTTCGTGTTCTCAGCCGTCAAATATCTATGAATTATTTCGTTAAGCATGCGATTAAATCATTCGACAAATACGTTTTTTCACTCATTTCCAGTAATGTATTTTTTAATGTTGTTCCAGAAACTGCTCGAACTTTTTATTAAAAAATCTCTGCTTCGTGATCAGTCCAGATTCTGTTCGGCTTTCTTTCTGTAGTTGTTATTATTTGTTTTAACACGTCAGTCATTGAGGTCCCGGTTTTACCCTAAACCGGTACGCTAAATGCATATTTACTAAAAACATCAACAAAATTGAAAAGATTTCTCCGTGAAAAGATTTCAACGCCAACATTAAAGATTTCAACGCCAACATTAAACTGAGCTAGATATGACATATCAACTAAATCTGTCTCCCAAATGTCATCAACGGCATTTGCGACAACTTTACGTCGCGGAAACCTTTTGTTTAGGTCTGTGTAATTCGACTGCCAGGTCATCAAATGGTATGCAATAATCAGTTTGATTAATGTCTGAATCTACTCTCAACTACGTGCCTGGTACTGTTCATTTCAATACTGTTTACCGACTTTCACAGTTATTCGTTATTAGATCATTATTAATCCAGTAATTGCTTATCATTTGAAATTGATGCGCTGTCTCTTCTGCCAGGAAGTGGTGATGTTGTTTAGTATGTACAGAACCTGTCCTTTTTCCTGATTCTAGTTTTCAGTCTTGGCACTGGATGGGTTGTTTGAAACATCTGTTTTCTTTGCCCAATCCTCTCTAGAATTTGCACGACTTGAGTTAATCTTTAGCAACTTGTAAGACCGTTCCCCACATTGTTGTCCATGTTAAACAAATTGCTTCTCTAACCACAAAATAAACACATTTCACTATGGCTTATTTAGGTCCTTGTTTGTGGTTGGATAGTCTATAAGCATACGTTTTCAATACATTTGACTCTAAATGCATTATATATGCTAAGAGAAATGTAACAATTCTGTAAATATTTTCATATGGGTCACCTGGCAGAAAGTATATATAACAAAAGATTTATCTTTCTTCTGTGCATTTCGCATCTCAGCATTCTTTTCTGAATTAGTTTATATTTTGTCTGAGGCTGAGAATGTCTTTTGCTCTACCTGTTCTTTGTTCTTCATACACGGGCTTCCGGTTTATCTTTAGCTAGTTTATGGATTCTAAAGGAACCTGCATGTTTGTTTCGACTTCATTTGTTTTTCTACGTTTTCAAAATATTCATATCAGAATAAAATGTGACTTCAACAACCTTTGACTCATCTTTTATTTTAACAAATCAATTCTGTCGTTGTTTGTATCCTATCCAACAATTCAGTAATACTTTCAGTAATACTTTGAAATCGTCAACTAGCTAGACAACCATTTCGTTTTCCCCACTGGAAGACTTCAATATCGCCAATATTGCATTAATCTGTGACCCACGTGATATGATAGGACCTGATTGTTATCACTACTTTAATAACTATTTTCTGCATCAAATCACTTATGCCTCTTGTCTTTTGTATTACATCCACCTGAAATTACTAAAATGTACTTTCACATGTAAAATTTAACACAATCAGCCATCAATAGGCTGATGAAGACTTGGCAAAGGCGTCTAAAATATTTCCTCTTGTCGGCCAAAAATAAGATGGTATTAGGCGTAATCTAACAGTTTGACACATTTAACGTGTCTAAGCATTTCTCATCTATTTTGTATTATCATTGTCAAACCGAAGACATTGGCTGTAGACTGAAATTTAGTTGCACTAGCAAAACACTGCATCTCTGGAAACAGAAATCCGAAAGACTTCATAGCGTTTTAAATTTAGTAATTGGCAAGAAAAATCAAAATATTTTTTAAGTACTAATTAAACTAGCTGTGATACTTATTAAGTAGCTTTAGATGTTTATATAATGAAATGTGTATATAGATAGTATATATTCTTAGGAGATGTACACATTATATTTTACACAATCGAGTCTCCAACAACTTTCACTATTATCGGTCAAGTGCAGAAATTTACTAGACAAATTTAGGTCTTCACATGTACACGCTTATGTTACGATCTAGATATCTAATATGAAATTTTAGTATGCTGTAAGTATTGCTAAAGAATCTTTACATAATTGGGAACTGCTTTTGTTTTTACATTATTATCCCTTTTATGTATCATTTGAGTAACATAGTTGATAGACAACTTTGGATCTTGATGAGAATGCATCTCACATTGCGGGGTGATGGAACCTAAATAAGTGTATAATGTCACCATATTAGGAAAAATATACATATTTTATCAAATTTATGCACATTTTTGTTTAAAAGTCATCATAGAAAACAACGTTAACTGCATGGATATGAACCATGTCTGCATTCGCAACTTGACGTAACGTGGATTTATACTTTTTATTATTTTGTACTATTTCTTTATTCCTTTTTCTAATAATTTGATAGCAATATATAAATATGTTCATAAATAATAATAAGTATTGGTATTACATTGCTGACCAATTTGCAACATTTATATTCAATAAATTTAGCCAGTTATAGGTTCAGGAATAATGCACGAGATAAAATTATTTCCAGAAGATTAGGTCCATTTTCCCTACACTATGTATCTTAAAGACTGTCATGGTGATATAATTAGACAAAAAGCAAAAGTCTAGTCTTTCATAACTGTAATTTTACTGCAAAGATGATCTCTAACAACGGATTATAATATTTTACCAAATTAGTATGAACGTTCTACTGATATGTTTCCCATCTGAAAAGTCAAACAAGGAATTAATCTTTATATAATTTTCTTTATTTCCACTTATTAGCCTTCCGTCTTTTGTCTTTTATTCTGGAACTAGAGCCTTGGGATAAAGTTGGAACCACATCATAACGTTTCTAATTAAGGGAAAACGATTTTCAGCAGCAGATATATTTTTCCCTCCAACTATTCTCCATTTCAATACGTCGTGTGGTTGATTGATAAAGTGGTATTGAAGTTTCTATTATGTAAAACACAAAACCTTGTTGTAGATTGGAATAGGAAAAATCTATTTCAGTGAAGTATACTGAGTTGTGTATAGAATATAATACACCTTGCACGTACGCACAACCAAACAATTTTTGGTTTAATATGTTTTTGCTTCCATATTGATGTCGATATCCTTTTCTAAATCCAGTATAATTTGCTTTTATATCATTCAGACTCAAATACTTGCAAGTAGTGTCTGAAGTCTATACTTTTAAAACTTGTACATGTATATTGAATTAAAAAAATAACAAACAAACATGTGTTGTAATATCAATTATTAAAATAATACTTTCTGCACGCTTCATTCAGTACAAAAACCTTTAATAAATTTGTATTCAATTTGATCATTAGAGAGTTTACATTCTAAGCATTTATTTTGTTTGTAAAATGTAGAAGTAGTGGTCTTGGATGGAAAGGGTGCAGATTTAATTGTCTAAGAGTCGTATGTTACGATGTAACGTTAGACTACTCTCTCTCTCTCTCTCTCTCTCTCTCTCTCTCTCAGCATAAATCAAAGCTTGTAACCTAATTTTAGATAAAGCACATTAATTTCATATATACGTTCTGATCATGTACAAATCGTTTTTCTTAAACTTAAATTTCTTGAAATGTTTCGACTGAACGAAGCATTGAATGAAGTAATGTTTTGGACCATACATTTTATTTTTAACAAATATGTGTTTATCTTATCTATTTATTTCAAACGTTTTTAGTCATAGGTGATTGAGAAGTATTTTATCCCTTTGGAACATTGTAAATATCTCCAACTGATCTCAAGATTCTGACGCATGACTATATATTATTATATTATGTCTGATATATTTTTAACATTAAGCAAACAGATACCTAGGCTAGATCGCGTTAGTCAATTACATACCGGAATTGTATGCTGAACTGTTATGAAAAGTCCTTTTGAGAAAAAGTACCTTTATATGAATAAATTGTTTCTTGAACAATTATTGATAAAATGCTAAACAAATTATTTGTACTTGTGTCCTCCTTACATATATGGACGTCATTGACGCTTTGCTGACCCAACTAGACAGGCAGCTGAACAGACCTTGTATCTGCCAAATGGTTTGCTTTAATTTAAAATGAACCGCAATCATAAATATTTTATCACCTTTGGTGATTTCTGTGATCGCTAACGCCAAGAGGGACGTTTTAGTCCATATGTACACATTTGCATGATTACTGAATACAATATCATACGTGATGGTGAAAATGCGCTCAAGATCCCAATTAGTCAAAAGTTTGATCCCGTTGAGCTTAGAATTATGGAAAAGTTAGGATCCAACACTCTATTTACCGAAGCTGGTCCACTCCCTGAAAAATTATTAACCGTGTCTTTCGAAGATCATTCCAAGATAGCATCCTTCATATACGTTCGTTACCCTCCTTTTAAGTTATTTTATATAGCTTTAACCATGGTAAGACATTGCAAATCTTGTTTGATGCTATTCGCTGTGAAGCTAATTTTCGAACACTAGTTTCCCCGCTTATTTGTGCGAACGTTTTATTTATTCTGGATCGCAGCGAATATTCGTCTACTCCAACAATTAAAATAATTCTTCACATCCGAGCCATTGTATCAATGCATGACTTTGCAATTAACATTTTTTCTTCTATGAAATTAGCAAAAATAGTGTTATAGTTTGGCATGCTGTGTTTTTCAACATATTTATATTTTGGCATTCCGTGGGCATCTATTGCAAAAATAAATTATATCCGAAGTGAGGACAAATTACTATCGTAGAAAGCATGGAAGTAGGCTTCTTTATGTATGGTGTGTTGTTTATTCTATTGTCTGTCCAAAGGAGAGCGGGGATTTGGCCGTACGGTGGCAGTTTACAAGATTTGTTCAAACTTAATTATGTACATAATACAACTGGGAGAGTGGTGGGGTGGGCTTTTTCTCTGTTTCCTTATTGGCTTGGTGTCCGGTGGGTCGGTTATATGAACTATTTGGACGATCACATAGACAGGCTTATCTTGTCAGAAAAGAAAAAAAATGTTGGCCTAGTGGCGAGGGTGAGTGCGGATTTTGCTCATAATAAGCTTTAACGACCAAGCTTTTCGGAAACAATTCTACCACCGCTGAGCCAAATATTCTCTTGAAAATATTTGATAGCCATTTAGTCGGCATACCTAAACAGGTTACTCCCAAACCGATTTGATGAGCAGACAGTCATGGTTCTTTCATCAAACATTTGAGCAGCACTTAGCCAGAATCCTCAAACAAAAACTTTCCCAAAGAAAATGGAAAATACATCAATAAAACACCAACAAACAAAATCTAGATACGCGAAATTATATTGTTTGGATATCATAATCAATCATGTAAAGTATCCCGATCTTGTAACCGTTCACGTGCTCGGTTCGTTTGTTTTGGTGTTGAAAAATGTATCTTGTTTGCCGATGAAAGGAGTCAAGTGCTGTGCCGGAGACACGCCACGTTACCTGACAAGTCCTGCTTTGACCAGAATTCTAGTATTCTGCCCAGCAAACAATTCAGCACGTATATTACAATTTACGATACCTAAATGAGGAATTTCGTTATGCCCAAGGTTTTTATAGGTGGTGGTGTTTGCGTGATTTAACTTATTGTGGTATCGAGTAATGATTACAACAACAAACCAAGATGTAACATGGCTTGATGTATAAATTCTAAATTTTAAATTACAACTTTGTATGTTATATTTATGTTAATCTTATCGTAAAGACCGTCACTGTTGCCTCGTCTGCTTCAGCATAGGCAAGACATACATATCGCACATTCTGGAGAATGCGTACATTCTGTAAGAAAGATTAAAAGTTTCGGTGAATTTCTCTAGCTTATGCTTGGTAAGTCCCAAAGAAACGGAACGGTATCGAACATATATAAATTGCAAAGTTAACAAATATTGCCATTTTTTATCCACACGGTATTCTATAAGTCCCGAGATTTTTCTATTGTAGTTATAGCTTATAAAACAAGTCCAAATGCAGACTACATATGCCACATTTTTGCCATCTCATCATGCGACAGTTGATATATGTTCTACTGAACACTCCTAACACATTTTATAGACCCCGACCTGCCAGCGCATCACGTAATCGCAGATGTGAGTGTGCAAAGTTAGCGGATGAATTTGTTTTAGAAATAAGTATATATGGTAAATTACATTTCACGACTACATTAAGTTATACCGACTGAAAACTTTACTATTTGTCGAATAGTTTAACGGGTTTAGGTACAATGCAAATTGAATAGAAACAATTCATTAACTTAGTTCAATTATAATTGGTAGATTTATGATAGGATTTGTTTTTGGCGATTATTTGATAGCGCCTACTCATTGTTTGCACACATTCAAAGTGTTGCCGTATTTTAAGATCTAAATTTGATCAAGAAAGAGAAAGAGAATCAAATGGAGGCTGAGAGAGAGAGAGAGAGAGAGAGAGAGAGAGAGAGAGAGAGAGAGAGAGAGAGAGAGAGAGAGAGAGAGAGAGAGAGAGAGAATTTATTATAAATATGGAAATATACAAAAAGGGCAGATATGTTTCCAATGGAATGGTAAGTTCATATGATCCAATTGGCGATTATATTTCCTTCCCTACTGTGGCTATATCAAATTTTCTCAGAGACAATTTTTCACCTTATAATTATGAAATACATCAATAAAATACATTTCGCTAAGTATTAATATTTTTCTGCATTCATATATTATCAAATCATTGTCTAATAATCGGGAAGTTAGCGTGATGATCAGCATTCAGAGTATATTAATAACAAAATTATTAAATTGGTCTCAGTTAATGTTATGTATAACTATAACGTGTGATTAAATTTTTTTCCGTGACTGAAGGTAGTGGAGGTAATGTCTACCTAATAAACGTCATATTTCCACGAAGTACTCAAGATGTTTACTTGAATTTGAACTCAAGATCTGACCTTGTTTACAATTTATTCGTTTTATCCATTGACAATCCTTTTTTATCTTTCTGTAAATATTGTAAGTTGTATTCATGTATATTTCTTGAAGAAATATGTATTTACATTGTTCATTGGAATTACAAAGAGAGCATTTACTATTTGGACTAAACCATTTTTAACGATTATTAAGAACGCATTCGAAGACATTTCGAAACACACCATTGTAGTCCATCAAGACATTCCAGATCGATGGTAAATAAGAATATTCAAGGTTAATGAAATTCATTCGTCACATTCCATAGTTTGGATTTGTTATAATATATTTAGGTTTATTGAGGATTTAAGCATCAATACTGTGTCTTAAATATTTTCACATTTTAGTCTAATGAAAGTTGTTTTTTATTTTAGTATACTTGTTGGTTCTGATTTTCACAGTGTAAGACCATATAGAAAGGTAACATACTGTTTAAAATATTCGTAAAGTATGAGCGATAACGAAGGTCAAAAGAACGTAGGCTTAGGGTTTGGGTTTTTGCACAATGTGAATTTTGTCAGAAAAGAGTATTGATTTCAACATAGTTTGCATATAGACGTGGAATATGTATCCTCGTTTCAAAGAATTTACAATAATTCAAACTGCCTTAATGAAATTTGTTATTACGAAATGTATGATATTACATTTAGATCAAGTGTAAATGCATGGGCTCAACGTGCAGAGAGCAGAGTCATCTGAGGGACCATGACACACTTGACCACCATTGGTAGGAGGCGGGTTGTCACATTGTCGGGTTCTCTTCTGTATCGCCAAGCCGCAGGTGGACGTGCAGCTAGACCATGGCGACCAGTCTCCCCAATGGCCATCTAGCAAATCTGAAAATATCATAATAGAGAAAATAAACTAAATTGTGATGATGATGTCAGACCAAGGTTAACACAAATGTCCATAATTGTCACTGTTAATCACAATTTGTACTGTCCTTTTCCAATTTGGAAATAATTTCAGAAAATGTCTTTGTTCAAATACAGTTGTGTAGTTCTCAAGGGAAAACAATTACTCTTTAAACGGTAAATGAAGTATAACTTTTATCAATAACAAAACAAACGTTGTTCTACAAACGTACGAAAGAACAACTCTTTCCAGCATAGGAATAACTTTTCCTTAAGATATTAAAACTTGTAAGATGTTAAGATGTGACTCTCAGATGTTAAAATACTACTCTTGCCTATGACAGACTGTTTCGCAGAATATTTAAAGGAAACTAATTCTTTACCCAACACACATCGCAGTATACAATGTCAAAAAGTATTATCAATAATGACTGTGATCAAAGTCAATCATTTACTGAGCTAATTTCGATTGTTTACTTAATATGATAAAACCGTAATACAAAATTCGTGCTGACATGAGTGACATTTACGCATTAAATAAAAACTACCATAATCAGAATAATAATTAAATTTAATGAAACAAAATGAAATAAAAATAGAACAAAGAATTATAAAGAATTCAAATTTTAACACACATGCAATTTAACTACCGTGTTGCAACAATATCTATCTATCTATCTATCTATCTATCTATCTATCTATCTATCTATCTATCTATCTATCTATCTATCTATCTATCTATCTATCTATCTATCTATCTATCTATCTATCTATCTATCTATCTGTTTATCTATCTATATATTTATATATATAAACATCTGTCTGATTTTCTATAATTACCTTGGTCCAGTTTACTAATAACATTCCTTTATGTTGTCTGTCTTCTTTCATCACAATTTTTAAATACTGACGATGGATAGTGATCCGTAACATGGGAAAGAGATTAGTTCTCATATGCCTTAGTAAAAACATGTTCACAAAACATATTTTATTTAGCCAGAGGGGTAGATGCGAATTTACTTTGACGTGGAATATATATGAATACATACTTCCATAATACATACATACATACATACATACATACATACATACATACATACATACATACATACATACATACATACATACATACATACATACATGCATACATACATAGATACATACATACATACATACATACATACATACATACATACATACATACATACATACATACATACATACATACATACATACATACATACATACATACATACATACATATATATTTACATAATTCATAAATACATACGTACAAACATCGATATCTACATACATACATACATACATACATACATACATACATACATACATACATACATACATACATACATACATACATACATACATACATGCATGCATGCATGCATGCATGCATGCATGCATGCATGCATGCATGCATGCATACATACATACATACATACATACATACATACATACATACATACATACATACATACATACATACATACATACATACATACATACATACATACATACATACATACATACATACATACATACATACATACAAACATACATACATGCATACATGCATGTTTACATGCATGCATCAAGCTGTACCTTGTCTGGTTATAGTGCCTGCGTTAATGACAATAAATGGCGTGCTTTTTAAATGTTGTACAAAATGAGGAGCAATGGTTGCGGAATCCGTAGATTGTGTTTTCCAGGTCTTGGTGGATGGCTTTGAAGTCGGATGGGTAATTCGCGCCAGATTAGAAGCAGCGTGCGTGCCTGTTGCTGTACAATGGTAAGTATTTTATGTTATAAATCACTTTAAAAATGTGCGTCATCTTTACAAAGCGTGTGTAAGACACATACAGATCTTTCCATTAAGTCTGACAACGTTATTCGTTGAGTAATAACGGTTGAAGATTATTTGGCTCTCCTTTTTGAAGAAGTACCAAAAATGTTGTGCACGTTTAGCACAATTTGATTTCTGTACATGTCCTTTTGATTGTGTCCCATATTTTACCTACCACATTACCAATGAAACTGACATACTGATTTTTGGCCATTACATACTGTTGTTTACTAGAAACTGGACATATAATTGTAGCCTAAATCGTTTAGTGCCGCATCACAAAAATGGGCGCATTACATATATCATTCAAAGACAATAATTTTAAAAAAAATTTCAATGAAGGATTGAAATATATAAGTGAAGATACGTTCAAGCATTGAATTCAATAGAGTGAACATTTCCACCTAAAAATGATAATCTCGTACATAACACTTTTTCTAATACCACAATTAATGTTCTTCCTAGACTAATATAAAATAGAAACCTCAAATTAGCGATAAAGCAATTTACTTACTTGTACAATAACCACACGCTGCTCGACACAACTCGCTTTCATAATGATTCGGTCCGCATTTTCCCTCAAAAAGTACATCGTTAAAACACATGTGGTCTGACCACTCATTCAAGCAAGAATCTAAACAATGATGAAAGTAATATTAATTTTAATCGTCTCAATAATAAAACATATCATTCGATCACAAAATAAATAATTATACTTGTATAAACACCACAATATCCCACTTTGTTCGAGTTGTCGGTATATCCTCTCTTAAAGTCTGCATATGTACAGCAACATATTGGTATCACATACTTAAGCATAACCAAAACACGAAGAAGCTTTTCTGATGATATATTGCAATTGTTCAATGCCATAGTTTAGAGGCTATTTAGAAGAGAGCTATATCAACGCATACATACTGGTGCCAATGGTTAAAAAGGAGATTCTTAAGAAGCGACCAAATGCGTTTACTTTGATGATGTGCGCTTCTGTGATGTAGATTCACAGCTTTTCGTTTTTGTCCTATATTCTCCATTTTTAAAGTAATTGTCAATCCATGTAATTATTTTGAAGTTGCCTGAGGAAGAATTAACTTTATACAGTTCAGATGTTTACTGACTCATACAAGAAATATTTAAAACCCTATCTCCTTGCCCATGATTTGAAACTTATTTTTTTTTGTCCCTGCAACTGTCAGATTTTAGCCGAATGTGTCTAATCCAAATTTAGTAATTAATGAATTATGAATTTTTTTGTGCAATAACGCTATACATGGCAATCACAAGCGATATATATGCATATATAGCTGAGAAATATACATATTCTTTCCAATTATGTAATATTTTGATTGAGGCTGTTACAAATAGCATTAATGGAAACAAAACAAAAAACCAATAACTTTATACAGCAGAAAGTTCATGTGTTATTTACTTACACAAAGTTTAAGTTAGATTCACTGAAGTTAAATTGGATTTTATCATTGCTATAAAATAAATTCGTAAATAAATAATTAGGTTTGATAAATGGTAATGGAAAAGATTAGTCGATAAACTTCTTTTCTTTCTTTCAGTGAAGCCATTTTACTGTTGTAGCAAGCCACACACACATACACACGGTATACGTACAGCCAAAAAGGTTCCCCAACAATTCAACTGCAGTACTTAAGAGGAACCTCTTTTTTTCATGAGAGGATAAATCTGAAAGAAATGAAATGAAAACAACATCATTTTGGAATGATTGCATGTTTGAGAACTAACTACAGTTGTTTCACATTGTAAATAGTTAAGAAGTGGACATGGGTATATCTTGTTTAGCATAACAGTTAACATATTATTTCATATCTTATATCATTTCACAGAGACAATACATAGAGCAATCCATTCGGTCTGATGTATATTTAATATTCTCTCTAATTAATCATTTATACCTTGATTTCGTTCTGTCTCATTGATATACATCCAGTTACTGATTTGTTTCTTTATAAAATATAAAAGCGAAGAAATCGTTAATCGATAAGTAAAAATCATACCAGGTCAATTTTTGGCTCATGTAGTGCATTGAATGTGGATAGTTGAAGGAGACAACTCACTTCGTATTTCAATTTGATTACATTGGTTCATGTAATACAGATTTAGGGCGTTGTGTGATAACGTGTTACAAGAACTTCAGCACAAAATCGGTCTTAAATATAACGAGGCATTTTGATAAAGTTGATTCTTAAAGACTATTTGTTTTTGCTAAACGCATCATTTCAGTAATCAACGGCCTGTTTCTGAAGGGTACAGAAGACATGCTTAAATTCATGGGAAAATTGTCTTCGAACATGTATCAATGGATATGTTCAGTGTCTAGATATTGTGTAGGTGATAGGTTTGTTATTCAAAGCTTAGTGTAATGGACCCCAAAGCTGGACTACTGGGTTCGATTCCGAGACCAGGCTGGAGGGACTGTTGTATTGTGTCCTTTAGAAAGATATGTAACCCTTATTGCAAAACAAAATCAAAGCCAAAAGTACTTGCCAAAACTTATGTACACTGGTCACTGTCTCGTCCCTAGGTTGTTGTTTAGTTTCTAGGCCTCTTAAGAAGGAATACCGGGTTCGTCATCAAGACCAGACATGTTTGGTTGCTGTGTTGTGGGATTAGGCTGGACACATTGCTCTCATTGTCCAGCTAAAGCAAACAAATGCTTTAACCCAAACTTTCCTTGTTTGCCTCTGATTAACACGAATGTTTATGGAGGTAGTCTGCTTGAACATAGATCTTGGTTTGGAGTCTTACTGCTATCAAAAATAATTTGTTTCTGAGCAGAAATGGATCTTTATGTTGCAATTGATTAGTTATATAAACATATATAATTGACCATAAGCTAACCTGCCACTGATCCAAAGGCATCATACGTATTTCTCTTTAATTAATACACTCCGTCCATTACTATCTAAAATGTTACTGAAAACCTTTAGCCGTTGACATGGAAAATGTTGTGAAAACATCTGCGCCAAATTGGCCAATGTTTCTTTCTATTATTGAGAACAGCACGATACTTTGGCCCTAAGACATTGTATTTAAAAATGAACAACTGTTTGTCATAACGTTTCGACAAAGCACAGGCCACCTAAGCGATTGGTCTTCAACATAGTTAGAATAATACCTCGTTCAGTAATAATACAAATGTAATGAAATTTTATTCAGAAATAAAACCTTGAAAACCCTCAGAACAAATACAAATGAAACAACTCAACACATTAATATGCAGTCTAGATTCATTTTGCGGTGGGGTGTGCGGGGGGCCAACAAGGTTCCATTTTGCAAAATGGGGCTAAAATGATGTTTTAGCTAAGTAGTGTTGACTCATAAACTATCCATAGGCCAATCCGAGGCTTGTTTAAGAGACAGAGCTTCCCCCCAATGATTACTAATTTTATTTGGGGGGCATCAAAGCCCCGTTTTCCAATCTGGGGACTAAAATGCTGTTTTAGCCAGTTAGTGTTAAATCAACAAACTATCCAAGGGCCAATCTGAAGATCGTATGTTAGCATGGTTACTGACCATGAAAGGGTGTGCTGATATTGACGGCCGAACTTCTCCCCATTCTAAGCCCCTTGTGAGACTGTTGATTGTACCTTCGGTAACGCTGATTTATTAATTTGACGCTAGCAAAAAAGACCATGTTGATTGAAGATGAATATCAGTTGGTTGCTTATTTTGCTCGCTGCATGAGTCGCTAAATGCAAATCAAAATTTTAGAATTTCAGAGTTGTCTTTAAATTATGAAATCAAGCACCGGGTGTGCTATAACATTTTAGTCGTATATGCTTAATCGAGACAGTGGCCTATTGGTTAGCGTTTATTGACAATATTTCAATCAACCTGGGGAAACTACCTCACATGTTCAATTTCCATACTGTTGGCGTTTAAAAAAAGTATTAAAGTATGTGTGGGGGTGGGGGTGCGCCTGCCTGAAACGCATTGAAAAAGACCAAATATCTTTGATTGTTAAACTTAATCCATATGTACTTGCCTGGGACTCATTTGAACCCAATATAAGGGTGTTCATTTTATAGCACCCAGAGTTTACTTAGGTGTGTGTGTGTGTGTGTGTGTGTGTGTGTGATTACAAAATGAGTCAGCACTACTTGGCAAACACAGCACTTTAGCCCTTCCTTTGCAAAAGAGGGCATTAATTAGCCCACCACCAAATAAAAAATATTAGTCACAACATTGTTTTGATCGGCTCCCACTTCTGCTGCTTCTTCAAAAATTTTATGAAAAATCTTCGCTACTGGTGCCCAATAGATATGATTAAATTATTAAATTGGTAATAAAAAGTTAGGTCAGATAGATCACTGACCTTTAAGTTTTGATGACAAACACTGGCTACATGTAGCCAAATGTTTAATAAAAACCGTCCATAGCAAATCCGAATTTTACTTAAAAAGACATTTTTAATGCCTCAACACCCTATGCTGCACCTTCATAACTTCTAATTTCACTAGCATGAACCTGATTTATGAAGCTAATGAAATCTGAATATTACCATATATACCCAAGAAGCGTCCTGAACAGAGGAGCAACGTTACCGTATTAGCCAAGCATATATGCAATTACTGAATAAATTTAATAAACATGTAATTACAATTTAGTAAAATTTTAAGGTAATTACAATATTAGCACTAAATATACATAACTACCGTATTAGCCGTATAGCTTTAATTGATCGAATTACACAGTGGCTGAAATCTAAGACATAATTGTTACGATGAGTACGAATGTAAAGACAAATAATTTACTACAAGAGACAAAATTAATTAGGTCTTCTAGAAAACACTGAAAAATTCGTGATTTGTTAAAGATTATGTGTTGTATACTGTGTCACTTTATGCTCCAATATTCGTAATACATTATTATCGGCGTACCTTTACAAATATATATGCTCGCTTAATGAAAATCTCAAACTTAGATAAATAATTTAAATTAGTTTTAATGAATTGATCTACTCAGACACACACACACATACACACACACACACACACACACATATATATATATATATATATATATATATATATATATATATATATGTATATACATATATATATATATATATATATATATATATATATATATAGTCATATATATAGTCATATATGTATATACATATATATATACATATACATATATATATATGTATATACATATATATATATATATATATATATATATATATATATATCTATATATATATATATATATATATATATGTATATATATATATAGATATATATATATATATATATATATATATATATATATATATATATATATATATCGGGGGATTTTCATTAGTTTTTAATTGGGAACGAAGCGTAGTGGCATGGATTCTAAATTCCGACTTCAGATGGCTATCGCTTTAAATGTGTCGTCACAACATATAACATGATGATTATCATCTATACAATAATTTATAATGATTATTGTTTGGGATATTTTCCACTATAATTGTTTCAATGATATATGTATAACGATAATTGTTTTCGATAGATAGCTTCCCATTGATGAAAAAGATGTAAAAAGAAATGCCAGTGGTTCATATCAAGCTTTCACGAGGGAATTGTAAGGAATCCAGTAACTTTAAAAGGAAGTAATAATGAAACGTTTGATACTTTAAGATGCAGATACAGAAAACTTTAGGTTAATGAACAACAGTTGAGAATCTTTAAACACAAACTACCCATGAATTTGCATATAAAAATCATCTTATATGTCAGAAAAAAATATAAAACCTTCCAAACCAGTGATAAGTGGCATCCTAAATGGTAAGGAAACATTATACAACATTATACAACATCTGTCCTATAACATGTACATTACAACGGCGTCCTGAATATATTAAGGAAATATCAAACCTAATCTGCTCATTAAACCGGCACTTTAAATCGTTTTCGCATTGGATACGAATTGTAAAAATGACAATCAATACCAAGTGTCAGCAACAAAGGATAATTCAAGAAAATGTGCTCTTTTATTTGTACAGTAAACATTTTATACATTTTAAAAGAAAAGAAAAATATCACTAAATCTGCAGTACCCTTCTAAAGGAACACAATTAACTACGCCTCAATAATATTAATCTGTTATTATAAATTTTTTCCAGGATATTATTTAAATGAAATCGTGAAGAAAACACATCAAAATAACCTTGCAAATTAAAGTATTGTTGCACTTAAGAAATATAACAAACAAACCTGTTTGATTTTGGTATTTTTGTCACAAAGGTTTATTAAAAGTCATTATTAATGTGTGTTGAAAGCAGTTGTTTTAGGAAAGTGAAAAAAATAGCATGTTTGGGCTTGACTGAAGCCCTCCTGTTATTTACAACTTCTCTTATTATAAAACCCCAATCCGAAACAAAACAAAACCCAACCATCCCCGTCAATAGCAACCTCTCTTCTGGAGAATGTATTTAACCAGGAATGATTCCTATGGGGAGTTATGTTGATCTTTTTGATATAATAATTTCTCCTGCAAGAGCAGTATCGACTCACATTGTTTATCGCTACCTTATCACTAGCCCTTTTTACGAATGGTTTTGCCTGCTCAAATTTAACAATGTATCATGAAATAAGTCATGTTAAGGATCTGTTTAGACGATAATGTGGGTTAGGTTGTTGTAGGTGAGTAGGAGGTCTTTCTCAGGACTATGAGACTGCATCGGGGAGATGTGGAAGAATGATAAGGAAGTGAGGAGGATCTTGAATATCAGACAGCTGTGCTAGATATCATAAAATTGTAGTAGTGTCAGATGTATTCCATGTCTACAGTTTTATTATGAACCTCTTTACTTCTCTGACACAAAGGATACCAAGATTTGAACCTTGCTGATATCATGGCGAAGAGAAGAGACTTATTTGATCCAGGTATCTTTTACCGCTGTTGCTGTAGTTTGCAAATTTGAAAACTCTAATCAATTGTACATCATCATCAATATAGGTCACATCATTCAGCTGTCGGTAATACCTGATATACGATTGGTAATGTTAATTTATTTTCATAGATACTACAGTAGAAAATGTCTTCAAAGATCATTATATTAGTTACCATTTTCTCTGAATTACGGTTGTTGTCCTCACAAACAGCAATGGTTATATCTGCTACTGTAAAAATCTCTCTAACGCGGCAGCTGATGAATTCCATCGTGCTAATAAATTAAGAAAATGTTTATGACGTGGTATATTCAAATGTTTTTGTGGAAAAAGTTATTCATAATTTACCTAGAAACACTGATACTTAGTTGACTTACAGCAGTGCCTATTCAGTAGCCAAAATCAGAATGGGCGTGAGACACTTTACATGTGGCGAAAATTCGTTTGACGCAGCAACGTTTACATTCCCTGCATTATCACCTTCTAATGCCGGATCTTTATTTGCCAGTCCCATTTTCACTGAGACAGCCGGCATGACTTCACAAAATGTACTCCTGTATGTGATTTATGCAATTCTTTGTTTTTTAAGACACCGCTATATTGGAAAAGCCTGGGTATCCACATATATGTACACACTGGAATCCGTTGTGTACAGATAACATAGATAAATAATGTAGATACTTTTGGTATTGCTTATCCTCACAGAAATAATGTCATTTTGGTAGAAAGTGGAGTAATGGAAGAATTTTCACAAGAATATGAAATGATTAATTGCAACAATTGAATACGGGAGATGTGTTCTTCACCAGAATATAGACATGCTATTTGCAGTTGGTTCAGTTCTAGCTGAATTGTAATGAAAGTTTGCCAGAATGTCACATATTTGTAATCTGAGTTGACCTTGGGATGACGTTCTTTCTTGGGTCAGATTCGACAACTAGAGGCTGTGTCATTCCTTTTCAAATAATTACTTACATTACTCATCACTTAACGCAGCAAGGATTGAAGAGCTACGTGGAGGCATTTAAAATAACTCCAGTTAGGACGGAGTATTGTGTGTAATAATGAAAAAGACGAACACCCCAGTGTTCCCACGTATTACAAAAGCGTCTAGAGGCTGAACTTGAAACAATCAGTTTTCATGAAGGACTAGAAATAAAATATATTTTGAGACAATTCAGCCATTGGACTAGCAAATAAGAGATATTAAAATACATGAGTAAAATTAAGTTATGTAAATCTGAAAGATTACAATAATTGAGACCTCATTTAAATGCAGCCAACGTAGTTATTTTACAAATTACATTAATGAAAATGGAGGCTGGTATATTTGTCATTAAACAGCAGCTATAACATTGAAACTGCGAACAAAAAGTGATCCAGGTTTAAAGCGTTAAATTCGATACAATTTTGAAGAAAAACAATATAAGAAATCATAAGAGCACACATTATTGTAACTATAAAAGCTTTTGAATTTAATTTTAAATAAGTTATCAAAAATGTGAATCTCAGAAAGAAAGTAACCATGGAGTGAATAGTCAAGGATTACAACCCTTGTTAACACATATTGATGTTATAATTGTTGTTTTTCTACTGGTACTGGTACAATACCTGAAGGTGCTTGCATAAATATAGCAATGTTTATCAATAGATTAGCAAAAGAAAACAATAGTGTCAATAAAAACAATGATAGCAGATATAATGGTGGTTACGTAGATACATTGATAACTTCAAGCAATGATAAAAAATACTTAATGTTTCCCATCAGATTGAAAAAGCCAGCAACAACGTTTAGCATTGATAGTGAAGCAATTGGCTTTTAACGTTTGTCGGAAAGATTATTTCTCTAAAAACTGATACAGACTTTGTATCAATAATTAATTAGCTTGTTCGCTGTGGTTATATACATGA
This sequence comes from Potamilus streckersoni, assembly GCA_016746295.1. Taxonomy (NCBI): domain Eukaryota; kingdom Metazoa; phylum Mollusca; class Bivalvia; order Unionida; family Unionidae; genus Potamilus; species Potamilus streckersoni. The sequence goes on from JAEAOA010001233.1 coordinate 1,785,526, forward strand.
TAAAGAATTACCTAGTCAATATATTATCTAGCTAATTAATCTATTGCAAAATAGAACCTACCACATTTCCAGTATAAATATATATATATATATATATATATATATATATATATATATATATATATATATATAAATATATATATATATATATATATATATATATATTTATATAAGAAACGATCTCAGATGAAGAGGATGCAGTTCCAACCAAGACTTGACTCAAACTTCCAAGTGCAGCAACTGCAGCAAGGATTGCCACTCCCGTGTGGGGCTCCATAGCTACAGAAGACGCTGCATAGCTACAAACTGGCACACCTTTCATGGGCGCATTTCCATCGTCTCTTGAGACTAACAGCAGCCAACCACAACAACAAAGCGGTATACGAATAAGGTCATTACCTTACCGTAATGTCGTGTTTTGTCTATTGACTGGTCATAAAATCTAATTTTCGTCAACACCTTAATTTTCAAACGATAGAGAACAACAGCTTTTTGTTAAGTTATCCCGCCAGGAAATTCTGTATCCTTTTTTGATATATTATTAGATATGGTGTTTACATGTTTGCCTAGTACTATAATAGTCAAAATACTTCAGAAAACACTATTTAGCATACATTTGTTGCAGAATAGGTTTAACCTCATGTACACAGATCATGCCATGCATGGGCAGTTACGTTTTCCCTAACCACTTAACATATGGATATTGTTCTTATTATTCTTATATTTATAATTAATTTAAACAGGAAACAATTATTATAAGTTTCTCCGTATGTTTGGGGAACCATCTCTGATCGTGACATGTAATACTGACAATAAAAAATATAGAGAATATTTTAATTAGCAATTTAAAAAAAAACATATTTACGAAAGTGCTTAATATGTAACGTTATTGTTAAAATATAGTTTTGATTTCACTACGTTTTGTGATCATTTAATTATTATGGTGCATCAAATAGGACATACAGTGTCACAATAGGAACTCAGAATGATTTGGTTTAGTTTAATTCAAGCCATCAAGCCGAGGTCTTGCAGAAGATTACTATCAGGTCTGAGTGATTATGATACAAAATTAGGAAAAATTTGATTCTAATCATGAAGTACCACGCCGCGTATAGTAGTTGTGCAACGGCTTGATCTTCTTTTCTGATTATGGTAGAAAACATGTTTCTCCAGAGGAGTGAATCATTAGTTACAACGTGATAAAGATTATTCGCTTAATTTTATGATTCACACCACATCATTGCTCAACCTTGGTGTGAACGGAAGAGGTAGAATGATTGTCATCGTTCCTAGTTACGGCCTAACACTGTACCCTTAGCTGATCTGTACCTAGATAAATATGGTAGCACACAATTATGTTGCATGGGTCATTCAATGCTTCTTTTACGAACCGTTGACTCGGGTCTTAATCTAAATGTAAATAGTTGATGTATGTCACAAATAACACGGTTGTCGGATGATTCATTCGTCAATCTGTATTAGCTTGATCGGTCTGAACTCTGTTAACAGATACTTAGTGCAAAGTTTGAATGAAAACCGGCTTTCTACCCATTCTGTTGGCTATTCCATGTTACGAATTTCTAAATGTTTTACTGGGGTAGACTGAGTTTACTTTTTCACATTACTATCATTAATTACATTTAATTCATACACGTGCTTTTCTTCAAATCGATATAGGTAAAATCAGCTATTCTGTTAAACATATATATTTATGCTTATAAATTAAACTTAAACTTACCTTGGCTCCCTTTGGACACGGTAACTATAAGCAACCACAAAATTGTCTTCTCTCTTGTTCTATTCGCCATTCTGCCAGTAGTCTGAAATTGTATTGAGGAAACCAAGAGATGCGGCATAAGGTCGCAATAAATATTTCTCTGCTCCTTCACTTGGCATCATGATAGCTTCACAAGGCACTTGTATATAGAAACCAAGAACCAACCAGAGCAGGAAGGTTTTAAAATAACGTATAAAGCCCAGGTTTACTAAAATTCTTTTTTTCTGATTCAAATAACCAGTGTATAAGAGTATGAATACTTCTTTGTACCTGCTTTAGCTTTGGAAATCGCGCATTATGTAGGAAATCATTTGATCCAAATGGCTGCTTTCCTGTGTACAAAACGTCAGCCTTTAGTTGTCGAAAGTACAATACCTTCAGCAGTTATTACAATAGACAAAAGCGAACCCTGACAGAGGAGGAAAGAGGGTGCTAAATGAAGAGCAAGACCCAGAAACATTGAAGGGTCTCGGAAAATTTTAAATACTTACATAGCAGGCAGCAAGCGCCAACGAAAGGCCTGCCATGGTCAAGAAAAAACCACATCTTGCAAAAGGGAAGACCGGCAACTTAAGAATGTTGCCACGAGGAAACAGAGGAATCTGCTACTCTGGAAAGATGTGAGGTGCAAACAAAACTTCTGCAGCGATATCTGGAAAGCTAGCCCAGATATCCAGCTTCCTATTACGCTCATTTAAGTTGTTTTCCATACACCAACAAACCTAACTGCACATTTTGTGGGAGACTAGCCAATGAAGGGAACATGCTATCAACCTGCAATGTATCTCTGACAGATGGTCGTTATCTTCGGCTAGACTAAGGATTATATTGGAACACAGAGTGTCACGTATGGCGAGAATTGAGGAGTTATATTAGTGAAAATTGATCAAGCATTAGGCGCCCTTTCATGATTGCCAGAAGAATGTATGGAAGGCGTGGTATCAACCGATGGAAATATGATGCCGTGTCGTTACAACAATGACATTTTTGGCGGGCCATGAGAGTCATCGAGATTACAAGATCTTACGTTGCAAAAATTGTGAAACAGGTCGAGGAGGCCTCGAATTGCATCTGGTGGAAGAGAGGAAAGCAATGAAAAAGCTAGTTGGTTCTACATTGAATCTTATCAACTCATTCAGGGCATATCTGGACATCGCTGTGTATCAGCACCGAAACCCTCTAGGAAAAACCCTCTCTCAAGAATTCACTCAATCAGCATGTTAGCATAAAATTGGATGAAGTAGTTCTGCAAGAGATATGTTGGCTTCCAAAACTCAGTTTTATTCAACATTAGAAAAGCGGTTGCTTTTCATTGGTAACGGATGTAATAATATTTTAATTATGAGAAACAAGGTTTGTTTCTTTAAAAATTCTAAGTATGAATAATTTTAAGTTATACGATAGCAGTAGTATGATTTTTCTATGTCATTTGAAGATAGTGATAGAGGATCAAACGGTCCTTAAGAAGACTGAAACTAAGGGCATATGCATTATGCGCCTTAATTACGACTATGACACAAATGTACTTTGCTAGATGTCCTCTGTTTCAAATTGAATAATGTACTTGAAGTAAGGGAGCGCTATTCCATTGATTTATTGCTAGAAGAACGGTCCAGTGGCATACAAAGTTGCAAATGACATTAATTTACTATCACGACATAAGCCTTTTATTAAATCTGATATTAAAATTAAACTTTCTTTAAGCGACATCGATTTATAAAGACGCCTTCCAATCCAGGACACTTTGAAGACCCCAATGAAAACCTCACTTTGAGTATCATAAACAAGATATATATATATATATATATATATATATATATATATATATATATATATATATATATATATATATATATATATATTTATTTATATATATATATATATATATATATATATATATATATATATATATATATATATATATATATATATATATATATATATATATATATATATATATATAAACTGACGACGAACAGTGTGAAACTAGTAACTAACTAGTCTGAGCGCTTTCGACTCTTAATGAGCGTTTTTCAAAGACAAATATAAAACATATATAAGACAAAAAAAATAAACACAAACACGTTGTGTTTGTAAACCTCTACAAAACGTGCAAAACAGAGAATGTGATTTATCTCATCACATGTAAGATTTATGGCCTTCAGTACGTCGGAGAAACTGAAAAACTACACAAAAGGATAATTCTTCATAGATCTGATTGGATGACAAAAAAGCAGTCGAGAAGCCCGGTCGCGGAACACTTCTCCTCCCCTGGTCACACTTTCAGTGATATAAAACTTATCGCTATTACTAACAACCACAGCTAGAGTTCCGTGTGAGGAGCGCAGTTTTATAGTTCTTTCAAGATGATGTGCATTGTACCTTACATTCAAAAGTAAAAAAAAACCTTATCCTTAATAGAAGATTTTTATTTACTACCGTAACTCTAATCGATTTAATCCTGTAAATTAATTATATATGTTTTATTTGGTTTACGGCATAGCAAGACATAAATGTCACTGTATGCAGAGGCAATATGGGTAAAGTGCTGTGTTCAGTAACACACTACAGTTGCCGAACATGACTGATCCAGTGATAATACTCGCACTATCACCGTTTCGGTCGAGTCTGGCACCTTTATCACTGCGCAACTGCAGGTGGGTGAATATGTAACATTGTTTCAAGCATTGTGAAGGAAGAAATGTATATGCATCTATCAACACGAGTTAGAAACAGATTGGAGAGATTCCTTTATTTAATTGCATATGTCTATAAAGGCAAATTGGTACTGTCACTCGATTGTCTCATATATACATGCTTGCATTTAGTTCTCTATTATGAAAACAAAGGAACATAACCCTGCTTATAAACTTGACTAGAATAAGCTCTCTCGTCAGACAGTTGTAAGTGCACATTGAAAACTATCTAACTTTAGGAAAAGCTATTGTCCATACGCTTCAGCGCCATTTATAGAACTTAGCTGTTTTTAAGGAGACATTTGGAAGTAGTCAATATCAAACACATATACAAACTATTCTTACCTTGCCTCTTTAGGTACTAGAACATCTGACAAAGTCATAAATGATAACGCATTTTAATCTAAACCAAACTCACGAACAGAACGATTTCACTCCAATTTAAGGATTGCGCTATCTCTATATGACACTATCATACACACCGTTAGGTACTATGTAGAAATATTAAAGTGTTGTGTATAAAGTAATGTGACCATAGGCGTCGCTGCCACGCTTCAGAAATCAAGGCTTATATTATCTTGACTAATCATTTTCAAGTTAAAGTTTTTATTGTTTTTCCTCTTTATGTAAGCATATATTATGGAGAATAAATTGTGAATATAGAACTTAGTACATTACTGTATTCAAAGCAAAAATATTCACAAGACAATGAGTTCAATGTCTTGCAAACAACCAACTATAATGAAAATATATATGAACCTTTGCAGACACAAATGTTTATACTGTCCCATTTTATGTCCTATTTTATGGACAATCTCTTTCCTATTATGCACAGTTCAATGTGGACTGTCATACACAACGGCCTTACGTAGTTTTTGTTGTTTGTGACTTACCTTTTGTTGCTGTTTTTCTTAATGTTGATACTATTGTTATTCTTCTTCATCTTATTATTTTTATTATTATTATTATTATTATTATTATTATTATTATTATTATTATTATTATTATTATTATTATTATTAGTAGTAGTAGTAGTAGTAGTAGTAGTAGTAGTAGTAGCATTTCTCTTTTATCCATCCACCCATCCACCCTTCCATCCACCCATCCATAAAATAAAATAAATTGCCAAACGCAATCGTAATTAATAGTTAAACATATATATATATATATATATATATATATATATATATATATATATATATATATATATATATATATATATATATAATAGTCCAGAGTATTCATAAATAAAGACGAATTAATAATCTGACGGATTGTTGCTTTTATTTGTTTTGAATACTGATTTTTGTATTTAAATTTAAGAAGTACAACTTGATATGAACTTACGTTTGAGTGCAGTCGTTGTTTTAGAAGTAAAATTAAATTCATGAAAAGTAAACAGTCAGTCCGCATTGGAGATACAAGCGAGCTCCACTTATAATTACGGGAGGCAATTAAGATTTATACAAGAATAAAATCTGTGGAAATAGTACTGTAGTTGGGAGTATCTCCCATTATCTAGTTACTCGTTTTCCTGCTTGCACCAGCAAATAAGATGGATGTATTTCACGTTGTTTTGTTACTCGTTGCACAGATTTTAATAGCACAGAAGTCCTTTTTCTTGTATTTCTGCTTACTTTTCACATTGATCAGGGAGCTTATTTAAATAATGCTTTAGCGTGATAGCTTCTTGAAACAATGAAATTATTTCCCCAAGATTAAATTGTATCTAAAGACCATGACATCCTAATTTTATTGTAAACAATTAATATATTTTCTCTTCCATGCAAGCAGGAATATATTATTTTCTACAATTTTAATATTATAGACACAGATAGGGCATGCAATTATTTGTATAAACATGAAAGCTAATGAATCTCATGTTCAAAATGTGGTAATAGTCTCCTTTGAGTTACATTTTAGAGTTAGAATATAAAATGTTTGAGAATTGTTGGTAGAAAGCAGACCATGACACTTTTCTGCTTGCGTGTAGTCCTACTCTTCATTCCTCGAATGTATGCTGATAGCTGCCACTATATAAGTTATTTACGAAACAAAGACAAAAATGAACAGAGATGTTGTGAACGCATCTAACTCTTTTGTTATATCAAGCTTTTTTGGTCAACTTTAATCCAGTAATAGTATATGGCATACGATTAGAACGTAGTTTCAATTTTAGGAAGAAATTTACGGCTTAAAATATTTTATGTTTCTTTAAAGTGCTGCGCCGACATAAGGCATGTGTCTAAAGAATGTTTAAGGCGGTCTGAATGGGTTTTCCGCCCCATCTTAAAGACAATCCAAAATTTAAAAAAGAAATTAACTAGCATATTCAAACACAGTTTTAGATATGCTTTTAATTAAAAGGTAGGGAAATAGTAAATTCAACTGAGGTGTAAAATAACTATTAGTCTATCAAAATGTTGGTTGTATTCAAGATTCCATGATACAACATGCCCTCATAGCTATCGCTGTGAAACCAAGATATTTCTTAGACCATTCACAATGGCTGTATAAAATATATCCGGTGCATTACAATGTATTACGTGAACGTAACACCATTCATCTGAGCATAACCCGATTTGTTCTCATATATATATATATATATATATATATATATATATATATATATATATATATATATATATATATATATATATATATATATATATATATATATATATCAAACACTTTATATATATATATATATATATATATATATATATATATATATAAAGTGTTTGATATATATATATATATATATATATATATATATATATATATATATATATATATATATATATATATATATATATATATATATATATATATATATATATATATATCAAACAATGAGTGCCCCTATCGTTACATATTATAATTTTAATTCATTTTTATTTGTACTGAGCTCGAGAAGAAAAATTGTCTTTATGCTAATATTAATCTGAGCTTAAATTTACGGACGTTGACAATAGGCCGTGTTATATCAAACGTCTCAGGATGGTTTGTGAATATTATGGAGACAGATATGTATCAATAATATTCCAATCTATTATTTTCATATTTGACGAAGTGTGAAAGTAAAAGCCCGTTTTCTGGAACATGTAGATCTAAAGAGTTGATTCATTCACTATCTCTTAAACTTCAGGTAGGTATAGACATTTCGTAGATCTTCAGTCACTTTAGCATATAAAGCCAGCTTTAAAAAGTGGTGAATTTCATGAACTAAATAAATAGTAATATAATTTATAATGATATATATATATATATATATATATATATATATATATATATATATATATATATATATATATAAAGTGTTTGATATATATATATATATATATATATATATATATATATATATATATATATATATATATATATATATATATAATGTATATTATATTTTAAAAACATGCATACTAAGTGTAAAGTTTACAATATCATATCGATTGTTCTGCCCCTAAAATAATATGATCTGAATCTGACATGGCACTTACTTATTTAGGAAAAGGTTATCAGTGTAATCTCTCTCCTCTCATAATAAATTACGTCCACCGGGTTCTATTCTTGTGATCGATAATTTAAAAAAAATGCATTCAAGTAACTTTAATGTTTAACATCGAAGACTGATGTAAATATACACGATAGCGGAAGAGAAAAAAAAATAAAATGTTCACCTTTCTTCAAGGACATTTTAATGGAGATTATTTTCAGAAGCGTTTGCCACTGAACATAATCTGCAAAATGTTGAACATTAAAGTAATTCCTTCTAGTTGGAAAGACTTATTCACATGACGGAAATGTTACCTGTGTAGCGTATAGTAAACCAAGGATTCCGTTTCATCGATAGATATGTTATATGGGCTACTATGATAGTCTTGTATTACCACCTCCAAATAAATAATCAAATTCTTAAAGACATACATACAATTATGAAAAATACAAATCGATGCAGAAAAATGGGAGCGTTCGATGAAACCCACTTAATCTAACATATAAATAACGAAATGTTTTCAGTTATATTTACACAGTAGAGATTACGTTCAATGCTACTAGAGAAGATATTATTTTGTGTTAAGTATATCTTACAAAGTTTTAGAGACATTCTAGTTTGACATTACAAAATGTGTTATAAGGGAGACTGTCATATAAATTTAGAAGAAAAAAAACTATGTCGTAAATAATTTAACAATTCCTTTTCGCTGACTCTATACAGTTGACGTCAATGATTTATTTAGAGAGCTTGCAGGTCTTAATTACAGTTGCTACCAATGTTTTCTAAAAGCATTCTTATCTTATATAAACAATATGTTGCAAATGTCATTAAGTTATATTTTAAGATTTAGCAAAATGTGCTATGCATGTCATGGAACTTTGATGATAAAACATTTCGAGTATAAAATGACGTTTAGTGAACAGTTACGGAATCATCGTTACAGGCATAATTGTTTTGTGCTAAATGTATAACAGGAACATGATAATAAAATGATCATACAATTATCAATAGAAGATGTTTATACATTTTATTACATTTGTTTAGTAAAGAAAATATATCAGTCTTCTATCTTTTGAAGACAATTCCCGGTGTAAAACAAAAAAGCAACATCTTGAATTGTCTTTTACGGCACATATCATTGAGATGTAGGTGAAAGTAACAACTATTTTAGAAGATTATCTATCTATCTATCTATCTATCTATCTATCTATCTATCTATCTATCTATCTATCTATCTATCTATCTATCTATCTATCTATCTATCTATCTATCTATCTATCTATCTATCTATCTATCTATCTATCTATCTCTTTTCTCTCTCTCTCTCTCTCTCTCTCTCTCTCTCTCTCTATATATATATATATATATATATATATATATATATATATATATATATATATATATATATATATATATATATATATATATATATATATATATACCGAGACAGAGAGAAATAGACAAATTATCTTAAGGAGTGTTGCTAAAGTTTAGAAAAGTGCAGAAAACGTCGCTTGAAATGATTTTCTCTTTTATCAATATTATAACTGCTCTGAACAATGACAGTGCTGATTGATATCGTATTGGATACATTTTATGCTGTATAGATGTTATTAAAAGTAAGGTTAGATATATAAAGCAGTGTCGTACATTAATTCGTCCATGGCATTCGACAATAAAACCACAGTCCCTGATATCTGACAGAGAATCTACTTTTCTACAGAGAATCTACTTTTCCAACAGGTACAAAATTGGAATCTGACTGCACACTTCAGTTACCAGTTAGATTATTTATCGCTCCAACTATGTATAGGGTATAAGCTTATGTTTTAAATTGCACAAAATTATTAGTTTCGAATATATATTTTAGACCAATCGCGATATAGTTAGCCTATATAATACATTTATCCGAGTTAAGAAACATCATGATTTGGTAGTCAAGGCTTCACTGTTGCAGAGAAGTCAATAACCAAACATTATTTATCTGTCGTGTTGCATATATATTTCTCAGGTCTCTCTAATTTTTGTATAAATTATCACCTTGTCTTCTTATCGTGTGAGGTGCAACAAGAATACACGAACAACAAATACATATTAGATTATAAAACTGAATAATAGCGCCTTGTACTGTGTGGTACATAGAAAGTTACTTTCGAGAAAACTTTCAAGTCCATTGAATATTCATGAGCAGGGCAAAATAAAATCTTCAGTGTTGATATTGTTGCTGCGTTAACAAATATTCTACTAAGAAACACGCCTGGTTTCAACCGGGATCTCCATTTCCAGAACTTAAGTTGATTTCGTCCATGATTAGAGTGCGATCCGTACTACACTACAATAAAAAAGAGCAAAATTGACTGTCTACGGAGGCATAATGGCCACGTTTATAAATGACGAATGCACTCATGGTCACTAATAAGCCACTGGATACAAGGCCAGATTCAACAAACATGCTTGCGAAAAAATAGCCTCTGAGCTGATGTTGTCTGCGACAATAAAACACTCTAAGCGGCTACTGGAATTGAGAAGCAGGTGGTGAAAAGTTAATTACGATGTTGCCAGGGTATCTCCTTAAAAAAGAATTACATTGGATAATTTAATATTACAACTTCCAAAGAATTTCACCAGAATGACTTATTATTTTTCCACATGATTAGATACGTGAACACATTCCACTTATATACAAATATGCAATCTGTATGTGTTGCCAGCAGATTTCAAAGAAGCCAAGATTCTGACTTCTAAAATCGAACACGTTTTTCAGACGCTCGTAGACCACTCATTGCATGTCTCCAATTTGGAAAACGGAATTATTGAGGAAAATTGGAGGAAACAACCGTATCTTGTCAAACGCACGATATTTTGAAACAAAATCAGAATTATCTAGTTAACAGGAAATACGACTCTCTCTTCATATAAATATAGTACAAGTAAAAGAAATCTCTTCATAAAAATATAATACAAAAACGCAGGAGTTCGGTTGCATTGTATTGTCCTATAATATAGCATAATACAAGAAAATGAAACCTCACCCAACCAAATTTATAATGTATAATGGTTTATTGTATTTCTGTCAAACGCTTAACTATCAAACAATTTCATCCTGAGATCGTGAAAGTAAATTCCAGTATGTCAAAGTGTTTTTAAAATATGCACCCAAACGAATTGGGATTGCAAACGCTTGACAAACATTTTCACTAATCATTATTTAAAAATGAAGCTGGTAACCACGCCAGGGACAATGTTGTGACAAGCATAAACAGTAAAGACTTAGTTTACTCGGTACAAACGTACCACAAGTTACCTGCACTGCAGGATTTAGATCACTTTGACCGTATAAGCCAGGTACTCCAACCGAAAAGAACAAACAATGTACATTGTTTGACATTCTACCAGTATTTAATTATATCAGTATAACTCCATTACATCATAAAATATTATTCCTTTTTGCCCTTTATCCAAACAGTGACTAAATATCGCGAGTATTGTTCATGTAATGGGCTTTTCCCATAAGTTGCAATGATCACCGATGTCACAATTAAGAACAACTTAAAGTTCCATCAAAACAGCTCTAGCCAAATTGTTCAAAATATCTAGTTGAAAATGTAACAGTTTGCTAAATCTAAAAGTTTCCAATGTTTTGTCCACATGCGGAGAAATTCTATGAAAATGTGATTCATTTTGCAAGCGCAAAACGCGAAGGAACAAAACGTTTTGATCATTGTACGGACGATTTTTGGTAACAGCGTAAAACTGCGTTTGGAAATATTTGCAAATATTTAACAAAACAAAGGAGCACACTTTACAATTTATTCTAAACGATCTGAAATAAAATGACTAAGTCCTTGCGATAAGTTTCTTCAGAGTTGCTCTGATGTTTCTGCATGTGTATATTGCCAAAAACTGAAGCAGCAGCAGTTTACGACCCTACAACATCGGAGACATAATTGGCATTGATTGTACGATTTATGTAATGTACTAGTTCTACCTGTTTCTACGCCGGTTTTCGCCGATCGTGTACTATTTTAGTGGTATGCTGTCTTCATGGCATGATTAAAATATGATACATATTTGGTGATGTACTAACTCACAGGACAGGACGATACACAAATTTCAGTTTCTAATGGGTTTCCTAAATAGTTGTGTCCCTCCTAAGTGCTTGGAAGAGGATTGCTACAATGTCTTTTTATCAATCTTCTTCCGGATTCGCAGCTCGTTCAACATTATGACCATTCCATCCAGTTGTTCCACCTTCCATCTAAAAGGAAAATAAGTTCTGCTTACATTTTTACAACTGAGCTACAATATATATCCAATAGATTAATAAACAAGGCAGTAACATTTTATAGTTTTGCTTTATTGTCTATTAACCTTTCTGCATGCTTGTTTTGTAATAGTCACTCATGCAGCGACACCGTCTTTTTACATCACTTTATCATGCATTTGTTTACATTCACCAAAATGCATACATAACTTTTGTACCAAACACTTCGTATTTGAGTGGTTTGACCTCTCACTCATTAAACATTTATTGGAATTGGAGAGAATAAAGTGGAATATATACAAATGCCATATTAAAACAATGAACGACATTTAACTACTTTGTTCACTTCAGGCATCGCCCTCATATAAAAACTGTCAGCCAATCAAAACATTCCAGTGTGTGGTTTCTAAACTGGCATTTAAAGAAATGACTTCCCAGTGCAACAAATGACGCGACTGACAACCCGATTGGGAAAAAACTGTTGTACAAGTTACCAGTCTAAGATATTGGCATGCCATTTTAGCCAATGTACCAGCGAAGGTAGAAATAGACATTTCTCGTGATGGATAGGAAATCGAAGAATAAGTGTTGCGTTATTTGCTTACCCACAAAACAAGGCGAGGAAAAATCCGTAATCTCTAATGACGATCCCATGCAGTATAAACATCCATTACTAGGAACAATACATTGTCTTACTCTCGTTTGTCATCTTGAACCACAACTCACCGAGCACTGCGACCATATGGACCAGTTATTCCAGCGTGAGTCTAAAACGACACAAATAATACCAAAACGTAGATTTGTTAAGTTTTTATTTATTCTTTTTTCTGAATTAGAAATTACAAACGTCATCAAATAAAGCAGGAATCAATAGTCAACGACATAAAAAACATATATTTATGTTCAGAGTTATACAAGCATCGGTATTTGAGATTTAATCCATTTGATCAGCTAAGTCAAGTGTAAACTCTCTTAAGAGATACCGCTATGAATCATTCAGTATAGGTTCTTTGTGATAATCTGTCGTTAAATAGGGGGAGGAAGGTATTAAGTTCGAAAGGAAAAACTGATAGAAAAGAATATCTACCATTGGTAGATATTACCGGTTATTGCTAATATAAGGTGATTGGTTTTGCTGTGCAATGTTCATGCATGAGACTCGTAAAAACAGACTAAGTATTTAGTATCGTTCGTACGTTCAGTGCTTGTAGCATCAAAATGAGACCAGTCGCACTTCTTAATCAAATTATTTGTTAGAATTATATACCATATACATTCAAAATAACATGGCTTTTAAAGTATTGTGTAAAACAATTTGATATACAATGCAATTAGGATATCAAATTTTGATGCACCCATGGCGCTGTTATACATATTTGTAAACATTCTAGCAATGGCGTCCTCGTAACTGTATGCTGGCCACTCATTAAACATAATTAAGATATGAAAATAGCGATATAAATTATTATCTATCCCCGTCTTCTAAATTAACTAAAGATAGTAGACAATTTCATTCCAATCGTCTGTTTTCATTTGACACCTCCCTGTCATGCATAAGGAAAAATAGAAGTAAGAAGTGAGAAAGAAAACGATTTTTGTCTAGATGAAAATCATGAAGTTGAACGAGCAACAAGTAACTTACAAAGAATATGGTTTTTCATAACGGTATGTGTGTTATTTTCTTGGGATTTATCTACAGTGTTTACATAAATAATGGCACAATGTTACAAACCCTGCTGTCATTATACAATGTGAGGAGTTCATTTTCTCGGACAATACACAGTTGCCTGTAATCAATCTTAAACAACCTTCAAACGGAACATTTAAGTTTTTATGTGATGTGAATAAAATTATATATACAGTCTGTACCCTGTATTAATGATTTACCACTCGTTATATAAAGTTTCATCAAAAGTCCTTTTCTTTCAGTGCAAAATTTATGCACCTCGTGTTATATTATTGATACATACATACTTTTCACATATTCTATGTATATATGTACGTATGTATGAATGGATATTTATATGCATATATATATAAATATATATGCATGCATATAAATATCCATTCATATATATTTATATATATATATATATATATATATATATATATATATATATATATATAGTTATATATAGTATATTCATCATTTGCAACTAAAACTGGACTAATGATAGTAGAAGACAAAACACCATTTGTGGAAAGAAAGTAAGTGGTATTGACTTACAGACGATACAGA